>JACXSJ010000616.1:0-136177 GCA_014851325.1 Pentalonia nigronervosa | reverse complement strand
TCCGACCGCACCAAGTCTCCGACAATGAAAACTGGTGCTATTCGCTCCCCAAACGCCGCCGCCGGGTTAACGACCTCCGCGAACGTTGTACAAGACTACAAACGCACGCCGTACCTGTGCACGGTACACTCGCTCACGCGTCTACGCACACGCACACGTAATGATATCGTATACAGGGTGATTCTTTTCAAATAAGGCGTACGTTTTTTTTTTAATTTTTTTTTTTTTCGGAAACGAACTGTTCCGGTTGAAAAGTGTGTGCCGTCTCGTAACAAAACATGATAAATTTTTGATAAAAAAAAAAAAAAAAAAAACAATATAGAAAACAGTAAAAATAGTTTTTTTTTTTGTTTTCAAAAACGTTTTGTAATAACTTAAAATCGTGTGAAAATGTATTTCCAAAAACGAGTATCCAACGCGATGTGACGGGTACACCGTACACCTATCGCGGGCCCTCGGTCGTGCGCCACCGTACGCGAACTGGCTTGAACGATAATAATATAATATTATTTGTTATTATTTTCAACGTATATTTTTATACCTTCTACCTATGTTAAGGTCGTAATAATATGCTTGTGTGCGGTTCAAAACTCACCACTGCGCGTTTCACATACTTGAGTCATTGCGACTTGCCACGATGGCTTTGCGGCCGACCTCGAGGATCCAAGACACGTTCACGCGACTATACTCTACTCCGTGGCGAGGGTTCACTGTTGCTTAGCCGCAGTGGCTCAAATAGGGGAGGGGGGTTCTTGGCAGGAAAAGATTTAAAGCTGTGTTGAGTGACCACAGTTCTGTAATTATTCAACGGTACCTTATACGGATACCTAATACGGAACTTAATTTTTTTTTGTTTGTTTTTATGGATTTATTGTATAAAGGTACATATTTGAGTTCAAATAAATGAGCAATGTTCTAGAATCTAGATGAGAAAGGTTCTGGTGCTATCCACTATGAAGATAAAATCAAGAAAAGATTCACTGTTTCGGGAATTCAATTGTAATAATTATTAATTTAAGTCGCACTAATTTTTACAGAATTTCTGTTTTTATAACGCACTCTACAGTCCATAATATAATTTTATTTATCTTGTTTGATTATTTTTATAAACTATTATTATTTAAGTATAGCATGTTGAAAATATATTAATTAAAAAATGTATTGCGTTGTTTATTTTCTTGGGCCTCTCACGAAAAATTCCGTACCTAGGGATAAGCCCCTCTAAAACCTTTCAAAAACCCCCTCAAAAAATATAAATAGACTAAAGCAGCGGTTCAGAACCTTTTTATATCCACGTACCACCAACATAGTTTGAACATTTTTAACGTACCACTAATAATAATAACTTACTTTTATTTTGTTTATCAAAAATGTATAAGTTGTTTTACATGACGTATGCAATTTTATTTTATTAGGAACTACAAAATTATGACAAAATAAGAATTTAATGTACAAGAACCACACATGTCTCAGGTTATAATTCCATGCCGTCAATATATTAGAAGGTCAGCTAATATAAAATAAATCAAATAATATTTAATGCTAAAAAATGGTTCATTCAAATTGTTTATATAAAAAGATTTTCTTCGCGTATCACCTGTAAGCTTTCCGCGTACTATAGGTTGAGAAACGCTGGACTAAAGGTATATTTATATAAGTATATACCTATACAACGTTTTTATTAAAATAAAATTCTTTTGAGTGCCTTGAGTCTTCCATGAAAATGTTTCTTCGTGTCACTGCGTTGGCATACCAATATTTTTGCAGTTATAAAGACTGGCTGGGAAAATGTTCGTATAAAATAATGATTGATGACGCCGATCGTTTTATACTATCGATACGACGTATTTTGAAATATCTTATGCACCCAAACTTATTTGGAAATATTTCAGTTATTGTCATAGACTCGATTTGGGAAGGGGCAGCTTGAGAGTGCCAATATAGCGATCACAAAGCGTCCTCTCGTGCACAGCTTACACTATAGTTCAAATAATTTTAATCGAATACATAAAGTTAAAATTGTTTCTAATCTAGTCCCCCCCTAAATTTTTGAACAAATCGCGTCCGTGATAATTAATAACTTGGTACATTGGTCAATGGCCATTGCGTATAAGTTTTCGAGAAGTTTACGCATATTTTTATCTCGTGCGACTACACAATAAATATTGTATACGCAGTGTAAACGGTGCTTAATTTAAATATGCTTATATAGCTAACCTATAGTTATTTAGTTGTATATAATACACATATTACATACTATAGCATAATACTACTATTATAGTAGTAGATTATTCAGTCAAATATTATATCACGTCAATATTATATCATGTAGCTGGTGTCCGTTAAATTGATATATTAAATCATTTTGTCTCGACTGTCTATACTATTATATTCTCATAATCTCATTGATAATATTTTAATATCTATATAACTATCCATTTTTTTATGACTATAATATGTTATAATATCCTATCGCATAAGTAATTTGCCTTATTATTATTATTTATTTGATTAATTACATAATATGAAACACAAAAATGTAAATCAACGTTGGTTATTATTTGCGAACAGGCCTATTGTTATCAGCTATTATTTGCTCGTATATATTATTATACAGGTATAATTATATGCGTATGCCTCTATTTATGTTTTGAAATGTGCATATTATGGAAGAAATATAATCGACAGCATTTTTCTAAAAACAATAAGAGGGATATTTGTGGAGTATTGCATAATTAGGTCTAAACAGTTTTTTAATAAGTCAGGGCAACCAGTTTTAAGGAATGAGTAATAATGCGTATATCGTGTACGTTTGTGATCTGTGCACAAACTTATAATATATATATGTATACCTATTATTATATTAACGTTAGGCGCGGATCGCACTATGTTATTAATTATAGTCGTTTGCGGCACAGTCCATAATAAAAGTATATTACTATAAAAAATTTAATTATAATTTATTAGCTTATCGATTTATCGTGAACAATGTCTGACTTTTGTATAATAATAAAATATTGTATAATAATATTATGTTACATTCAATATTGCCTATATTGGGTGATAACGCATTATGGTTAATTAAACCATAACGATTTTATATTAAACAATACAGTAATACCGCACACGTGCAGCAGCCAGCAAAACAAAAGGCATACTGTCTATTGGCTACTGCGCAATGTGCGAGAAAGTATTTGCTAACGACCTGAGGGTTGTTAAAAGTCTGATTTAAAATAATGTTAAGTTTTTTAACACATTTTAAGTTGATCCGTTTTAAACACACCGCCGCTGGCGATTACATTCGGTATTCAAACAGGGAAAGTATATTTTGTAATAAAAATATTAATATTGATAAAAAAAAAACTGTTTATTTTTATTATTACTCTATGCTATTTTAACAGAAAAATGTCTGTGTATTCTAAAAGTTGTTCTGATTCAATTATTTGTGACCCCTAAAAAATATGTTTACAATGCTTTGACGTCCACACGATTTATTATTATAGACTATAGGCTAATAAAACTCAACAGATAAAAATACTTGGCGGTCATTGCAGGGCATTGTATCAACAACTATTATACTAGTGATACATCACTGTATTTTTGAACTTGGCTTATGTTTACTCTGAGCAGTCTAGGCCTACCAAATTAGAAATAATATTGAAAGTACTGAGTAGTGAATCCCACAAGCTTTTAAAAATATCTAGAGAACCGACCATTATTCCTAAACAGTGTAAAATGTATAAATGTATAATGTAAAGTATAGATACTTTTAAATTTTAAAACGATTACACATACCAATATACCATGCAAGTAAAACAGTTAAAACTAATTTAAATCAAAAAATAGTTCAACTGTAAATTGTTCATTACAAGGAAAACGTAAACAATTCTAAATTTATTTTTATTACTCAATACCATTGATTATACACTTATAAATGTACCTCTATTTTAATCAATGGCCAATACATTGTATCGAAAAATCCCGAATACAGAACAATTGCAATTATCATTTTTTTATTTTCAAAGAAATAATAAAATAATAATAATAATAAAAAAAAAAAAATAATAATAATATAAACAATGAGTAAAATCTTGATATTTAAACAAGACTGGACGACATGATTGACGTCAATGACATGCTACTTCAAGTAATACAACAATTATAATGTATAAAATCTTTTCAATTTCAATTTACATGTTTCAATTATTTAAAACTTAAAATATTAGAAAAGAGATCAGAAGTTAGTAAGCCTACAATAACTGTTGTATACTGTTAAGTATTTTAAAGTTTATTAGAACTGTAAAATAAACTGAGTGTTGAATAGTGAGTTGTGTTAAAACCTACTAATTACGTTATTTATAATTATAATAATTCAAACGGTTTTTTACTAAACCTGTTTAAAAAAAAAAATTTAAATATGTACAGGTTGTTATTATATTATATTTTATAGTTCGATGCTAGTTATTTTGCTGCTATATAAAAATTGGGATCATTTTTATTATCAACATATTTCTTAACTATAGTAGACTATAAACAATTAATTAATTAAGCTATTGCTATTCTATGCTTTAAGTTTATCTATGTGTTGTTCGTACCAAAATATGTTTACTTTTTCTAATTTGTAATTAAACATTTTAAATATATCTAGTATTTTTTTTTTTTTTATTTAGTGTAGAAAAAAATGTATACATATATTAAAACGTTACCTATATTTGTTAAACATTAAAATATATAACCTAATCAAAGGTTATATTATTGTACATTTATATAACCTAATATCAATATATTTAATATTATATTATGTACTTATAATATTATTTAATTAACTCTTATATAATCCTCCACAGTGTTGATTTCCTCAAATGACTTGGTTGGAAAGGTATACTAAATTTATCTATAAGCATAAACAAAATACATTATTACGTCACATAATCACATCGATTAAAATAATAAACATATAAAGGATTACAATAACGTAAAAAGTACTATCAAACATAAAAATTCGTAAGACTCAGCAGCCCGGGTTTGCCCATTAGACGCTAGTAAGTGTTACAATTATTAAAATATTCATATCATATTAAAAATATATTTTTTTATGTATATATACGAATTACGATAAATTATAATATTATTTGATAGCTATATAATCTCAATGTTGATAAATTGACTTTTCTTTTAATCTTGTGCCACCGTCGACCTATTCCGTGGCGTACTCTACCCGCGCGACACACGATTTATTTGTATCCTAGTATTTATTAGTATATTTGCGATGATTAACTAACTATAAAATTATTAAAATCACGATAAACGTCAAATGGTTGTTATTACAATAGTCCAATGGTTAAAAGTTAAAACAGTAGGAACAATAATGAATAAACTTATTGAATAGTAATGTAATATGAATAAATGAAATTATAGCAAACAATAGTAAAACCAACAATTATTTATGTAATTATAAAATTATAAATACAATAAAAAATTGGACACAATTAGTGAAATAACAGTGTTCGTAAGAAGTATAGAAATAATAAGTAGACAATTTAAATAAAAGCATATTATTGTGACTATGGTTAGTGAAGAGCACTTACGAAAGTAAACAAAGGTTATTTTCTAGGCTTCACCGACCTGAGGCCTGAGCATTCTTTTTAATTAAATATGGTCATATTTGATTATAACTTATACTTTATAGTTATAACTTGTAACTTATAGGAATCAGGAACTAGAGAGTGTAGAATGACTTATGAGTGTGAATATGAAAAGGAGTTTCATTTCTAGTGCTATGAGCGGGAACTTAAAGCCTTTAAACGAAACACGGGAAGGAAGTTAGGAGCGCCTAATAGATTATTGATATGAGGGTGTAAATATTTAAATTAAAATTCAGCGTTATCCCGACGGGAAGACAGAGGAAGTTTTTTCAAAATACAAAAGACATAGGAGTAGTAAAGTTGTAGTGGTGGTAATTTAAGTGTGAAAGCGGCTTAAGATAAATAATTATGTTTGTTGGACATGCTCAGTCAGGTAAGAATGACAAACGACAGCATTAATTCTATGGATAATTTGAATAATTTAAAATATTACAGTTTTTTCTAGTTATTATTTCATAAAATATTGAACTTTTAACTTTTAGTTTCTCTCAGATCTTTTATTTTCATACATTTATATTTTGAAAATTGTAACTGACTTTTGCATAATTATAGTTATTTATTTGTTTATTCTAATTATTCTTTATTTATTATATTGTAATAACTACTATAAGGGTTGATCCATTTAATGTTTTTTATGCATTTCATTTGTATTTTTTTTTACATAATTTTAAGTTGTTAAAAATATTTTCTTCTTCTATTTATCATTTATTAATTTTATTACTTTTTACTATCCGTTTCAATCCTATATGATCTATTATTATTAGGTCCGGTACCTATCTGCTTCTATATTTCTTCTGATCCTTAAAAATCACAATATTTGTTGATTTGATAAAATTATTTAATGTGGTGATCTATTTAACGTATGACACTCGTTATTTAAGGAAATACTTACGTTTTTGAAAAAATGTTTTTTAGATAATTTTATGTCGTTATAAAATAACATTTTTAGATAAAAATTGTATGTTTTACTATGTGTGTTTTACTATTTCTTATAGCTATTAAGTTGTCATTGTTTAAGTTTTTTAGCCTTTTGAATGTCAATACACATTTTTAATTTCATATTCTCAAGTAGAATGTTATTTTAAGTAATTCGATCTACAAAAATGAAATTTTGGACAATATTAGGTAATTTATTAGTGATAATTTATAAGTATTTAAATTTTAAAGTAATAATAAGTGGAGTGGTGGACTAACGTTTTGCGGGGTACCCCTGTAAAACGTGGCCTGTAAGGTTGCAGCACTTCACTCCGCTCATAAAAGCTTTAAATACTTATAAGTAGTTATAATTTATAAACTACTCGTCTGAAATTCGATTTGTACAAGCATGCTCACCTCCTATTCACTAAAGATAATAGTCTTTAAAAATTGTTTTATAAAAATCTGAAATAGATGTAATATTGAATCTAGTATTTACTGTACTTGGGCTATTTTTAGAAATTATTAATAGTATAATCACTAATATTTTCATATCACCAAAGCCTCCATATATGACAAACCCATTATCATGAACGTATAAATATTATTCTTGGTACACAAAATTAAATAACTCAAAAACTATTCGTATAAATTGATTCTGATACGTTACCATTTTTAGAAAAATTATGCATTAAATAATTTTCAGCAGAAAAGGGGGAAAACAGAAGTGTGTATCTACACAGCACACTCTTTAAACAGTACAACAAATTTTAATAATTAGAAAATATGGTCTCTAAGTAAATTTAAATATTCAAAAAATCAGATTTTGAATAGCTGCATTAGGTATTGAAGAAAGAAAGGGGTGAGCATGTCTGGTGGTGGATAACTATATGCATCAAAGTAAAATATTTGGCCTAAAGGAATTAAAAATGCATGTTGTCATTATGAATTTCAGAATTCGACATAATATTTTGGACATTTGAATGTTTGCACCGTTACGATGTTACGAATAATGAAAAAGCGTGTTATCCAAACCCCAATGCACTAATTACTATGTAATATTATAATTAATGCCACGGACTAAGATAATATCTTAGTTCATGTTAGTACCTATAGGCTATTAGGCTATAACTACTAATATTAAATACTATAAATTATTTATTAATTATTTTTTTAAATTACCGACATAGTAATATTACTAATTCAATTGAAATTCCTCAATACAAAACCAGCGAGAAAATCATATCGAATCCGGTGTAGATCATTATGCAGTACTATTGTATTTGGTTGTACAAATGGGATGCCTGCAACACGCATTTTAGTGATAACACATAATTATGATTTTATTATTATCTTTGAAACGTTGAATGATAACGATACCGCATTTTTTCGCAGGTAATAAAATTAAATTATAATAATTTGGGTATATTAGGTGTACGTCGTAGTACGACATCGCCAGAATATTTCAGAGAAATCGAGGCTAATCGAAGTGTTTCACGATGAATCAAGCGGAGGTTTCGCAATTAATGTCAAAATTGAGAATACGCGTCAGTCCTCGGCATAAGAATCTAAAATGTCCCGAAGGACCACAGGGTCGGTTAAATAAGTTACGTAAAACTGTCAACGCTCTGTTCAAATACGAACGTTTAGAATTAAATTATACGTTGGCCGACGAGACCAGAGGTTACGCAGAAAGAGTGAGTAATTAATTCGGTCTTGTAAAAAATGCTTTTCAAAAAATGTTAAAAATATTTTTAAAATACTCATATAGAAATGTATTTTACGAGTTATTTGAATACAAACACAAGTATTTTATTTTTAAATTGTATTACATATGCTATATGTATGTTTATCAGTAAAACATGGATTTTTATCTATTATAAAATATCAAAATATTCCATCTAATATGCAATCAAAATCATGAAAATATTCAACAAATATGCAATAAAAACAATTTTTTTAGAGAATTTTCTAAACAAATTATATTTTTAAAATTAATAATCATATTATGCATTTCAAGTTTTTCTTCAGTGAAGCTGTGGCATCTATCTATTAACAACTAACATATCAAGAGCGATTAAAATTATAGACACAAAAGTTGAAATCATAATCGATTAATTATATTATTTTTATTTCAATTACTATGTAGTGCCTTCAAAATTTATTTTTGATTTTTCTACTTTACTATTTATTATTTTAAATATTTTTTTAAAATTATATCTTTAATATGCAATAAATTTTGAATTTTGTTAAAATATGCAAAAAAAAATTTCACCGTTATGATTTGTGTAGATTACTGACAATAATGCAAAAATGTAAAAAAAAAATGTTATTTCATAGAAATTGGCACTCTATCAGTATATTGATCATGTTAATACTATACATTTTAACATTTCATAAATACTATAACATACCTGACTATTTAGAGGTAAAAAAAAAGATTACATATTTTTCAATTCATATTGATATAAATATATTTTTATATTAATACTATTGATATGAAATTATTTTAAAATTGTTAGATTTTCATTTTTCTTAATGAAAACAATATTTTTATCGATAACCTAATGAAAAATAATTAATAAAATTGGTTATATGATATTTAAATTATTTTAAAAATACCTTTAAAAAGTATTTTGTATATTTAATAAATACTAAAAAATGATTTTATTTTGAGTACCATAAAAATACTTCAAAAAGTATCCAAATATTTTACTAAACTGGTAATTATTATCCACTGCCCATGTTGTAATAACACGACTAGACCATTATACATTTGAAAGGAATTTTGCTTTAGTTTTCTTTTACCGACATTCTCGTTTATGATTTTATGTAAAGTTAATATCGGAAGCCATCAGGCATGGGGATACACACAAACCAACCATGGAGATGGCCGATTATTGGATAGAAGAAAAACAGTTGATACATAAATTGTTTAAAGTGTTGGTACCACGATTTAATGATTATCAGACTTCGTACACAATGTTATACCGGGCACCAAAAGCATACCCAGAAATTGTGTATCCCCGTTCAGTTTTAGAACTTAAAGGTTTGGCTTAATATTTAAATAACTACATGCTTACTTGAACGATTGTATAACAACCATTAAACTTGTCACTTGTAGGCAACCCATTTCCAGCAATTCTGCCTCAGCGTTCTGATCAAAGAAATTTTATTCATAATGTTTTATTGGACGAAGCAAAGAAGGCATATAGGGCTGAGAAATATGAAGAAATAACCAAATCTCTCGAAGAACGAGAAGAATAAATATTCAATCAAATTGTTTTGTGTAAATAAAGTTATTAGTTAGAAATACTCGATTAAAATATATGCATTTTCATGGTTTACATTGAGTTTTTTTTCGTACTTACATAATATAATGTTTCAGAAATGTGAGATAAATAACTTATTATTGAAAATCAAACAAGTTTATTTTTATAAAAAAAAAAAAAATTAAAAATAATAACTTAAAACATAGGTTTAACAGTATTATGTTCCTGAATGGAACATATGTATTTTTTGCTCTGAAGTCAACATGTATTTGGCTCTTTGAGTTCCAACTATTGAAGTCAACACACATGCATCATAATGTGAGTAGAGTGCTGTAATATTTCGAGTACTGCCATCGTTGTCTACGATTGAATTACAAAGTTCACTGTAGAACCCGGCAATTGTGGGTAGTTGATAAAAAATTATATTTTCAATACCACGGATTTTAGTTCTGTTATAAAAATGAAAACGCTCAGAATACAGCAGAATTTGACATTCCCCATGATAAAACAAATCTCTAGCTCTGGCTACTTTGCCAGGTTTGGTGTACTCACTAATTTGTACAAAACTGTAATCTTCTGTTTTCAAATAATTTCTAATACACACAAAATCAAAATAACTAGGTACATAGATCAAAACGTGTTTTTCATTTGAGGCTTGTAGTTGTGTAAGAATTTTATTTATGAAATATTCAAATCTCTGTTTAATGGATTCGGTTGGTGTTTTTGAATTGAGTTTATGGTAAAATTGTTTAAGACTGCAAACGACATGGCTTATAGTACCTGTTACGATTGGATTCACTACACTGACTGAGCCACCATAACTTATGCACCTATTCTTTAATATGGCCATCAAATTAGGTAATTTACAAGACGAGAATAATATTGTTTGACGATAATGTTTACACAAGCCGTTGATTGACCAGTTACGCACTCGCTGTAAATCTGTGCCATGTGATTCCTTTGGCTGTAGGTGAAAATGATTCATGATGTGTAACACATGATCCCAATTTTGCATTAAAAATATTTCAGACTGATCAAATATCAGTACTTCAATGGAAGATAGAAAATCATAATCTCTAGATGATTCTCCTTCAGCACCAATAATCATACGCAAGCCAAGCGGTGATGCTATTATTATGTCAGAGTTATAAAAATTCTCATACAGTTTCAAACTACTTTTAGTGACTGCCATGCCAATTCTAAATGCATCATCAATGTTTCCGACAAATGTTTTCTCAAAGTCTTCTGGTTTAGGATTTTTTCTTGGTAACGTCAATTCACCACCAGTAAATTCTTCTAAAAATCTGTTTTTGTGCACTACATTGAAATTTTCTTTGGGAGACAAAAGGGATATCATCATATTTATAATTCGATATGCCGCATCTTTAAACGGGACTAAAATTAATACTTTGGGTCTGGTAAGACCCTGATCACGTAATTCATCTTCATCACCATCTTGTTTATCGTTATTTTCAACAACAATGTCTCGACTTTTAAGAACATGATTAATGGCATGAATACAGTAACAATATCGCAATTCTTCTGCATTATCAAAATTTCTTTCGGTGTAACTAAAATCATGGTACCTAGTAATTATTGACAATAGTTCTAATTGAAATTTACTGACAATTTTAATATTTGATGCAAGTTGTTTGTGCAATACTAATTTTTTAACACTGTCCAAGATCACAGGTACATTGGGTAGCTTGGCAAATGGTCGAGTTTCTTCCAACGGCTTGATGCGACGGTCTTCGACTAAAGTCAGTTTTGGTTTTTTGAATATAAGTTTGCCCAACTCAGACCATTCTAAAACAGTTTCCTCTTCGAGTGGAGGTTTGTCATTCAAACAGGTAATTAATTCTGGAGATAAATCGTAAGTGTAACGTCTTAAAAATGGATCGTCTTCCATGTTCTTGTTCACCTCCTAAATGCAATATTTATTTAATAACAGTCATAATTAATTAAAACATAAACGTTCGATATTAAAAATAAAACTACTCACAGTCACACAACTTTGACACTCGTACAAAATTACAGAAACAATTTAATTGATTCGGAATTTTGGTCAAATACTATAAAATTGCAACACGAACACGTGTGTTTACTATTTACGTTAGATATCTCATACTACACTGAGATAATATTTTAATTGATAATTCGCATTTCGCGGGCACTCTGTATTTTTATTTTCTATTCTATGATTCTACGTTTTTGTCAACAATAATGGTATCAATCTACTGATAATATTATTTATGCTCCAACTTTTTGCGGCACTTCATGTGCTTGTAATTTGTAAATATTGTAATCTGTAATTATAACCGTTCTGGCGTTAAATTATTTTCTCCTCAGTATTTATTATTTAGTCACAAGCATAAAAATTGTCTCATCCGACCATAGCAACTTGTATCTGTTTTGATAAGTTTACCGAACAAAATCATTTTAAAAATATATATAATCATGAAGGAAGAACCTGATTTTCTATGCGACTCAGTGGTTAGTGTATATAAAATATGAAAACATAATATTTACTTATACAATTGTTTCTTTTAGAACTTGTTAACAGAAGGATGCCGTCTGTCCGTGAGAATGCATAGCAGTGATGACTGGCGTATGTAAATCAGTACTGCTGACATTAGTTGACAATAATCATGTGGTAGTTTCAAAATATATATATATTTTTTTTATGTATTTAGCACTTGCCGAAGTAATAAGTATCAAAGACGTAGGAATGACACGGTATTATTATGTACATTATATTGATTGTAAGTTAAATTTGATTTATAATAATTAGTCTTACTGATGTATACTATTCAACCTATAAAAATTTTAAATTTAATGTTATAGATAATAAGAGGTTAGATGAATGGGTAACAGAAGAACGATTAGATACACGTAAAGTTCAATATCCCAGAAAAGATGGTATGACTACTGGAACATCTGGTACTGGCGCTAGCACACCAAAAATAAAAATTGAAAAAGTTGAAAACGTTTCTATACTATCGCAGAGTCGACCAGCTTCTCCATTAAGTTTACCACCGGTGGTACAAAATAATGACGCTACAGTTCTATCTGCTGCGTTACAAAAGAAAATTTCTAGAAAAAGAAAAATTGCTGATGAAGTGTGTTGAAATTTGTGTCTAGTATAGTTTGAATGTTATATGATTTATCAATTGAACAGGACTCTCAAGATTTACCAACACCAACACCACGTCAGACTGGTTCAATGGTTATGCAACACGATGATGTTGTCACCCGAATGAAAAATGTAGAAATGATTGAACTTGGTTTAAATAGAATAAGCCCATGGTATTTTTCTCCATATCCTCAGGTAAAAAAAATGGTGAAGTCCCATTATTGTGTAGAAGATTTTGAGTGTACCTTGCCATTGAGTAAGTCACTGTAATGACTAATGGTTGTGTTAAATTTGATAAACCATTGCACACAAAAAAATTTCTGAGCGGAGACTTCTATTTCTGATGTTATTTTACATAATTTAATATATTAATATTATTTATTTATTTTCATATTAGTAATATAGTAGGTTGAGCTAATTTTTACCAAAAAACATTGCATGGTATATTATATTCTTAATTATTTTAATATTATTGTTAAACTTATAAACATGAATAATATCAAAACTAATAACAAAATCTTAAAAAAAAAACTAAACTACTCAACATGTCTTTAAAAATCTTTAAAAGTTCCAAAATATTTTGAAAACTATGTGTATAGAAAATACTAATATGAATGTTTGATGAAAACTGAAAAATACTGATGTTTTTTACTTAGGACCCCGCAAAATATCAATTAGATCCAATTCTAATTTGATTGCTTTGCATTTTTACTACTAAAAGAAATACTTTTAAAGCTTTACTCAGAATCTATGGTAAATAATATATCATTATATTTTATACTGGCAGGAAATGGTGAACTTGGGATGCATATTTATTTGTGAATTTTGTTTAAAATTCAAAAAAAGTAGAACCTCACTCTATCGACACAGTGTAAGTGTTAATTTTTTCTTATAATTTTTGTAAACTATTGATTTTACGTATGACTTTAGATAAAATGTAACTTAAGACATCCGCCTGGTACAGAAATTTATAGAAAGGAATCAATATCATTTTTTGAGATTGATGGCCGTAAGAATAAATCATATTCTCAGAACTTGTGTTTGTTAGCAAAACTGTTTTTGGATCACAAGACTTTATACTATGACACCGATCCATTCTTATTTTACGTGATGACTGAATATGACTTGAAAGGATTTCATATTGTGGGATACTTTTCTAAAGAAAAAGAGTCTACAGAAGACTATAATGTTGCTTGCATTCTTACATTACCGCCTTACCAAAGAAAGGGTTATGGGAAATTATTAATTGAATTTAGTATGTAGATTGTTTCTTGTATTTTTTTAATGAATGGCATATAATTCAATTGTTTTGTTTAGGTTATGAATTATCAAAATTTGAAGGTAAAACTGGTACACCTGAAAAACCTTTGTCAGATTTAGGTTTGTTATCTTATCGTAGTTATTGGAGTCAAACCATTTTAGACATTCTGTTGACTGTAAAACCAATGCCGGACAACGAAAAACCACAAATTACAATCAAGTAAATAATTCATTTTTGGGAAACTATTTATTATCAAACCTATACATTTTTTCAATTTTTTTTTAGTGAAATCTGTGAGTTAACTAGTATAAAAAAAGAAGATGTTGTTTCAACCTTACAAATACTCAATTTGATTAACTATTACAAAGGACAATACATCATATCTATAAATAAAGAAATAATTACTACACACATTGAATCGTTTCAAAAGAGGAAGATTCGAATTGATCCAAAATGTTTACATTGGAATCCTAAAGACTGGTCAAAACGCGCCAAATGGTGAACAATGTTTTTGTTTAGTTAAATTTTTATTGTATCATAATTTAATTTGATACATTTTGAAATAAATATACTCCAAAGTATATATAAATTATGGTTTATAAGAGACCTTAATGTCAGAATTACTTCATATATTTTAATGTATATATAGATATAAAAAATAATAATAAAACTCCGATTATTGATGAAAACATTATTCTAACTTTTTATTTAAGGGAATCCATCATCATCTTCTTCTGCCATCTCTTTAGCTAGTTCCAAATCTTGTTGTTCACGCTCACGACGTTCCTCAGCAGATTCCAAATCCTTGCCATAAGATTTAGGAGGATAACGCATGGCCTTAACACTATCATTATGCAAATTTAAACAGAAGGATATACGTTGATGGAAAGCCATCTGTGGTTCGAGTGTACAGTATATGTCAACTGGTTCTTTACTCTGCACATACCCGTGTTCGGGATCAATGGTTGCTTGTATAACACCATCTCTAATAGCTTTGGAAATAATGAATTCAGCATCTTTGGGAGAATCCAACCCAAGCTTTTCGGCTATATAATCAACTGAAATACGTGAATACGATGCACCAATAGCTCTAATGGCCGTTTTAATAACATTATGACGTAAACGTACAATCAGCATATAAGTGTGGTCACTAAGGAAATTTTTTTTAAAGTTCTCCAATGTTTCACTAAACATTGTTAAGTCTCCCAAACGGACTGACTGGGTAAGTCTGAAGTATGGTACTAATGCCTTACGCAAACTTGCTTGACGGAATATATGCCTTTCGGGGATGTCCCCCAATAATAATTCTACTGTGACGGCTAACTTTTGCACAGTCTGTCTGAAGCCAATTGCTGAATTTTGTGGTGCTTTACGCAAAGCCTGAACTAAATTTTTGTGTGCTACAGAATATTCAAGACGGGCAGCCTTAATACGACCTTGGTAGTATAAAAAACGAGCACATTCATTATTACTTGCTTGTTCTGGAAATACTGATTTTTGAACCAACTTATCAGCTTGATCATACAGATTGTAATGTAAATAATTACGCAACAGGCAGTTAATGAGCACGGCTTGCCCTTCATAATCTTTTTTAAGAGTAGCTGTTCTCAGGCGACTGTAAAGGAACCCTTTAATTTTGTGTAATTGGTCTGTTAGTTCATAGCATCTCATATGATAGAAATAAGCTTTAGCTGTGATCAAATCTAGTGTACGTCTATTTTTGTCAATTAATTTTGCCATCAGTAAATCGGAGAACTCTACTGCCTTTTTGTAATCTTCTTTATCGATGAGTTGTACTAACACTAACAAGCGGATATAGCCATCAATTTCAGGCAGCAGAGCCCCTGTTGCGTTTTTACCTGTGCGCATTTTGACCGCTTCTGGTATGTCAGCAGGTGTAGTAACGTATGACAATAATAGCTCTTTGTCAGAAGCTGAGTGTGTGTAGAAACCGTTAATGACTGACCACAAGACGACAGCATTGAGCTTGCGCCGGGCAACTGACCATGATCGTAAGACGCGCAACATGAAACGAGCTTCTTTCGTTTGAACGGCCTTTTCAATCTGTCGAATGTTGTCCCTTATTTCTTGGATCACCACGGCGTCTTTTTTTTCTTGGGAATCTGACACGTCTGTCATCTCGACATCGGGAATAGGATCAACTGTAGCGGCCATGGCTTTAACACAACAAGCAAATATTAAAAAAATATGTCTACTTTAAATCCATAAATAGCCCAGATAAATACCTGTAAACAATTGACGATATCGAAGTTTAAGAACGGAGAAATGTTTAAACTATAGAATCCAGATACAAACGATTAACGAGAAACCTCTATGAATTTTATTAAATTGTGGGCTTCGAATAAATAATAATCATGACCCATGAGAAATCAAAAATAATTGCATGAAGATATGTACGAGTTTACGTTTATCATTTTATTAATCTAATATTTTTAGTGGCTCTAACTTCAGATACGTGACCTTGAAAACGTCCAGTTTTTTCTTATCGTTTATCAAACAAAAGGTATTATTTAATATGTTTGTTATCATTTATGGAGTATTATTTATTATTTATTTAATAATTGAATTGTGAATTTATAATTAATTAATTTGTTTTGTACTAGGTACTATACAACTCTCTATACAAAAAGTGCTCAAATCGCTTTTCTATGTATTCAGTTATTTTATTGCGCAACTAAATCTAAATCGATAGTTTTGTTATAATAGCTAATATAATACCATAATGAATATAAATCTGTTTGATAAAGTTATTATAACTTGATATTCGTGTAATTTTATTCGAAAAGTTAGGAATAAACCAAAATGAAGGACTATCAATGGTTAGTTGTTCTAACAATCTTCAGCTTTTGCGCAGCAGATCCTTTAGTGAGATATCAACCAGAACAAATCCATTTATCATTGGGTGGTGAGTTAAAATTTTCTCTTACTGCTAATAAGTAATTAGACAAGTGAAATAACATAAATTCACCAATGTAGAAAAATTAAAAGTATTTAACAAAATAAAAATGTAAGTACCTAAAAGCTTTTAAAAAATACAATTGTTGCTAGTTCTATGCATACAATTTCGTCAACTGTATTACTATGTAAAATTAAGTATTTGGGTGTTTGCCTACAGTTATTGAATAACACACATAATTATTTTAGAATATATACACTTGATAATAACTAGATAAAAAAAAATTTATTAGTATTTTAAGTACAATTTTAAAATTATTTAAAAAATAGTCTATATGACTTAAATTTTATTTTGATAAACTTTGATGTATTCAACCTTATTATTTTTAATCTAAAATGCTTTGTTTATACTAAACTGATAAATAATAATAATTTTAGCTAAAAACTATATGATTCTTGTTAATGAATATTTTAAGATTTTATTTACATATGTTAACTATATTTATTAGAATCTGAAACTGAGATAGTTGTTACATGGACAACATGGAATAATACAGACGAATCAGTGGTAAAATATGGAATTAATGGACCAATTCTTAAGGCCATAGGTACTTCTACATTGTTTGTAGATGGCGGTGAACTCCACCGTACCCAGTACATACATCGCGTCAGGCTTGCTGAATTACAACCGTCTAGTAAATATGGTAATTATATGTAAAAATAAAATTTCCTGTAATAATTGTTAATACAATTTTATATTAATATAGTGTATTACTGTGGAAGTAATAAAGGCTGGTCTGTCCAGTTTTGGTTTAATACTGTTCCTAGTGATACCAATTGGTCACCTAGCCTTGCTTTTTTCGGTGATTTGGGTAATGTAAATGCACAATCTCTCCCTAGATTACAGGAGGAAACTGAACGAGGGCTCTATGATATGATACTTCATATCGGTGATTTTGCATATGATATGGATAGTGTAAGTATAACTATCCAAATAGTTGAAAATACTATTCTACAATATTTAACCGTTCCAAATGAAAAAAACAAATTTAAGATTGATAGTCTAACTGTTTAAATATTTAGTTGATTCATATTATATTTTTCATGGTTTTTCTTTATGAAATATACAATTTCTACACTCAATCCTTTATTAATTTATGAACTTTAATTCTTATAGTTTTTATTTAAATCTATTATGTTTTTAATATTTCATTAATTTGTTTTTTCTTTAAACATATTATTATAATTGTATATTCACATAATTAAAAATAGAAGTTTAAACTAATTGCTATTTAACATATCGCTTATATAAGTAATCTTTTTTTTTTTTATTAAATGCTTGAATATTTTCTATTTGCTTGGATTTTATTAAACATACATTGCAGTTAAAACTCAAAATATTACATTTAATTATTCCATGATTAAACAGGTTATTTAGTATTAAACTTTTTTTTTAAATTAATCAATAAATTTTTCTGGTTTTGGTAATTGCATGCTATTTCCTTAAAATGTTCAACTTTCATATTTATAATATAGTATTTATTATTTAGCTTATGAGAAGTTAAATAATTAATATAAAACCATAAAATAATAATTTATATTTCTGTCATTAGCGTTAATAATCTATCATTATTCATTACTATAGAATAAATATTAATTTACAGGAAAATGCCAAAGTTGGAGATGAATTCATGCGCCAATTGGAACCTGTAGCTTCATATGTACCATACATGACTTGTCCTGGCAATCACGAGCAAAAATAGTTAGATTTCAACAAAATTATAAAAATATCTTTTAATAAATACTAAATATTAATATATAATAATATGTGATTTTGTAGTAATTTCAGCAATTATAAAGCTCGTTTCAGTATGCCTGGTGGCTATGAGAACATGATGTATAGTTTCAATTTAGGACCCGCTCATTTCATAAGTATTTCTACAGAGTTTTATTATTTCCTTTATTATGGAATCAAACCAGTTGTTTTACAATATGAATGGCTTGTTAATGATCTAAAAGTAAATTTACATGCTATTATATAATTATTTTTATCCAAAGTACAACATTTTATTATCTATTTTATTTGTTTTTACTTTTTAGGAAGCAAATAAACCCGAAAACCGGAAACAGAGACCATGGATAATTGTCTATGGTCATAGACCAATGTATTGTTCAGATGACGATAAAGATGATTGTACATATCATGAAACAATCACTAGGGTTGGTCTCCCATTACTTCATTGGTAAGTACATTACTACTATGATTGATAGAGATAAATTTAAGTTATTTTTAAAATAATAAATCATTTTTTGCTAAGGTTTGGGTTAGAAAAGCTATTTTTTGATAGTGGCGTTGATTTGTGTCTTTGGGGCCATGAACACACATATGAAAGAATGTGGCCAGTGTATGATCATATTGTTTATAATGGCTCTTATTTAGAACCGTATACAAATCCAGGAGCACCGGTTCATATTACATCTGGTTCTGCCGTCAGTAACCTATTTTATTATCCTATTGTCATGATAATAATATTGCATTAATATTTTATAAATAATTTTTGTTATTTCAGGGTTGCCAAGAAAGAACTGACAATTTTATTCCAAACCCTCCAGATTGGTCAGCTATTAGAAGTAGCGATTATGGTTATGGGCGTATGAAGATACATAATAGTACACATTTATACATTGAACAAGTGTCTGATGATAAGGTGATCTTTTTATACATAAATATTGTATTAATAATTTATGTATATTGTATACATTGATGTACAATGCACATAAAATGAAATAATCATTTAATGAAAGTTAATACAATTGAACAAATTTTTGCATAGGACGGTGAGGTAATAGATCATATTTGGCTCATCAAGGATCATCATAGGCCTTATGAAAAATCAACTACAAAATAATTATTAACTAAATCAAATTTTGTTGAAATTACACTTAAGTAATATTATTATATATATGTTTACAAAAAATGTTATTAACTTGTAACATCAGATTAAATATTATTAATTTTTTTATTTTAGACTGTTATGTACGTACTATATTATTATTTAAATGTCAAATTATATACATGATCAAAATACACTTGATACTTTTATGTTGTATCTATGACTATTATTTCATAATAATTTTCATCAAAATTAATTAACTTAAATAGGTATTAATTATTTACTTTTAATCAGTTCAAACAATACCTAATAAAAATATGAAAACTAAATGATATGTATTTATATAGTATTTTGTTTTTAATTTATAATCTGTCTTTAACTATTCCACCGTGTTAGAAAACATAGACTAAATATTTTAAGATTACTAATTCAGGAATCTACTAATTCACTAATTGTTTCTTTTTTTTTGATTTTTAAACTGTTTTACCTATGTCAATAATTATTGTAAATTAATATTCATTATCAAAATAAATTAAAAGAAAAATATTGAAAATGTGATTGGAATAATCATAGGATTTTGTTACAAATTACAATAATTTATGTAGCAAATTTATTAAATGTATCAATCATTTGTAAGAACATCAAACCTGATTTATAGTCAGTGCTTGTATGGAAACAGTGTACCTATCCTTTTTTTTGAAAAATATTTTAGCATGCCTCTTTTAATTCTATTCTTATTAATAAAAAATTGAAATATTTGAGTAAACAATATTTTTTATACTTTTACATTTACCTTTTATTTATTTTACAATTCAAGCTTTTGTTGTAGTGACTCAACCCTGTGAAATTGGGCCCCGGATTTCATGAAGAAGCATATGAAGGTGATAACATTTTGTATTGTTCGGATGAACCATATAAACTACCCAGAGCGTGCTCTCTTTTGATATCTAGCCAGCCAACAACGTTTACTACTCTCTTCTTTCTTTGGAACTTTTTTTTTGTCCCAAACGTAATATGCAGGTACTTTTGGGTGAAGCAAATTTTTTGCAAAGTCATCCACTTTACACAAATCAATAAATGAGAGAAGTGTAGTTGTAGGAGGAATATTCACTCTGTCATGTAGGTTTTGTTCATTAAAGTAAACCCTTTGTCCATTTTCTAAGCAGACAGCAAGATGGACAATAGTAGGGAAATGCTCGTGAATTGGAAATTCAAGGATTCGCCACACGGCTTCTGATGAACTTATATATCGTCCACTTTTGTAAATTTTTATTCAATCTTTTTTATTTTATAAGGCAAATAAAGCCTGGTCCGAGCCCTTATTTATGTATTTGTACACATATTTTATGGACATACCGAACTGCAATATTCCACATTGACGTGAGCGTTACATGTTCTTAACAGTACTGGATTATAAGGAACTACCCAACGATTATCTATATCTACACCTTTAATATTGACGGAGAATACAAAGAAATGAGATTCTTGGGGTAATGTTTACTGCACGCGTTATCTTTCATACATGGTGAATTTCGATTAAAACAACCACAAGGGCCATGAATCATATTACATTTAACGATTTCGTGAAGCTGAGGGTCACGTGTGGGATCGGGTATTTCAGCACAAATAACATTGTCGATTTGATCCGGAGTAATTGTGATGCTGAAGCCATAAAAGAATATGAATATGTGGTAGACCTCTCTTTTGTCATTCTGTTGAATACATCTAGCATCTCACTTCTCCGAATATTTTACCTTTTGTCAATAAGTTCATGGTCTTTTTGACTTTTAACCGAAACACTCTTGAAATTATATCATGTCGATCATATGATCTTTGACCGGGAAGTAAGAGCTCTTTTATCTCGTCCCAGCGAGGATTACATGTAAAAGTAATAAAAAGGTCAGGACGACCGTAATGTCTAACGTAGGTCATAGCATCTTGTGTTCTTTCGTGCATGTACCTTGGCCCACCAGTAAAAGTTGACGGGAGTATAATCATTTGGCCTAACAGATTAGCTTCTGTGTCTCGTCGTTCAATCGCATCTTTTAAATGAATATAACTATCTGCACGCAATTTGGCTTGATTGTTTTTAATGTAATTTAGTCTTTCGGTTTCAATTTTGGCGTATTCATCTACCAAATATTGACTGAAAAGAGAACGATAATTAACTAAATAGTTGTCTTCCCCTTCTCTGACCATTATTCTATATGAGTAAAAACTTTATGCAGAGACAGTTTTTTTAAGGGGTAACTTGGTTTTTGGATCGCGTTGTGGTATTGCATACCCATCATCCCCCAGCAAAACATTAAAGGATACTGCAGTGCGTCGTATGCTCGATGTATCTCACTGATACGGTGAAGTGAATTACTTCGGTTTTCGAGGATGATGTCTCTTCGATCAAACTGCTGATCTACTAACACTAAAGCAACTTCATTTGCCGTCATTATACCTGCCTCTATGGTCTTCTGGTGGTTTTTTATCTGCATATATTACAACATTAAATGACTCTGAAAGAGGTATTTTATCGATGGCACTTTTCAGATCTTTTATATATGGCTTCACTTGATGTAGCATATCCTGCAGTTGTTTGATTAAATTGGGTTTTAAATTAGGATATTTAGAACACCGAATGTTTGCTTTTCGTTCATCTTCACCGACAAAATAGATTTGAAGGCACTGTGCGCCCTGTCCGGGTTCAGGTAATATACTTCCAATTAAATGGTAGACCTGTCCTTTGACTTTAAAAGTCAGGAAGAAACCGTCTGCTGTTACCTGTTTACCACCAAATAACGTCATATGAAAATAGGCGTTATATTTTCGAATATTGCCCATGAATTGCAAATGATCTGGGTGTAAAGCGTTAACCAAACTGTAGAGAGGTTCAGGTAGTTGTTTTAACCTCTCAAGTTGTACTTTTCCGGCGCTGCAACACATACCAAGTGTCTCATCTTTCCACTTCAAGGCGTTGCACCACTGACACTTATAGGTCATAGAACCCAAAGCTACACAGGTGTCAGTTCTATATGCAATATCTAGATCATATGCCATACCTGAATGCACTTGCTTTTTCATAGACGCATAGTAGTGTTTTCCTTATACCTAGATTGAATAAATCTATGCATTTCAGGATTTGCAGCCTGGTGTATTAAAACAACTTGCATGTGTATATCAGGATTTGTATTTTGATATCTAGACACAGCTTTACGATGTGATTTAGGTTTATTCTGTCTATATTTTTTTTTGTGCTTTTTTTATTTGATTTTTTCTTGTGTAATTAGTAAATCTAGCCCTTCGTCTTCTCTTTTTAATTAATGAGGACGAAATAGATTGATCTGTTTCACTTGATTGGGATAGTGAAATTTTTGCAGAAATGTTACTGTGTACTGAAGATGCAATAAGTGAATGTTCGCGTTCATTGACCAGTTCCTCTATACGACTCTGAGTATTGTTTTCTGCAGCAGTAGGAAGATAAGCATCAAAATGTAAATTGAACAAATCTTGTCCAAATCGTAAAAGCTTTACTAGACAATCATTAGATCTGGACTCCGTGTATAAGATATCATTTCGATAAACTTTAAATGGAAATATACATCCCGCTGCTATCAACTCACAAAGTCCACCATAAGTTTCATTTTTTATCATATCAGCATAATATTCATTAGCTGTTGAGTAATTATCACCAGTTCTATTGTGGGACATAACTGAAAACTTGGTTCAGTCATTCACCACATGTCCGACAATTAGTGATCGCACCTCCATCGCATTGTCTTGTGTTCCGTGTACTAAAAAAGAAAGAGCTCGGAATATAAACAGGCACCGTCGCCAACAATGGGGACAACAGTATGTTTTTCAAGTTCTCCAATAACTAAAAGACTTTCTTTAGCCATTTCTTAGGTAATTAAATTAAACAACGTTAATTAAACAACGCTCCTAACAACAAAAACCAAATACGGAAAAATCTAAAAAACTAATCCGGCAGTAAGCTGTATTATGTTACCCCGGTAACATACACAAAAAAATATATTATATGAATATATAGATATACAAATTACATGTAAAAAAATATTTTTACCGATTTCAACCCTTTAAAATCAAAATTTCGAAAAATCCTTCTTAGCGGACGCTTACGCCATAATAGCTATCTGTATGCCAAATTTCAGTCCAATCCGTCCAATGGTTTGAGCTGTGCGTTGATAGATCAGTCAATCAGCTTACTGTTTTATATATACAGATATAACTGATTTTATTGCATATAGGTAGAAGACGAGAAGATAATATTTATTCTGAAATATAAGTTTTAAATACTAAAATACAAGACAATGTTTTAAACAAATTAATGAAAAGTTATATCATTTATGGATTTTTATTTTAAAAATGTTTGTATACAATGTTTATAATGTATTTTGTTGATAATGTCAATTGGGTGAGGTATCTTCTATAGTGGCAGCTTAGTCTTACTTCATTAAATTTAGAAAGTTAAATTTAGAAGTTCATACATTAAAAACTATTAAAATATGCATTTTATTTTTATTTACGTTTAAAAAAAAATGTTGGCAGAAATAACAGTTAAATTAAGAGGAAAAAGATGCATAAAATTTTATTGATAAAAATATGTTGTATTTACCTTAAGAATTATAATTTACATTTAGGGATTTTGACAGGTTTTTAAATATAAACAAAAGGCGGGTTATCGGTCAACGTATTTTTGTAAAGATAAAAGTTTCATTATATTTTATTATACTCCATTATACATTATATATCAACTAAAGAAATCGGAGCATATCTAAAATGTTGTATGAAATCATTAATTTAAAGATCTTTTGGAAGGCCGTTTATTGTTGTTTCTTTTCCAGACATGATTTTCGAAATTTTTGCGTGTCTTTTTAGAAACATAACTTTTTAGGGTTTTAAAAAAATCATATACTTAGAATTACTAATAAATACTTTTTTATAAATTTCTAAATTAAAAAAAAACCGATTTTGACGTATTTTGTCGAAATTTTACTTTAGACGCATATAAAAAAAATAATTTTAGATTTAAGCTCAACTTTTTTTTTAATTTTCACTAACAAAAAGTTATGAGAAACCGTGTATTAAATTTTTATGAATTTTGACCGATTAAAAAAAAATTTATCGACAATAAAAAATAAAACTAAACAATTTACTAAGCAATTTCTTATGCCTTTAAATAGCTCAAAAAGAGTCAAAATATATTTAAATTTTTATGGTATATAAAAAACAGTAATATAAATAAATATAATAAATATTTGGTGAAAATTACAAGAACCTAAGGTTATTATTTTTGTTAAAATTGTTTCTGCATTAATATTTCCGTTTTTCCTTAATTTGTTTTTGGTTTTTCTCAGTGCGTTTGAACATTTTCGGAAAATGTTCACTTTTAGCTTACCAAAGTACAAACAAGATTAACTTTCCTACCAGAAAAGTTACTGATGAAGAAAATCAAAGCGCTTTTACTACCCCAAAACGTATTAGGTAGCAGGCACAAAAAAAAAACAACATTATAAAATCCATACATTTTTTACTCGCTCAGAATCTAAAATAACCGATTACAAATGGTTGCCTAATTAAATTTGTTTGATAACATTGTAAAATTATGGGAATCAGTCTATAATTTTTCAAAACATGATTAAATAGGCGTGTTAAATCCTTAGAATTTTCTTTTTAATAACCTAAAATAACAAATGTCTCTATAAAAGATGATTTTACAGGAAAAACTCTCACGTCTTGTTGATATATCGGATTTTGATAATTTTTTTTTCATTTGAAAGATGAGAAGTTTTTGCAGGTCAGATCAAAGCCTGAATTTTCTTTTTATTTTTAATATATATTAGATTTATTATATATAAATTATTAGATATTTTAGATTTTAATTCTAATAGTATTAGAAAGTTTTTTTTTGAAAAATAACAAATATTGTGCCTTATTCAAATGTGCATTTTAGTTTCTATAATTATATTCTTGAAAATCGGGCTTTGATCCGACCTGTAAAATAATTTTTCTTTTAAGTAAAAAAAAAAATTAACAAAATCTGACTATTTTACAGAGCGTGAGAGTTTTTCCTGTAAGACGTGTTTTTGCATTAAAAACGCACCGGTTCCGAATCCCTTAATGTGAACGGCTAACCCCTACACCCTTTCACAGCCAATCCCAATTCATAAAAGTACATAAATTATTCGTAAATTACAAACGAGTCTATCATTAAGATACTCACCACCACCACCATCGCTTCATAAAATATGTATTCACCCTACCACTGGTTACATTTATTATATCTAAAAAGACGATGTTTAATAATCATTTAGAATAATATGAGAATATAACACGGTTTAAGATATATTATGGTATTATAGTCTTTTAGGACGAGAATTGTATGGTTAATAGGTACCTAATAAGCAATAGCAAATATTATGCGATAATGTGATATCCATAGAATCGTCAAAAAATCGAAAACATAAAAATTAATATAGCTCTACATACCACGAGGAGACACGGATTAACGATAAACGTTTATAAATATCAGTTTATCAAATATCTTAATCCGTGGTAGGCATTTTAGATTCCTTATGAACTATGCTTAGGTTTTTTATATTCTTCGACTGAAGTTCATAATATGGTAGATATTAATAATTTACCGTTTTTTTGGTTTGGTTTTTTAATTGCTCAACTATGCCAAAATGCACGCAATAGGTACAACATTATTTTATACATTAATAATTTATTATTTTTTATATTAGGTAATTATTTTTCTAGATTATAACGAGACGTCAAGACTACAATACCGTAAAACACGTCTAGTTCATTTCGTTTTAGTTTTTACAAACGTAACATTATCGTGAACAATCAAATATAGACAATAAAGTCGACTCTGGTCCGATGACGACGATGAGCGATTGTATATCGAATAAAAAGGAGGAAGAAGGAAACGCGTAGTTATCTACGCGGGCCACGAATAGAAATGGGTAGGTAGAGGCGGTAATTCCTTGTTTCGACACTATTGATTGTAGATCTATAGAAGTCAATTTCGGATAAGTTGTACGTTTTAAGATTTTGCGGTTAAACTCTGTTACTTATTTTGTGAAAACTCTGTAAGTCATAGTATTATTATCATCGTGTTTCGTCGTCAAAATATTATGTTTATTTTTGTACGCCCATATATTACCTATACTCGCAATCGCAGTGGCGCCTAACTCTAAAATTGTTTATCGAGCGAAATTTAAAATTTTTTACTCACCACCCACCCGCACCCAACACAACATTTCAGCCATCTAAATTTATGCGATTGCTTCATATGATATTATATGAGTTCTACGCCACTGCCCAATCGCTTTAAAAAATATAACACATCATAACAGTATTTTAATAATAATATGATGTATTAAGTTTTGTTCATTATAACCTTGCATAATTGGATAAAAAAAAATTCGTAATATTCAGTTTATGTTGAATTTCAAAACTCTAAAACACCTGTCATATATGGTCGATAGATATACCTGTAAAAGACGATCTGAATTCTGTTGAGGAGTGTGCTACTTTTAACATTAGTTTTCTAAAATATATAAGTTATAGTTAAATTTTAATAAATACACGAATTAATAACATTTTACTATTCATACTTAAAAAACAAAATATTTTTAGACCAAATTTAAAAAAAAACTTGTTTTTATGGGTTAATTGCTAATTGATAAAGTTCAAAAAAAAATATATTACATTTAATTTTATAAATATACGTATACCTGTCATTATTTTACCTTACTTAACTAATTAGAACTTATGGTGTCAATAAATTGGAATACATAATACAAATATTATAAAATTATAGACTTATAAATATGAGATTTTTAAATTCAATTTAATAAAAACAACTATCAAATAAGTAAATAATTAATCAATTAAGGCAATCAAAATTTTCCAATTGTACTTTGTGTCGTTCTACCTTTATAGATATTTAAAACAAATAAATACGAAATTGTTGTTAAAAAAAAATAATAGGTTATTGATGGTGTAGATAATTTACGGGTCTAGAATGAAAAGGTTTTAAATCTTTTTTATGAAATTGTCCAAGAGAGTAATTTTAATGTCTGAGTTCAAATATTTTACTCCTTGAACAACATTTTTTTCGGAGTTCTAAAGCATAGAGCGACTTGTATAGTTGAATTCACAAAATTGCTATTTTAATTATTTTGAAAAATTCTACGGTGTTATATTTTTGTTGTCTGGATTTGGGCCTAGACTTGTTTCGATAAGGTGGCTTATGTTGAGTACTTCTCTTTGTTTTTCGTACTTTCTACATTCCTCGAAGATGTGTTTGGTTGTGTGTGTCGACATAATTGACATATTGGTATGGGTCACCTAAGGCACAGTTTATCGTTACTCGTTTGTGTCGTCTACGAATGAGTATATTGTTGTCAGTGACAATATTATTAATATGCAGAGTAAGAAGTTTTATATTATAATATTATGCTTTTGTAAGGTACCTACGATATTCATATACAAATCAATAATTATACTCTTAATTAGTACGAGTTATGACAGTATATACTAATAACGTAATATTATTTTTACCAGTTATTTTCGGACCAACGATTTTTTTTTCTAGTCTCGGAGAAAAATAATTATACACGGTTATACTATTCATTGCGGGTTTGTGTGTATGGCGCTTATTTTCAGTACTCATATTTTAAACATATTATTCGCGGGGTGATTCGCCAAACATGCTTATCCCCATTCTTTTATTTAAAAACGAATTAATTCGAATTCTGACTTTCAGAATTTTCAAATATACCCGAAGACCGTATTTTAAAATTCTTGAAATTTTTGTTTTACTTAATAAGGAGTGATCCTGTGGCGATACAAACTTTTGTTTTTCAAATGAGAACCCCATTTTTTACTATAAATTATTCAGTGTATATATTTTTTCTAAGGGTCTAGTTTGAAAAACAAAAGTTTATATCTCCACAAAGCACTACCATAGAACTCTATAAGTTGTACAAAAAATGTCAAAAATTTAAAAATATGGTCTTCAAATATATTTAAAACTTTTAAAAATCAGAATTGGAAAAAATTGGTTATTCAGTGAAAAAATGGGGGTGAGCATGCACATCGAATCACCCTGTACCTATATTACATTGTGACATAATGCTAAATCAACATTTATACTTTAATAATGACGTCATAGTATCTTATATATTATACAGAACATGTAATTGAACATAATATTACTGTACACAAACACGTCGTACCTCAAATAAATAAAATATAGGGTTTGAAGTGTTATATAGAGTAGCATCGTTTATTATAAAATATAAGTATCGTATACGATTGTGAAATTTTGATATATTACAGTATAATTGACGATTTCACAAATATTTATATAAAGAATATAAATTTATTATTTTTGTTGAACCAAATTATTTGTACTAATCAGTCGCAGCCGGATATTTATTATTAATGGGCAACAATTCAGGCAATTTTTAGTTACGTTGCACGGTGACCATACAATATTATAGGATGCACTGGAAAATAAAATCAAATCATTCCAACAATTAAAAACGAGATTACTGAAAAAATGAGCACGAATAGAATAGTAGAACTTTGATCATTTTTTTTTCATTTGAAAAATTAAAATTTTATCTCTGTTGCACTGGACTCAAACTTTTGAATTAATTTTAAATAACATTTCAGAGTAAAATCAAATTTTTGAGTGTTTGTACTTTATTTTATAGACGTTTATTACAACTTCTGAAAATAGAGTTTTTTGAACCGGAGTCCAATGTGACAAGTCATCTTTCAAATAAAAAAAAAATTATCAAAGTCTAACTAATTCACAAGGCGTGAAAGTTTTTCCAGTGAGAAATGTTTTCGTTCTAAAAATGCATTGGCTCTGATACCCTTTTATAATACCAATTCGACTATAGGTCTTAATATTGTAATGGAATGTTGTGATCATATAATTTTAACGATAAAAGGATTTAGTAATCCACATTAATCCGATTCGCTTTGTGGTCTGTACATTAAATTCAGTCTTAATACTCATTTTATTATTTTAAACAACTATGCAGGATTTAATTAGATTTTATACATTTATACTGATCAGGAGTACGATTACCCCACCTGTAAGGATATGCCATTATATCAATTAAACGATTATTTTTAAAAATTATAGATAACCGATTAATCGCAAAATCGATTAATCGTAAAAAATAATCAGTTAATCGGTCCAATAAAAAGTGAAAGTTCCTAAAGGTGATAATATTGTTGTCAACTATCATGATCTGCTGAATTCTTGAATTTATTTATTGTCAATACAACGATTAATCGAATCACGAATAATCGATTAAACGTTAAGACATTAATTAAAGATTATTCGATTAGTCGATTACTATAAGATATTTTAAGAAACATTGATTATAAAAAAAATAATAATCGCTCACATTTATTTCACCTATTACAATATTACATTACCTATTATATAAATATAATTTTCCTAAATTATCTAGTGTGTAGTTCATAATAGGTATTGCTTTTTTTAAATTAATAAATTAATCAAAATGGGTACTTGAATTTTATATGATGTCTAATGTGTAGTACTTAATAAATATTAGGTACTAGATGTATAGTTAGGTACTATTACTACTTGTGCTTAATAGAATATTTATTTTAACATAATATAGTTACTTACTTATTTATATGTAGGTTACACGGTAACTGTTACAGTATTTTTAATGCTTGAAAATCATTAAGAGCCTATATGTGTATTTTATTGTTTTATATATAATAATTAGTTTTATATATAATGTTTTTTATTGATTCATATATACAGTGTGAGCATAAGTTTAAGTAAATTTAAGTTAAGCCGCATGTATAGACAATAATTCATAAATATTATCTATTTTAATTATTGCATTTTAGATTATTTTTATATTTTATATTTTGGTTACATAGAGGAGTGCAGTTTGATACATTTTAGATTCTGAGTGGAGCGATGAATGTATTGATTTTAGTATATTACAATGACGATTATTTCATTTTTAGTTTTAATTTTTGTGTCTGTGTATACGATAAGTAGTCAAAGTAATGGTTCGATTTTCAACTTTAATATATTTTCCGGTGGGAAAGTGAATTTAGTTGGTGGTATATTATTATTTTACATTATTTACATTTTTTTTTTTTTTTGAAAGGGACATTTTTTCTATAAATATGGGTAAAAAAATTTTCGCCTAGTCAAACAGCATGCACATTTATATAACGAAATTCACCATGAATATTTGCAAATTATTTTTTAGTTAAACATCTATAAATATCCAATTTTTAAAGCTAAGGATTGAAAATTTAAAGCAAGGTTTCTCATAAGTATTTCATACTATCGCCAAAAAAATCTAAAAATGATATAAACACAGTTTTTTTTAATAGATATCTTAAGTTTAAATTTGGACGAAATTAGATACATAATTAAACGGAGAATAACGATTTTAGTTTTTTTTTTTGTAATTTAAAAACATTAATCACGGGCACTTGAAACTTTTAAAGTATATCGAATGAAATGTTTTCGGCAAAAATTAATTCAATCTACTGTTTTACAAATAGTTAAATAAATTATTTCAATAGCAAAAATATTATAAAATATACGTATAGGAATATAGACTGACAGACCGTCTACGCTCAGAACCGTTTTTCGTATAAAATGATTTTATGCCATTGACTTTAAATTTAACACATCCATTACAGTGGCCCACTACACGACACTTAATGTACAGCAGAGCGCTCGAGCGGTACCCATTTGCCCACCTTCTTAATATTGTGAGTACTTATTTATTATTGTCTATATAAAATAATATTTTAATGTATTGTTTATAATAATTGAATGACTACAAAATTCAAAATAATTTGACGATACGATATTATCTATCGTCGGTTTGTGTAACAATAATTATATATGCCAGATGGCCGGAAATACAAATCTAAAAAGAAATGTATTTGATAAATGAAGCGTTAAATCGATGATTACAAAATTGTAATTACTAATTACTACTAAATTATATATATATATACGAATTTGCTGTTTTTAATTATTATAACGTTATGGTACGCACACCATGCTTTAAAGTTCAAATATTAAGTTCAATTTATATTCATATTTGGGACAAGTGATTATACTTGCTGTATATTATATGTAGTAACACGTAGCAGGCAGTAAAAAGTTACCAGCTATTTATATTTTATATTTAGGGCGATTCACCAAGCATGCTCACTCCAATGTTTTCCTTTAATAATGAATTTATTCAAATTCTGATTATTTGAATTTTCAAATACACTCAAACACTATTTTTTTAAGTTCATGAATTTTTTATACTACTTAAGGAGTGCCCTGTGGCGATACAAACTTCTGTTTTTTTCAAATAAGAACCTTCTTTTTTTACTGTAAATCATTTAGTGGCTATTTTTTTTTTTTAATATTTTAAAGTATCTAATTCAAAATTCAAACAAGTAGCATCTCACTTATTAAAATGTTTGTACTAAGGATAATAATCCTTAAAAATGATTTGATAAAAATATAAAATAGATGTAATATTGGATCTAGTATTTATTATACTTGGGCCATTTTCACAAATTATTAATGTTAACAGATTGATATTAATCACTAAAATTTTCAAATCACCATAGCCCCTATATCTATTACAAATCCATAATTGTGGATCTATTATTTTTAGTATATACACAAAGTTAAATAACTCAAAAACTACTCGTTCAAATTTTGATTCTAACACGTCAAAAGTCAAAATGTTCAGAAAACTTATCTACTAAATATTTTATAGTAGAAAAGGAGAGTTCTCATTTGAAAAATAGAAGTTTGCATTACTTCAATTAGTCTTTGAGTAATACAGAAAAATTTAAGAATTTAAAAAAAAATAGTCTTTATAAGTATATTTATAAATTCCAAAAATCAGAATTTGAATAAATTCATTATTAAAGAAAAAAATAGGGGTGAGCATTCTTAGTGAACCACCTAACTTTTTTTTGTATACTAGGTACCTACTTACATATTTCATAATATTTTTATTTTTTTCGATATTTATCCATCTTATTACAAATGGTTAATTTAATGCAAACACATCGATAAATACGGTCATTCCAATGTCGTAGTTGTTCATCTTTGAAAACCTACGGATTTAAGATGTACCTACTACGCATACGTAATATATTGCTCATTGCATTCATTAAGTTGTTAAACATATTAATAATAAGATATTATGGTATAATTTACACTATTTCGTCACGAAAGCAGTAATATTTTGAACTTTTTCAATAATTATATTAATTATATTATAGCAGATACTTTTTTTAATATTATAGGTACTTTCATAGTTTGCATTTTTTAAGTGTACAAACTGTTGAAGGATTTTTAATTTATGTATGCACATATTATTGTATAGTTTTTATAACGTGTTTTGGGATTTTTTTTATGAATAGAAATCCGAGCCTTAAAGTTATAAATATTTAAATTTTAAAGCGCTCACAACGGTCGGCGAGTCGTGTTTGTTTTAAGTTCGTGACTGCACGTAGGTATGCATAATGGCATAACAGTTTTTCACAATAGATTTTTAACATTTTGACCGACTTGGTATATATTATTATATTGCTTTTAAATTTTATTTTCTGTCACGCGTCACTATATTATATCGAGCGCCGAGTGAGCCGAAACGAAACGTGTTGGCCAACACCCGGTCACTGCAGCAGTGTTCTGATCGGTATTTTTTTACTTTCAAACATTGGTTGTATTGCTAAACGTTAAATTTCTATTGGTTTCTACTTACTCATGTCGCTGCTGCTCGATAGCCTCAAAAATTCCTCATATATGTCGGTGCTTATACTACAATTTTTTTTTCTCTCAGCCACACATTGGTTTATACCGTTTAATAGGTATAGGTACCTACTTAAATGTTTGCAACGGCCAGCTGTACCGTGTAATCTGCGTGTCTGGAATACTCATAGTTATATAGTAATATCAATACTTCATTATACGTATAACTATGTATTGCAGTTTGCACTTTTGTAGTGTTAAAATACAGTACGGTACAGAGGTATCACTACAGAGTTAAAATTGTGAAGTAACAAATAAAAATTATTCACGAAAAATTGCTTTCTGTTTGTTTGAAAACATTTGTATCATTTTTTTTATAATATAAATTTATTTTAAATAAACAAATAACATATATCTATACATATAAATATGAAAATGGAAATCTTTGTCACGCATGTTCTCTGAAGCTATTCATCCAGTAATCATAATTTTTTTTTAAATGAGAGAGTACATCGTAGAACAGATTTTAAGTTTAATTTCAGTTCTATAAGCTAATTGAAAATAGAAAAGTTCTGGAAAAACTGAAAGGGATTTTTTTGATGAGATTTATGTATGATCTCTGTTTATTACAAGTAAGGCTCGGAACTCGATGCATTTGAATTTTTTCTTGTGCTTTAATACGATGCTCGTTTTTACAGAAATTTGATTCGTGGTATACAATGTCTAATTCTACAACTTTTATTTTGCATTTTTTGAATTTTCAGTGAAATTTTTTGCTTTACGATTATTTTTTAGTAATTTTGGTGCATTTAATTAATTTTTCTACTTTTTGTACATATATTTATCTTTTTTCTTGTTGAAAGTTACACATTATTTTGATAAAATTAAATATTCGAAAAAAGTAACATGATAAATTATTATGATTGACAATATTATATCGTAAAGCCTTTGATTATTTGTATTAACTATTTGGAAAATGAACATTGTAGACATGTAGATTGTAGGCACTAGACTGGTAATATAGGTACATAGTTGTATTTCGTATCACTGTTTTAAATTTCTTTTAATATAATATTTTGTGTTTGATGGAATTTTTAGTTCGATTATGTCTATTTTTAGAGTGTAAAATGTAGAGATAGAAACTTCACTAAAAAGTATTACCTATACATTTTTGTCAAGTGTAAAAAATATAAAATATACATTTTTTATATAATTTTTAATATTTTTTTTGTAATTTTATATATTTTTTAAATATTTTTAGGTCATAAAGTTCCAGGTCCTATTTATAGGGTTGCTATTAGTTACATATTTTATTACTATTATAATTTGTAGTCATCGGTGGAATCAACTAACAAACAAACTATAACTCACGAAAATTCAAACAAATTATAAATATCGATTTTTTTATTAAGAAGCAATTTAAGTTTTGCTAAGAAGATTGGAGTTTCCCGAAAAACGTATCGTGCTAATCAAAACTCCAAAGTTATCTACTAATAGTTAATACGATACGTGCATATACTACATAATATTTTATAAAATATATAATTGGGGCTGAGTATTTGAAGTATACTAAAAAGTCGCAAAAAAAAATATTTTATAACTGGTCTATACAAACAAGTTAACTTCTTAAAAAAAAGTAACTAAAATAAATAACCAGATATATATCTAAATATACTTTTCCCCTTTTATGTTTGTTTATGCAACTATAGGGCAGAGTTGCAGGCTATTTTTTTTAACACTATGTGCCAAAAATTATATTTTTTTCCGTAGCGTAGCATTAAATTATGGAAAATATTATTTCTATAATATATAATTGTTGTTTATTATTAAAAATAAAATAAAATAAAAATGTTTTATTTTTCACGTGCCCTCAATTTTTTTTTTTGCGTGCTACGGATTTGTCATCCCTATCGCCTAAGGCTCGTCGACACATAATATAATAAAGGTTAGGATAACTAATAATATAGGTAGGTATGTATGGTTATCAGTGATAACTTATCACCGTGTCATGAGTAGCATTCGTGCACGTAAAATTCTTGTACAGGCGCACAATTTAATCACACGAAGCGTATAATATGTAGGTAGCCGATATAGCAATATTCTTCTCCTCTGTCCGTCCTACTGAAACATAATCATTATCCATAATATTTAAAAGTTGAAGATGATATTTATTTATTTTTTGGTAAAAAGGTAATTATTTTATCAGTACATGCGCGCAGACAAGCCTTTCAGACTTGCTCTGACAGTCTGCTGACCATTTATGCTTGATTTTATTAGTATTTTTTGTCTTTTCGTTTTTTTCTATTTTTTTTTATTTTTATTTTATTGAACTCAAAAATAAACATCAACAACAAGGTTATTGGTTTTTGATTTTAAAGGATAGTCGGTTGGTTATATACATATACATACATAATGTTAACAATTTTTATATATTCTAAACGTGAATTAAAAGTAAAGTTAATTAAATATATACAATACATACAGTAATATTATCGTACAACTATGTTTGTTAAATATTATTAGAAAAATAGGGTTTCCCTGAGAAAGATATCATATTTTTGATATTTTCCACGGTGTGTGGACTTAATGATTCGTCCATGTTGGGTGGAATTATGTATTTTTTGAGGTCGTTGTTGACTATTGACTATTGATAGCACTCTGTTAGTATATCATGTTCGATTATTAATATAATCCCATAGGTTGTGCACTGAAAAGGTTCATCTTTGGCTATAAGAAACTCGTGAGTTAGCCTTGTATGGCCTATCCGGAGACGGTTAATTACAATTTTTTCTCTTTTGCTAAGATTCGGATTTTGTCAATCGTGACTTGAGTTTTTGATTTATCTGAGTTTAGTCGGTTGTTTCAATCAGTGGGTTTGCCATTTTATTTGGATCGAGTTTTTAATATAGATCTGGATGTCAGAATAGGTCATGATATTATCAAGAAGCTGTGTATAGTTGTTTGGTTGCGCAGCTTCTTTTGCTACTTTGTCGGCCATTTTGTTTCCTTCTATATTTGTGTGGCTCGGTACCCAAATGAAGATGATATATGCATTAATTCGATAGTTTTTTTCTTGTATGAGTTCAGTAATGTCTGATGGGCTTATTGTGTTCCCTAAGCTATTAAGTGTGTCTGTCAGTTTGTGAGTATTGGACATTTCTAATTTTTATCCTACAGCGAACTATATATTAACCTAACCGATAATGGTGTATAATATGGCCATTGAATGGTGCTAACGCGAATCATGGTAGATATTGTTGTGAGATTAAAATTGGACGTAAAATAATAATCAATAATTAGTAGGTAGGTATTTATTATAGTGCCTATATCTACCAATTATGGGTAAACACTATTAGGGGATTCGATACCGCTCGTTTTTAAGGAGTTGAATATAGGCAATTTCCATAGAGCATGGCATGTTTGTAGTGAACAATCATTATAGTGTGAGATCATTAAAGAAAACTAACAATTTCGCACACTCAAGCACAAGTCAAAAACGAACCGTCGCGCGTTTGACGAACATTTAATTTTGTCCAAAAATATCAATCTTTTGCAAATTGTTCAAACTATCCTAGTAATCAGAAACAAATGCTGAAAATATATTTGAATTCGTCGTAGTTTACTCGAAAACGACTTTCTTACGTTTTTAAATTAATTTTTTAGTTTAAAATTACTAATATTTTAAAGTTCTTACAGTTCAAAATTTAAAATTTAAAATGTGAATGGTTTAAGTGATCAATTATTAAAAAGTGGAAAAGCCGTTTTCAAGTTAACTCTTCCGTCGAATTCAAACATGTTTTCAGAATTTCTTTTCCGATTACTAGGACAGTATTGTAGTACAGTTGACATAAGATAGGCCTATTTCGGCAGAAAACACAGCCGGGTTGAATCCCCTTAAAACAAAAACAATTATAAACACGTCATTGTATAATATGACTTTTTCAGTGGCGTAATTGGAGAGCCAAAGGCTTAGGTGCAGACAAATGTATAAAGGGTCCCCCCTTTTGTCTCGAACAACATAAAAATATTAATATATAAAAAAGACGAACTGACTTCACACCATGGGTGTTCTTGACTCCTTAGATGGGATACTATTGATGGATGATTTGAATTTTAAACAAACCGATAAATAATTCCTCATTGTAGAGCTTCAATGTAATATACTGCAGGATCACAGATTTATACCGAGTTCATTTTAATAATAAAAAACTAAATAGGTAGGTATTAATATTGAAATATAATATGATTTACAATAAAAATAAAAATTTTAGTTTCCACGCAACATTGGAAAAAATTAATTATTATTATTCTATTATAATATACGTTATATTTTATAATACTAAAAAAACACTTTCTTCGGAGCTTTAGAACTTGCGAAATCAGCAATTATTTTCTCAATATTTATTTTAACAGTACGACCTCTTTCAATGCTTAATATTGATTTATTACTCAACATTTCTTGTGAAGTAGGCCCCAGTGCTGTGCACCGCCTGCACCTATGATTCTTACGGCACTGGTCGTGTCTAGAAAACCGACTTAAAAAAAAATATGGTTTTGAGAGGACCGAGCCCGCTCCTCCGTCGTAGGCTCCTCCGCTGTAGGCTTTCCCGGCGTAGGCTCCCCCGCTGAAGGTTAACCCCTCCGATCAACGCCTATAAACGGCTACGCTCGTTGACGACGACGACAGAATTCGAAACGCGCACCACCGGTCGCGGGAGGCGACGACGCCGACGACGCCGACGCGGAAGCTTGTCACGCGCTTGCGCGATTGTATACAATATAATAATAATACCACGTATGGTAACGTGCAGCGCCCGGTCCACGTGCGCGCTTTTCGCGGTTACCAGAACGCGGTCGCCCGCGCGACTACCCTCGGCGGCGGCGGTGGCGGCGGCGGCGGCGGCGGATGGGGACCACCGTGCATCGGGAACGCATAATATACGCCGCGGCGGCCCCGGCGCGGATGCTGCGTGTGCGGATCGCTGGCCGGTCGCCGCCGCTGATCAATAAACGGCGGCAGCGCGCCCCCGAGAGCTCGGACCGCCGGCCACGCGGAGAGGCTCGGAGGCGTAGTGCACGCGCGCAGCGCGCCGCCCGTTATTCCGCCGAACGAGAATGATGCCTCGCGAGACCTCCGCGCCGCCGCCGCCGCCGCCGCCCCGTTATTATGGGCGCTCGCCGCCGCCGCTACGTAGTCGTCGTCGCCGCCGCCGCCGCCGCCGTCGTCGTTCTCTCGGCAATACCTCTCCGGAGAGAGATAATAATATTTTAGAGATACGTGTGCGCTCGCTCGCGCGCGCGCGCGTGTGTGCGTGTGTGTGCGTGTGTGTGTGTGTGTGCGTGTGTGTGTGTGCGCGTTCGCTCGCTCGCGCGTGTGTGTGCGTGTGTGTTTCGGTGAGTGCGCGGGCCGTGGCGTACGGACAGACGGATCTCGACGACGGTAATAATAAATAATTAATAAATAATATTAATAACGCACACACCACTCTATAATATGATATTGTGTATAACATAATAATGATAATAATATGATATAATTTTTTTTTTTTTTTAATATATTATGACGCGATAATAACGTGTTGGTATTTTTTTTTTTTTTTCGTTCGTAGATATCTAAATATTTATCACAATACCGTACAGGTAAACGACAGTAATAACAATATAATATTGTCACCGAGACGGTCGTCGTCGCAGGGTAGTTCGTGTTGTTCGTCGGGAAGCGTTGTGGTTTTTTCGGAGCGTGTTCGGATATCGGAGTAAAACACGACGTCATCGTATCGATACACAATTTGACATATATTTTTAGTATAATTCAATAATATATATACCGTCGGCCACCGCACTGGGATTTTCCGGGTCAAGTAAGTCTGCACCTCTATGCACATCAATACATCGTCATCATATCATCGTCGTAATAATAATATGTATACCGTCTATGCCTGAAGTCCTGTAAAAAAAATTTTTTTTTTTAGACATTTACAATCTTTACATTAAAAAAAAAAAAAGTTACAATAAGCAAATATGGGAGAACAATCAAATAATGATTATCGACTCTGAGAGACAAACTCCCTTTGGAAATACTCCCTTCACCAGTATTGAGCAGGGAGAGCAGGGAAGTTATCCAGCAATAGGACTCTTATGACGTGATTTGGTTAAAAAATATTTGACGTGACGGTCGTTTTCAATCTAAAAGATCACGACATCGATGTATTTTAAGACGGCGAAGGGGGTTCCTCAGAGATTATGGCTGTGTGTCGGGTTGCGGTCAGTGGATTAGGATGAAGAAGTAATTTTGAGTGGACATGTATAAAGTATATTTCTTTTGTGTCTATATCACTTTTGTGTTCGGAATAATATGTATCTAAAGGATATTCGAATATTATTTGTGCAATTTATGTTCAATTTATCATCGATTTCAATTTTTCAATATAAATTATGCTTCTACTATACGTATCTATCCATTACAATCATTCTATACGTACAGAGTGATTCACAAAGTATGCTCGCTGCCATTATTTTATTTAATAATACATTTTTTCAAATTCTAATTTTTTGGAATTTTTAAATACATTTATAAACTATATTTTAAAATTCTTAGAATTTTTCGTATTACTTATTTAGCAAATAATTTTTCTGAAAATAATGACGAATTAAAATCAAAATTTGAATCCCGTAAAATGTTGGTCCACTACTCCGTTCATCTATATTTAAAAAACTTATAATTTTTAAACTACTTGTCCGAAAATGTTATAGGTTGAAATACTCCGAATAATATTCTGCCACGGAATACGAAATTAAAAATGTTTTCATTCAAAGGAGTAAAAAACTTAAAAAAGTTATGGTGATAACAAAACAATAAAAAACTTAAAAAATTACAATAATATGTAACAAAATAGTAAAAAAATTAAGAAATTATAATGTTAACAAAATAGTAAAAAAGAACGTTTTGTATAACGACTTAAAATTACGTAAAAGAAATATTTTCAAAAACGTTTGCGCATTTTATGAAATAATGATAGTGTCTTACATTAAATGGATCATTCCATATATTATTATACACGTCGGACCCAGAAAATATCGAACCTATCGCAGGCTATATTATAAAGCTATTACATCCTCATTCGTTATATTTACGATACCGGTAAAGTAATAGATTTTATGGTGAGCTTAAACTGTTCAATGATAATATAGAGCGTAGGACAACACGCAAACTCGTACTTGTGATCCACATGGAGCCGGTTTAGTATACCCTTAACTTTTTGGAGTAGTTCGTATAGTGGTTGGATTAGGTATATAAGTGTTTGTTCTTAAACCTCGTGGCTCGTACAGTTTCTATTCTTGAATAATTTATAGGACTTTTTGATTTGCATGAATACGAAGGAGACGGAGTTTCTCGTTTTTTTATTAAGGTAGGTCATACGCACTCATTTAATGCAGTATTTGAATGATATATCGAATATCACAGTGGGTATGCTATAAAATCGTCGATTTCATTATGAAATATATGAACGCACTGCACTCGTTAAAACGTAAACTCAAAATAAAAATGAATAACGTTTGTTTTCATATACATTAAAACTTAGTTTTACCACAAGCTTATTATATTATAATAAGAAATTATCGAAATCCATAGTGTGTTTACAATTAATATGGTAAACAGTCACTTTGTGTGCGGTTCATTGTTTGAAATGCATAACCCGGATACTTTGTACGATCGGGTTTAAATGTAGATACATTGCAAAACGCGGACACTTTGTACGGTCTGGTAAAAATGTTAATTTCAGAACGCTGAAACTTTGTAGTTTGTACTATTATATATATAAAATATATATCTAAATATAAGTATATATATATATATACAATGCTATAAATTTCAACGAGATTTCAACGTTATTTTAATAATTGTAATTTATTATAATGAAAGTCAATTAAAAATGTTATAAATAGTAAATAAAAATGCTTATAATGTTTTAATATAAACAAGTCAATATAATCAAAAATTTTATTTTATTTACATGGTCAAACCGTCTTAATTGTAAACATTTAAAAGCTAAATGAATAAAATATGTATAATAAATAGAATCAAAAAATTCGTAATTATTCTTTATTTCTTTTTATTGTTATTGGTTACATAGATTTATAGTTTGTTGTCATTGGCATTGATTGTTGTCTTTTGTTGTAGAGTCTATTGCCACATTCGTCCAATTATATTGCCAGTAAAACTGTCCCAAAAACTCGGATTAGTTGTTCCCACTAATGCATTTTTCAACGATAAAGGCAAACGATAATTTTATTAATTTCGATATCGCGAAATCCGAAAATATATTAAATTTTATATTACATAAATATTGTATATTATTTATTAATAAAATTATTGTCGATAGGTACTAACCTACGATTATCTTCTATTCAGAATATTAGATACTTAGGTATCTATACCAAATTATATTTAAAATTAATAAAATTTTTAATATAATTTGTCATGGCTTTATTATATTATACATAATATAATATAATAGTAAAATTATACTTTGTATATATAATAAGTAATATTATGTTATCTATCCAATTAATGTCGTTAAAATACCCATTTCGTTGATAAAAAAAAAAAAATAAACAAAAAATTGGAACTTTGTGATGGACTATTTTGTATTTTAATATTATCATTCGACTTTAATTTATTTTACGATTATTAATATAAAATGTAAGGATTTTTGAAGGTATGCTATTAATATAAATTATTTTATACATTTATATAACTGTATAAGTAGGTGCCTACTTACTCTTGTTCTTAAAGAGTAACTTAAATTGTTGAATAAAAATAATAACTGTAATAGGAACTTATTTGGAATGGGCTTCAAGATGATATTTAGCACCTTTTGGCGGGACTACTTACCACATGCCTATTAATTGTTGTTGTAATCACTGTGCATTAAACAAATTGCTCCTTTCAGGACTATTATTCAAAATGTAATCTATGTTCTCTATAAAACACTTGTGTCGTTCTTAATATTTTACAATATTTTTAAAAAATTTTATGTGCCAGGCCATTGCATATTTCATATTATCAACTATAAATCAGTTTTTATGTAATTTCAAATAGTTATTTATTGCTTAAATTAATTAGCTATTATCATAAAAAAAAGATTATATTTCGGGATGATAAAATTTTATTTTATAATTGGTTTTAGTTGGGAGAAGAGAAATATATCTTATTTTAATGGAATGTAGGTTTTAATTTATAAAATATTATTATTAAATTTATTAATATTATTTAATATTGCGGTATAGTTTAATATTCCTATATAGTAATTCTTAAATATATCCTTTAGAAATGTAACTTTCAGAACGTCAACAATTAATAAAAATTAAAAACCCTACACATAAAAGTTCCAAATAAGATATATTTTAAAGTGGTTTGAGAATCTCTTGAAATTTGAATAAATTACATAAAATACTGACGATTCAACAATTTACTGGAAATTTTAATTCAAAATTAATTTATATAAATAATTTAAAGTATAGGATGGACAACTAATCAAAAATATATAGATACCCGTCAGTTATAAGTAACAATCGTAATTAAGATTAACTATTAATAAATAATCAATGAACAAAAAAAAATAATAAAAATATTTTAGAAGTTCAATATAATAATTACAAATACTTTAAACTATTTATATAATATATATAGGTAATATTAATTTATTATATGTACGTTTATAATTATTATCGCACATAAGGAATATATATACAAACTATTAAATTAAATTATTTTAATTAATGTACATTTTTATCAATAATACTGTTTATGGATAAAAAAAAATGTTCTTAATATTTTTTTGGTAAGTAGTTTACGCAACTTATTTAAATTATTAATTTGTATAGGTACCTATTGGAAACTACAACTTCTTTATAATCTTAAATATATATATATATTTATATATCATAAAACACGTATGAATATACCACGTCGTACTTATACCGGGTGATTTACCAAGCACTCCCATTTTTGCATTTAATAATGAATTGTATTCAAATTCTGTTTTTTTGGAATTTTTATACTAATATACTTAATACTAAAATGCCGTATTTTTTAATTCTTGAAATTTTTTGTACTACTTAAGAAGTTTCCTGTGGCAATATAGACTTCTGTTTTTCAAATGAAACTCCCCCTCCCCTTTCTTATTCTATTCAGTTGATAATTATTTAAAACATTTTGATGTACCATAAATTAAAAATTCAAATGAGTAGTTTTTAGTTGTCAAACAACTGTGCATACTAAGAGTTTTATTCCTTAAAAATGATTTCACAAAAATATAAAATAGATGCAATGTTGGATCTAGTATTTATTATACATGGACCACTTTTACAAATTATAAATTTTGATAGATATTATTATTAATTACTAACATTTTTAAGAGCCTCTGTACTTTCCAAACTCATTACCATGAACCAATTATTATCCTTAGAAGGTACACAAAAAAAAAAAATTCAAAAATTACTTGTTTGAATTTTGATTTTAAAACATCAATATTTTCAGAAAAATTATCCACTAAATAACTTATAATAGAAAAGGAGAGTTCTCATTTCAAAAACATAAGTTTGTAATAACTTCACATGATAATCTTTAAGAAGTATAAAAAAATCTTAAGAATTAGAAAAAGTAGTCTTTAATTTTTAAGTATATTTAATAATTTAAAAAATCAGAATTTGAATAAATAAATTATTAAAAAATGAAAAAGACGAGAGTGGGTATACTTGGTACATCATCCTGTATGTAGTCGTATCACACTTATTATTAATTAATAATTTTTGTTTGGTAAATTTTTAAAGATTTTAAATTTCAAGTTATCTAAATACATATGTAATAAATTAAATTCATATTTATAACCACACAGAAACTACAATAATCTTGGGAACATGATGCATTTAATATTTAAATTGTATTTTGTATCAACATGTGAGAAAATATAGTTTAAAAATTAGACAATCGATTGTATCCATAATTTAGGCATTTAATATTTATAGCATGCTCAGTGAAGCCCATTATTCTTTGAAATAAGCGCTAATAATAATAATAATAATAGCAATAAAATAACAGTGCATTAAATTGCATTTAACAAAACATACTCAATAGCTTTTACACAAAGTTATGTGGTCACTGGCACAACCCAAATATTCAGTAGAAATAATCATTTGTTGACTGATATAACCATAATCATTTTTTCGGTGTGGGAGTTAAGACTTTAAATTACATTATAAATTATTTGTTCAAGGATTCGTATTTAATCTGTTTACTTGAATTAATTAAATAAATATACCTTAAATGAAAATGAACAATTAATTTTTTTTGTTTCAGGAATAATTTAGTAGGCTATGCCCCAAATAGCTTCAAGCTACGACAAATATGGCTGAGGATTCTGATTCAGATTGTGAGAGCGATAGCGACAACGAAGATGAGGAAGAACTCAAATTTATCATAACTTTTTTACTGTCAGGGTTGTGTTTAACACATATTGACCTGATATTATTATAATTCACATCATGGATCTCAGTGGATACGTATTAATACTCAAGGAAACCGAAGATAATAAAGCCAAACTTTTAGGTAACTATAAGTCACACTGTTTTATTTTTATAAAAATGTATTTCATATTTGGAAGGGTTAAGATAAATCGTACATAAACTCATTTTTTGATTCAATAATTATTAATAAAAACAAAAAATCTGATTCGATGCATTTAAAATCATATAGACCTTAAAGACAATTTCATCTCGCTTTGCCACCCCAGAATTGCAAGGTAGAATTGTTGTAACGTTATTTACTGTTTTAAATATTTGTCTTTATCTTGTAAGTCGAAATATAAGTTATAGAATTATCCATAATAACTATATCATGTTTGTAAATCTTACTATTCTATAGTTTTTTAATTAAAATAATTACCCATACCTATAATATCATCAAAATAAGACAGTATAAATGTCTAATATTATGTCCTAAAATAAACATATTTAAAATCTACAAACTTATTGTTTAGCTTAGAATCTAAAATACAAATAATATCAATATTAATTCAAAAAATATTATATCTGAGTCAGAAATTAAAATGATTTTTTTTCATCAATTTATTATATACCTATAAGGTAGTATTTATTTATATTAATTAAAACTAATTGGTTGATCAAGGCTCAAAAGTCGACCGCGCGGATTTCGAAACCGGTGATGAAATATTCGCAATTAATGGACAGCAAATTGCAGAAATGACTCGCGACGATTTACTATCTTATCTCTATCAGGTGAGTTATCAAACAAATTAAAAACATCATACTACATAATAATTATAATAATAATCATTGAAATTGTACTGAAAAATATAAAAACGTTGTTGCAGTGTATTGTTACAAGAACCATATGCATGAATTTAAAACCTCGAGTTAAAAAAGGTATGTATACACATTCATAGAATATATTCTTATTGCACTTACTGTAGTGTTATAATATTTATATCCTAAGTATTTGGACACTTTCGTTTGTTTACCGAAGTATTTCCATTGCCCAAACGCACTGTGCAGAATGAGTTAACAGTTAGACTGACAGACTGACAGCATAATATATTATTATGTTTTACCGTTTCCTTGTGCAGGTTACGTTAGCGTTCATATAAAAAAAAAAAACTGAAAACATGAAGCTCGTCCTGTATAAACTATTTTATGTTTGTCGTTTATGACATATACTTAATGTGTACTTTGTTGTTGGGATGTACGTATAAGGTATATTACTATTTATTTATCAACACGGCAGTTGACAGTGTAAACGTGTTTGTATAATTTTCCGAGCAAAAGGAAACGTAATAATAATTTAAAGTGTGGAGTAGACATCGTGTAGTAGTGATTCCGCTGTCAGCTATTTTGAAATAGAAAATTCTCGTAAGATTACTACACCGTAGCCATATAATGAAAATTCTATACTTTGTCGGAGAAATTTTTAGATACCTATCGGCTTTTCCAATAATCGACTGCAATAAGTCCAATGTCACAAACTCTTTAGCATTTTTCCCCGAAAACTGAAAACACGAAGCCCATCTTGTATAAAATATTACATGTTTGTCAATAAGTGGAAATTTGAGGAAATTACTAGGGGAGGAAGCTGAGTATTATATGCTTATTGCTCTTTATCAAGTCGCTCGCAATTATTAATTTCAACAAGATAATTTTCAAAGTTTGACATACTAAACGATTTAACCATAATAAAGTACAAAAACAATTAGGTGCTTTGTCTCAAACATTTTAAAAGTATTCTAAACACTTCATAATTTTGAGAGCCAAGGGGCCTAAGACCTATAATTTAAACTTTTAGGGTGGCTAAGTCCCTTCAAGCCCCTTGATTTTCACCTATGTGTTTGTCGTTTATGGTGTCTTCGTAATTTTTTGTTGGAATGTAGGCTGTACATATATGGTATATTACTATTTATTTATCAACATGAAAGTGACAGTGTAAACGTGTTTGTATAATTTTCCGAGCAAAGGGAAACGTAATAATAATTTAAAAGTGTGGAGTAGGCATCGTGTAGTAGTGATTCTGCTGCCAACTATTTTGAAATAGAGAATTCTCGTAAGATTATTACACCGTAGTCTTATAATGAAAATTCTACACTTTGTCGGAGAAATCTTTAGATACCTATCGGCTTTTCCAATAATCGACTGCAGCGAGACCCCGACGACGTCGTCACTAACTCTTTTACATTTCCCCCCTCGCAGCTGAACCAAAAAAAAAAAAAAAAAAATTAATATTTATTGATGATATATTACATTCCAAAACATCCTCAGTGCTCTTCTTCGTCATTATCGATGTACAATATAATATACTTTCACTCTTGCATCGTGAATTATTCTCTAATTTCCGTAAAAGTCTCTATGCCTACTGCAAAAGTAGTGTGTAAAAAACGAAATAACTCTCTCGCCTCTACTGCAGCAATACTCATCATCGACGCCGCGATGGTGTTTTTTTTTTATGGGAATTTCTATACATCGTCTGTGGTCGACGACTGTCGTTTCTAGTCGGTTAGCGACCTCGAGCGTGATCACAACAGGTACGTCAGGTAACACCAATAACAGGTCTGTGTTGTTAGTCTACCTAGTTACACCCAGCCAGTGTTTTTTACTCGTGCCGCTAACATTATTCGGAGTGCGCGTTTTTTATTTCTCGTCCGAGTTCGCGTATTATTCAGTGGTCGTGTGCGTCGATTTTTTTGGGCTATGTGCACGGGATTGTTGTGTATACTTTACCTTTTCTAATATAGAAATATATAAAGTAAGTACTACCCACGAGTACGCATGGATACATAATTTATATTATTTCGAGTGTAATGTTCAAAGAGCACTTCACTTATGTGACCCATAGTAATTAAAAAACTCCCCGGTTTCGTTATTACAAGTATTAATTAAATATGTACATATAAATAAAAGGGCTGCACTTGAGAATCAATTATTTGGCTTATACGGGGATAGCATAAAAAAGGTCTAACCTGCTTTAACAAAACACTATTATTTTTTTTTTTTTTAGTGTAAAAGGCTAATCGTAAAAACATTTTTTTTATAAAAAAGTATAGACAAACATAATATTTTAAATTATTCAATTTACACTAATGAATAATAAAAGCATTACTTAAAGTTGAATAATTTCAGAGTCGTAGAGATTTACTTAATCTTTTTTTACAATATACAAACAAATAATTTTCTTATAAATATATTTATCGGTAAATAATTTTTTTTTCACAGAATGATTATTGTATATGCTTCAGAAATTGAAGTAATTATTACATTAATTGTGATATCGTATATTTAATTTATAAATAATAATCATTAAAAACAATTTAAGTGGAAAATGTATTTCTATCCTTAAAAAATATTGTTTCTGATATAATTCTTATGGAATAATTATATGAATTGGGTTTTTTTTTTAATTATAAATTACATTTACATACTCAATAATAATACAAGTTCCTGGTCCACTGCTTATTAACAGTTAGCACACTGTTTCATAGTTTCAAATCGCAAAGAAACCATTGACTTATATTCGTAATTTTTATTTTATGGATAAAATTGTTTTTTATGCAGAAAGTTTTGTTATGGTATATTTAAGCAATATCAAATTTATTTTTTAAAGGTGCAACTCAGCATAACTATTTCCTCTATCTTTTACACACGTAATAATATTGTTAAAACTTTTTTCCATATTTCCCTAATTGTGATTACACTGTTGAAATTAAGGTATTATAACAATTACTTTAAAGATTAACTTTACATGACGTATTTTATCAAAAGAATTTTGAATATTTTTATTTATAAGAAAGTTATTGATAATTATAAATGACTAAAAATTAAATAAATACCAATTACTCTCTTGAAAATCAATACATTAATATAAGCTTTTGGAAAAAACACAAATAATATTATTAATATCATTATGATAGGCAATAATACTTTAATTTAAATCATGGAGTCACAAGACACAATGAGTGAAATACGGAGAGAGGTGTTTACTATACAACGTGTATACTGTATAGACGGAGAACAAATTTTTACCGATGCGCCCTCTTAATTAGTAAAGTGGAGCCTTGAAATATAATATATTATCTACAGAACAATAATTATTATCAAGTCTTAAAAATGTTGTTAAAATAATTCAAATTTGACTTGTCTGTTTAAATTAAAGATGTGCAAAGAATACAATGGTGTACATACCAAACTTTGTACTCTTATTGATATATGGACATTGTGTAAAACCTTGAGTTTCATTATGTTGTTATCGGGTTTTATATTCTTTCTAAGTTTAGTGTTCAAAACATCTACTTATATACATCGGGTAAATTTATTTAGATTTACGTTGGTAAGGTGTCTATACTAAGGTGAAATAATGTTGCCTTGGCCTCGATGACGTCAATACTCTGAAAAGATTCACGATAGTTCTATGCACTAAAACTAAAGTTTGATTAAACTGAAAATTTAATTGTTCAAAAAAATAAAACATCGATTTATACAAACTGAATACAATTTGTCTAATGCGTGACATAAATATAATTGCTCGAGACAAAATATTCTTTAAAGTCTTTGTGAGAATACGAATAGTGCTGTATCATAACTCAATAACAATTTGTACGATATTTTCGAATTATTCACAACACAAGGATTTTGTTACGATTAGTCAATAATTGTTGTTATAACGTATGTTGGAATTAGTTTTCATTTTAAATTAGTGGGTAGTTTCGAAGACACGTCTTCTGATTAAATAGAGCTTTACAGGCAAACAATTTATTTCCAAATATCATATAATATTTTTACACGTTACGATTAAAACTACCTAAACATATACAACTGTTCCTTATTCGAGTTCAATAATCTACAACATACATAATAATAATATAACGTACAACATTTAATGGTCAGTAAACCACTGACCGCAATAATATGGGATAGGAAATTCACCGACACGTGACCGAGAATCTTATGTGTGTTTAGACGTCGTTCATAATATCCAGTTTTTAATAACGTTATTCAGAGGGAGTGGATTTCGGATGTTTTGATTATACCTGGTTGTCAAGGAAATGCCATCGATTTCTCCCCACACTTATATATATTATGAGTGTTCGTACGGATATCCGGCTTCCGGCTGGTGCACAACAATATTATACACGGTGCACGGTGTACGCGATAATATTATTTTAATAATATTGTCAAACAGATGATATTCCTGCAGAAGTAGGCCGTTAAAATTGATGTACATGTTATTATTAACTTCCCCAGGATACTAATATGTCGCTTTGAGTTGAAATATTAGCAAAAATTACTACACTGTTATACAACATTCTATTAATACATAAAAAATATTACACTTAATGACGTGCACTTAGTAATAAATAGCCGTGTTTGATATTGTGTTTTTTTTTTACATGCAATTTTTAGAATTGACTATTATACGCATAATAACTGCTAAAAAAAAACTATAATTAAGTTAAAAATAAAATTAGGCTAAATTAAATTAGAATTAAAATCGTAGGTATGACAAAAGAAAGGTGATTTTGCATCGATTTTTTTTTTCATCATTATTATGAATTTAAATATTTAATCATCATCACCATATAGTATTTACTGTATGTATACAGATGCGTTATATTCTTCTTTCTAAAACAAAAACAACAAATAATTCACCATTTTTTTGTTTGAAAATTTAATAGTAATTTATGGTTGGTATGAATATGCTTTATAGCTCGGGTAAAATGATAGGTATAAACTATGAATGCCATTCTGACAAACGATTTTAATCGCTTTGTCTGTGTGTGTATATCTATACTTGTATAGTTATTTTATGATACAATAAACGTATATAATCGTATACATAATCAACGGTGGAAACGTTAAAAGTTGTTCCGGTCTCGCAAGAGCAATCGTTGGTGTTAAAGTGTTCTACAGTAGTTTAGTAGAAGTTTTTTCGTATTTTAAAATGGTATAAGTACCTACAATGTATAATATCATTATACAGGGTGATTCAAAATTTATGTTACAGCCAATTTATTATATAAATATTCAAAATACAAAAAAATGTATGAACGTTTTTTGATTTAGAAACATCTAATATTATTTGTATATATTATAATTTTTTACAGTATATTAGAGAGTTTTAAGAGGTTAACTATAGAAACTCATACACTTGGGAATCTATACTTTTTTTGCAAACATAATATGTAGACATTTTTTTAATACATTTTGATGCTTGAACAACATTAATTAATACAAAACCCTGTGTTTAAGAGATATTTAAAGTTTTTATAAATTTCTAAAGTCAACTGCCCGAAACCCCCCTAAAATATTGTAAAAGATTACAAAACATACAAATCATTTATTGGCGTTTCGAAATCAAAAAAACTTTCGTATCGTACATTTTTCTCTTCGAATCAAAATAGTGGCCATAACGTAAATTTTGAATCATCCTGTATAGCATATATGCATACACAATGTGTATAATATATATGATACGTATGCTGGCAGATAAATGAGACAAAACTAGAAAGAGAGAAAGAGAGAGATGAATACGTGAAACCAGTCATTCGAGTTTGCCTTTGGTGCTGTTGTTAACCTCGAATCTCAAACGAACAGTCGTCAACAGTGGTGAATAAAACGAGTTTGCTCCGGAGAAAAATTACACGATGGATGTCCGTACATAAGATTATTTGTATACATATTACATATTTAGTTTCACTAGCTACTCAACAGATTCGGGAGTCCTGATATAGAAATAAACGGTTAAGAGCATAGATAATAAAAAAAGCCAATGTAAACAGATTAACAATGAGAGCAAAGACTATAAAGACAACAAATCTTAAAGCTCCAACTATAACTTCCGGATTACATATTATTATTATATTATAATTGTTTGTCGAGAAAAAATTTTCACGAACAGTATTATTATCGTTTGTCTCATACCTAATATATAGATTATTATAATAATCTAATGCATTTTAGTTGACATCAAAATAATTATTTAAACTTGAGTCTATATTCTGTTTTCTGCATATAATTCATATTGAGAGATACTTTACGCTAGCTTTTTAAGGGGTTCGCAGAAGGCAATTAAGAGGAAATTAAAATTTTCCATCTTAAATGTATTTAAATTTTAAGTACAAATTCAAAGTTGCTTACAAGTGGTCCCAGGACGGTATTGTTTTGGTCGTTGCATAATTACGAGACTATTTAGAAAAACGGTAGGTGACAGTACCGAGAGGCTTTATTACCTTTATTAACTCTTTATAACCCAAATTATCACCATAATAATAATATGAGAATTTTGTCCGTACAATGAGGTTTTTATTTTCCATAAAATATCCACTTATTTTAATGGTAAACATTTGGTTTCTTAACTAGGACTATAGTACAAGTGAATCTTTCCGTGATAAACAGTTTTTAATAAATATATTATAATATATATATATATATATATATATATATATATATATATATAGATACGAAATAATGGTTTAATTATATATTTTAATTTATAATTTATTGTATGATACAATCTATTAACTAATTTAAAATTATGTAAATAACATATTTGTGTTCCTGATAACCACTTTTTATTTTCTGGAATATCATTAAATTAAAATATTCATTTTAAAATTCAAGTAATGTCAACAAAGTTATTAAATTAACAAATGCATATTTTATTTTTGAAAAACATTTATTATAATAATTTTAAATATTATATTTGAGCACATTTATAGTCAGTGAAAAATAAAGCTATGTAATATTTTTTTTTATTGCTAACTGAAGTATACAACTATTTTAGAGTTCTTTAGAAAATAATCAAAATTAATTTTTAATATTTTTAGAAAATAAAATTTATTGTTATAATAGCGTGATTGTTTTAAAAGTTTCAACAACTAACTATAAAAAACTTCTAACTTTGGCCGCATTTTTTTTTTAATCAGATCAAAAGAAAATTGTTAACTAGGTTCATGAGTTTGTTTTAATCATGAATAATCTTGGATATATTTGCTTCTCGTGGTTAAAATATTTAAAAATGTTATTTTTAATTTAAAAATTACAATTAATATTACTATCTACGAATTGTCAAATAATATTAAAATTTTGAATTCAATATATTGTTATAGTTTTGGATATTTCATTTGTATAAAACCTAAAAAATATTTTCATTAGCCTCACAACGCATGTTAGATAATATATTTTGTACTATTTTTTTTTTAAACTTCTGTTATTAATGAATAATTATTACAAAAAATGAGTAGTACCATTTTCTTGCACACATTTTTTGTAAATTTTATAGTTTAAATATATTCTTGAAGTGGAGATCGAAACTAACATTTCCATTTTTTATCGATTTGTTTGTAGTTTTCATATATATCTGCAATCTACATGTTACGATCTAATTAGGTTTCTAAACTTGGCGTGCTCAAGAATATTTTTGAAGAATAGAAAAAAACATTATTTTTCATGTTTGACTTACACGTGAGTTTTTTTTCTGTTAATAGGCAGGACCTATGTAGGCACTGTAACATTTATTTATTTTTTATCAATATTATCAATTTGGACAACTACACATAGTTTGAACATTTAAAGATTGACAATTCATTTGGCGTCCTTTGACCTTTCGATACGATTTATAGTTTTGGAATACATTAAATTTATAGTGGGCACCATTATCCATTGCACTGTCATCAATTCATATTCACGATACAATATCAGCAATAAGTAAGAACTTCGTGTATGTATGTACGTATTGATTAATGATAGATATTGTTTTCTTGGTAAATGTGAAACGTGTTTAGTTCGTTTGTCGATGAATAGTTGAATATAATTATTATTGTATGATAGGTTACCTATTGAATTATAGAAGTTTGATATAAATTATTTTAGGATATTTTAAAAAAATTAATTATTTTTATGTCAATCCAGCAAACGAATGATAAAAAAAAAGTTATTATAACGTAATATGTAATATAAATAATTCGAAGGCGAGTAACCAGACACCTGCTGCAGGGGCGGCGGTGGTACCTAATGTAGTTTTAATCGTGTCGTGCGAGAGATAAATTTTGATAAATTGTGCTAGTTCACATGTATTGTCAACCGATTTTGTTAAGCTCAAATAAAAACGCTATATAGTCTGCTGCAAACAGTTGAGACATAGTAACTACACATATAGACACAGGACAAAATCCGATGGCCTCGACCGGAGCAAATCGTTCGGCTCAATAATATTATACCTATCCGTTAGAATATTATTTTATTATTTTTTTGTGTATACTCTTATCAAGAATTTTATGACTTTATTGTTATTATTATTATTGCAGATAGTATTTGGGTTAAAAACTGTTGGTCCAGAACTAAAAGTGTTTTTATTGTTACGAATTAATTTTTATATCAATTCAATACAATAAGTATTAATTAAATCGTTATTTTTTTATTTTATATATTTTTAAAATACAATTATCATTCAAATCGAGTATTCTGGTCCTGAAATCAAGTCATGCACGATCAATAATTATGAGTTACTAAAGGTAATTTTTACGGGTGATCAACCGTAACACTTGTATAATAATATATTGATATGCACATATACTTATTAGTTATTACTTTATATATTATATGTATTGCGGTCTTGGACATCAAAAATAAAAATATTTTAAATGATTATTTTATGTAAACCCAAAAAATATAGATTTATAAAATAGGTGTTAGCAGTTTGTATCTATTCATTCAAATTGGATAACATATTAATATTAAAATAATGTATACATAATATGTAATACATATTATGCATAAGAACATTATACATTTTGTGATTTATATAGTGATTCATCAAGCATGCTCACCACCATTTTCTCTTCAATAATTCAGTTACTCAAAATCTGAATTTCGGAATTTTTAAATATATTCAAAGACTAAATTTTTAAAATTTTGAGATTTTTTTGTACCTACTATTTAAGGAGTGTCGTGGTGATACAAACATTTGTTTTTCAAATGAGAACGTCTCTCCTTTTCTACACTGAAAATTATTTAGTGAATGATTTTTTTAAAAATGCTGATGTATCCGGATCGAAATTCAAATAAGCAGTTTTTGAGTTATTTAACTTTGTGTACTAAGGATAATATGTCTATGTTTATGGATTTGTAAGATATGATGAGGGCTATAATGATTTGAACATTTTAGTGATTAATATTAATCTATAAACTTAAATAATTTTTAAAAATTATCTAAGTATAATAAATACTATATCCAATACTACATTCGTTTTATATTTTTGTAAAACCATTTTTAAGGACTATTATCCTTAGTATAAAAATTTTAATAACTGAAAAACTACTTGTTCAAATTTTGAATTAAATACATTAAGAATTTCAAAAACTTGTGTACTGAATAATTTATAGTAAAGGGGAAGGGGTTCTCATTTGAAAAATAGAAGTTTATACAAACTGTATAAACCACACCATTTTTATAATACAAGATTAAAAACGTTAAGTAACGTAAATTGTATAAAAGTAAACAAACATTTTGGAACATATAATACTGCGAATGTAAGAATAAATTTATGTAGAAAATTGAATATTGATATCACCAAATTTAAAACAAAATACATGTTAGTAATTACTTATATACTATAGATTTAAATAATGTTAAATTTTAAGCAATTTTTCACTTTTCTTATTATATTAAAAAACTTTATATTGTTTTACAAAAAGAAGTACTAATTTATAAGTATAAAGTCTATTGTTATTATTTATTATAATATTATATATTAAATGACTTTTGAACTCGCCCACCCTAAGCACAAGCTTTGGTTTTTTTTTGGAGGGGAGGTGTCATATATTGTAGATTTTTATATATTATTGTAATCTTTTTATGACAAAATATATTATATTATTATTTTTATTATTATTATTCTTAGTACAAATATTTTAATAAATGATTAACCAAAAGTTCGAATTTTTAATTAGTTTCATAAAGATGTTCAAAAAAGTTATCCACTAAATAATTTACAAAAAAAAGGAGGGTTCTCATATGAAAAACAGAAGTTTGTATCGTTACAGGATACTCCTCGAGTAGTATAAAAAAAAAACAAGAATTTGAAAAAAATGATCTTTAAGTATATTTAATAATTTCAAAAATCAAAACTTAAATGAATTCATTATATTAAAGGAAACAATGAAAGTGAGCATGCTTGATGAATCACTCTGTATAGTATAAGGAATAAGTACTTTAAAACTAAGAATCTGTTAGTTAACAGCGACTTTGATGAACACACAACATAGGTATTTCTTATTAATTGGATTCATTGCTATTTAAATTAAATTTCTGGGCACCGGTGATTTAATTTTCTACTGCAAAAATCAAATAAAAAATGTTTAATATAATTATTTTGAAATATATTTAGTTTAAATAAACTACCGTTTCGAGACATTTTTTGTACCTACATATAATTCAGCAATACTTTCTATTTATACTGCAGTTAAAGTGATATTTGTGTTGCTTTAATTTATTGTTCTTTTCAATTATAGTTATTGATCTGGTGTTGAGTACAATATACATAATATTATATTATACATTCAGCTATTCCCGGAATAGCGTTTTTAATTTTTGAAATTATATTGGGAATTGTGTCGTTAAATAACGCGTAGTTACGAATATGTATTACGCAGTTTTCCTGATTGTCATTATTACTGTATGTTTTTTTAGAAACACGCGGGCAGTGTAAACGCTGTAAACCAATCAAATAGTTGTTACGCAAACATTATTATAATATTTGTTGTGCAAAAAAAAAAAATTGTAAAATATACGCCAAAAGTAATATTCTTAAAAATAATGATTTTATTTTATGAAACATTGCGCCCGTACGGTATAGGTATACCTGTAGATATTATATTATATTGCAGAAATGATTGTTATGGTGCTGTACCTAATATTATTATTATTATAAACTCATATAATATTATGCTTGTAACGATAGATATTTTTACGATTAGGCATACCCTGCTGTGACTTAATATTTCCGGCGTTCATATATATATATATAGAGATATACATAATATATAAATTTTATGTATTATGTGTATACTATATATATAATTATACTCGTATACGTTTACATGGCGTCTTTAGTCGTTTTTGACGCAGTTTAATGTATTTTTAACACCATACCGTAGTGGTATCTATACAGGATTTTCAAACATATAGTAATGTATTAAATTATAATATTATCGTTGAGCAGATTGCCGGACACGAGAAAATTTCTATAAAAAACATTTGGTGGTAGCCGCGGCACGTATACTTAAGTATCGAACGGTGTGGCGATGACGTCTCATTATACAAGGTGATTGAAAATTTATGTTACAGAAATTTTATCACATAAATATTCAAAATACAGAAAAATATATGATACGAATGTTTTTTGATTTAGAAACATTTAAAATGATTTGTACATTTTATAATTTTTTTTCAATATATTAGGGTGGTTTTATGAAACCTATACTTTTTTTTGCAAACATAATATGCAAGCATTTTCTTAATACATTTCAGTGCTTGAACAATATTAATTAATGCGAAATTCTATGCTCGACAGATATTTAAAGTTTTTATAAATTTCTAAAGTTGACCGCCAATAAAACTCTTGAAATGTTGTAATAAAAAATTATAAAATGTACAAGTCATTTTAAATGTTTCTAAATCAAAAAACTTTCGTGTCATAGATTTTCTCTATTTTGAATCAATTAATTGGACGTAACATAAATTTTGAATCACCCTGAATATTTATATAGCTTTACCGGGTATATTGGCATCGGTGCTTTAAATGAGCACCGTCGTTACGCAGCTTATAAAACCCTTGACTACAGCGTTTTCAAATCCTTGAAGTTGTTTGTACAAGGTTAGTCCTGTGGCTTTTCAAACGAGAACCCCTTTTTTTACTATAAATTATTCAATGTATAACTTTTTTGAAATTTTTGATGCATTTAATTTGAAATCTGAACAAGTATTTTTCAGTTATTAAAATGATAAGCATAGTCCTTAAAAATGGTATTACAAAAACATAAAATAATATTGGATCTAGTATTTATTACACTTAGACCATTATTATAAATCATAAATATTGATAGATTAATTTAATATTACGAGTAATTACTATAATTTTCAAAGCTTAAAACCATTATAATGGATTGCTATAATTATCCTTAGTACACAAAGTAAAATAACTCAAAAACAATTCGTTCGAATTTTGATTTTGATACGTCAAAGTTTTCAGAAAAATTATCCGCTTAATAATTTATAGTTGAAAAGGGGGTTCTTGTTTGAAAAATAAAAGTTTGTATATCCGCAGGGCCAATTTGATTATGTTTGTAGAGGGGAGGAAATAAAACGTTTGTATATTTTACCTATGTACTCCCCCCCTCAAAAAAAAAAAATTTATATCATAAGTACTTCTTAATACAACCTTGATACCAGTATAAGTTGAAATAAATAATTAATTATATACAATTTAAATATTCACATTTACAAATAGGTATTTTCTACACTTTTACTTTATTAGTAACTTCTAACTAGATATACCGTAGTTTCATCACAAATCACAATAAAATATCCACTTTACATGGCTTCAATCTTAATTCATTAACTATTTATTCAAGTTTAGGTTATATTTAGGATGTATAATATTGTTAGATAATTTATATAGTAAGTTATACATTTTATTTGACGTTGGTGCATCTCTAATTTGCGTCATTGCTTCACGATAAATAATATTCGAACGCTCAATGGTTTTTTTGTACCACAAATAAATAATATAATATAATGTATTTCAATATATTTGTGCAATAGTGATTACTGATTAGTATTTATTACGAAGTAATAACTAATATTATCTTATAAGTTATAGTTATGTAAAGCTAAAGCATAGGGGATTCGGGTTTTTAAATATTATTTCTACAAAATATAGATATTATAGTACTAATAAATATTAAATAATAATATTACGCCACTACACAGTGCACTCCTCAATTAGTACAAAACATATCTCTAGAATTCGAAAATACGGTCTTCGAGTATAATATTTAAAACTTCCGAAAATCAGAATTCGGATAAATAAATTGATGATTATATGAAAAAACGGGGGTGAACATGCTCGGTGAATCACTCTGTACATACGATATGAAACGGCCATCATTTTAGACGTCAGCCAGCAGCGATTCTTCTCCATTCGGACTCCAACTCCCCTCATCAGTGCCATTCACATTTTCTTCAGACAGATTTCTTTCCTTGGAGACCTTGAAAATTCACTCATCTCCTGCAGCAGTAGTCGACATTATACAGGTATACGTAGTACCCTATGGAGTTGATGATGCTGCGCAATGGAAATCCAAATCACAGAAGAACCAGGACCATTTTAAGGGGTGGGCTAGACCCTGGGCCTCGCGCGGTTTGCTTGAATTTTGCACCTCACGAACGAAAAAAAAAAAGAGGAAAATTAGTGTCAAAATAATTTTTGTCTTGGGCCTTGTAAATTCTAAGGACGGTCCTGGAAAGAACGTGTGTGTGTGTGTGTGTGTGTGTGTGTGTGTGTGTGAGTGTGTGCAGGGCCGTATTTAGAATTTAGACACCCCGGGCACTTACAACAATTCCATCCCTATTTTTGGGACAGAAGGAGGGGGATGGATGTCCAGTTTTAAAAATAAATAAAAATTATAAATATATAGTGCAATTATAAAACTTAACTTGTATTTTATATAAATACTATAATATAATATTATTTAATGGTTTATTGGTATCATTCATTCATGTGTTTACTTTTATATCAATTGTAATGGAAATTATAAATATACTTGAATACCTATTTTTACCTACCTAATATATTAAGCACTTATATGTATTTGGTACATGATATTATAAATATTATATAAATAAATATTTTGTATATAATATACATAAAAAAAAAAAAGTCCAAAATTATACATAATATAGATATGAAAATAAACAATTCAACACTTTAATTTTTATTAATTATTAATAATCATAATAACAATATAATATTTTATAATATAGGTATATATATTATTTAATGTAAAAATTAAAAAAAACAAAACTCACATACATGATTACAACTTTTTTTCACCTCACCTGTGTTGAGCAAATATTCTTATACCGTTTCACTAAAATCTAACTCATTTGTTATTGATGATTCAAACAAGCTTGACCTGCCAAACCGTCGAGTCTGACCTAACTGTGGGCTGCATTCTGCGTTGAGAGAACATCCCGTAATAAACCTCAGTTAAATTTCCAACTATAAATCGATAACACAATGCATATAGGTAGGGAAAAAAATCTTATTCTAATGTAATTATTATGATTATTACGAGTTGGCTGAACACGCAAAAAAGAAATTCATAAAAATTTACCGCCTACAAAATTTCAATTGGGGGGTGGGGGCAATCTCCCGCCGTGCCCCCTCCCCTAAATACGGGCCTTTGTGTGTGTGTGTGTGAGCGCGCGCGCGCATTATGAGTCCGGGAACAATAATATAATATATTATTATTATCGTCAGAGTCCTGCGCGGCGGCGGCAGAGCTCACGTAATGCGATGTTGCCGTATTATTATTGTATTATTATATATTATGTATGCGCGCGACCGGTTGCCCTTGACATCATCGAGCAGAGCGCGTTTTTCGGTCCATCGTGCCGCGTCTTCCTCCTCCGGTCGAGCCGCCGCCCCGCCGCCGCCGCCGCCCGCCGCGACGACACGCTACGATTCGACTGAGACTATAATATTATTATCCGCTGTATGCGTACGTACATATTACAACGAGACTATTGTATATGGGTACGGAGTTTGTCGCGCGACTGTGTTATTATAATAAAATGTTATTTCCCTGTTGTGTGTACGGCCGGTACCAGCAGCATACCATTAACCAATGGTTATGTAGGCAGGTGGTACTATAGGGCTGGACGAGACGATACAGCGACTGTAAAGAGTATATATATCTCGGCGTAAACAATACGAAACGAGATATAGATGGGTAGGTACCTGCTATAACACTATTATTTTAGACGTCCAGATGTACTCTCGTACTTGACGTTTTAAAAGTTCGTAAGAGATATATTACAAGAGTTGCTGGATCAAGATACTCTAAAAATGTTGTTCGATAATTTTTTATACACGGATAGGTGTTTACAGAAGACGCCGCTTATAAGACTCGCATTAGGACCTGCACAACGCGAGTGTTACAACCGATTGAATGTCATAGGCAAACTGGGGAAAAGCAAACAAAAATTTTACTTAATTATTAAACTCTATTTTGCTACTTTTACTATTTGGTACATATTTGATATTATTGCGTACTATTAAATGTCTAAATATAAAATACATATGTATACATACATGCATATTAACTTTCATAGATTTTAAATGTTTATAAATTTGAAATGCGATAGTTGTACATACAATAAACATATATGGCATGATTAGAAACCAAAGTAATAACCAACACAAAAGTTTATTTTCTACAGTTTTTCTTACAAAGTTTGAATCTTATAATTAATTTTTTTTTTTTTTTAATCTACTTGGATGTGTCTGAATCGTTTTAGGTGATTTTGAGTCTAATAACTGATTCAACCTTTTATCAGCGAGTCTTATGAGCGGCGCCTACTGTATATTATAGAAAAAAGTGAAATCAAACGTTTGTGTAAATGTTTTCAAAAAATAATTTATACTGATTTAGGATAATAATATACAAATAATTATAAATTATACACACTTATGATATACATATATTGTTTAAACCCACCTTATAACATATTATATTATTATACAATTGAAAAATCATACAAAGTTGAGTAGTTATATATAGACGATTTACAATCATAGGCTATTATTATTCGTATGGCAACAATTACACAGTAACATTTAAATACAATAAAATAAAGTAAAATAAAATAAAATAAATGAATTTATAAGTGATGTTAATAACAGTAGATTATATAGTATTTAGTCAAATCTAGATTTCTATGTCCAAAGCCCTTATCCATTCAAGTGCTTCCTTCATAACTTTATTAATCCCATTAATGCCCGTCTCGAACCTTCTATTCGCGCATTCGTCTATAACATGATTCGTTGTCTGGATGTCATTTCCACAATCACATTCTGGGCTGTCCTTTAATTTCCACTTGAACATTATATGTCTACATCTTTCGTGTCCGGTTCTTAATCGGTTAAGAATTACCAATTCTTGTCGTGGAAGTTCGAACTCTTTAACTCTTTGTGTGAGATCCTTTATCAAATTTTTATGTAATGCTGTATTACCCAGTCACTTCTCCTGCCATTTGTTAGCACTGCAGAACTGCGACTTGATTAGTTCTCTGACCTTGACCAATGATGGTTTTCTTGACTTTAGTTTTATATCTGACACATTTTCTAAGTACATAATTCTAGGTATACACATGTTACGCATCACACTTGTATGGATCAGTGGATAACTAAATTGTATCTGATTTAAATTTATTTATTAAAAAGTCAGTCCGGTCAAAGCACCCGAATATTAATTATTTACTTTTCAAAAGTATCTTTGTGCATTTCTCTGATTCTGATCAGATTCTGGAACACCTGTTGGTCACACGAGAATTACACATTTAAACATAGGTTAGGTTAGGCGTAACTCTTCAAGGAAATTCATAATATTGTTTATTATACGTACGTACATTTCAGTATAAATATTTCGCATGTACATTTACTAAACGTGTAACAGTAAATTTAATCTAATTATTTTTTTGATATAGGTATCTAATTTGATTAAATTAATTACCAAGTTGTTTTAACGTAACATTTTTCCGAAAGAAATAGGACTACTAAAAATGATTTTTTGTGGTATTTATATTGTTTTTGAATAAATGTATATACAATTTCTTGGGGTAAACTCTTTACAATTTTTACTAAGGGGCTATCATCCCTCCACTCCAACCTATAGAGCTGTCTATTATGTATATCGAATAAGGCGTGTATTATTATTATTATTATTATTATTATGAAGTAAAATATACACTCATGTGTAGGTGTAACAAACTCTTTTATGTTACATATGCTGTGTATGAATCCTATAGGTGTGGATTATATTTTTTCTTAATACATCGCGCATTTGACAGAAACAATGTTTATAAATCGGGTTCGGCTTGGCGAGTAAAGTTAGCGTGTACAGATAATTTTGCGTTTTTATTTAGTATTATGTACCTATATGGATAATTATTAAATTATAAATCGAAAACTCTAATAAAAAACATTCGTTCATTTTTTATCATCCCGACGATGAAACAAAAAAAAACCACTTCTGTATTCACCCAAACATCACCGGCGTCGTTTGAAAATGTTGCAGAATATGTGTGTTTCGGTCGTCAAAAACAATAAAAAATACTTTTGTGGTCGATTATGTGAGAGATGAGCAATGTGAATGCGTATAACATCATGAGTGAAATATTCTGTGAGTTTGCAGTAATTATTTATAGTTAGACGAGTTTAAAATTGTACAGTGGATCTCAACTTCTTTTATTCTACGACGCCTCGCTTGTAGATTTTCAAAAGGCTCGCGCCCCCTTTTATAAATTGAAAAACTCGATCACCATTTTTTTGTATACTTTACAAATAAACTATACGATGTTTTGTAAAACATAAAAACTATTCAAAAATAAAAATAATTTAATAAATACAAAGTTTACTCCGTGATGACTGCTTGCGCCTTCCAAGCAAATGTATTCACGCCCCTCCCCTCTGGTTGGGAAACACTGCTGTATGACGTACACGATTTGAAATATAGATACCTGCAAAAAACTTTAACGACCATTATTATACACGTCGTATAACACATCAGATTAGTGTATTCAATTTTTTTTTTAATCGTATAATTATATGATAGCTTTAGCTATTATCAAAGCCGTACACGTGTCGTTTTTATTATAGGTGAAATTTTACGAAAAACCTTTGAAGTTATTGCAATCTTTTTTTTATACAATAATCACGAGTTTTTTCTTAGTACATCATTTACTATAATAATAATAAGTCGATTTTTTTAAGTGTTGTAAGAATTATACCCGCATTATAGATTTTCTTCAATATCGAAGTCATTTTTAAATCTATAATTTCTAGCTGTGTATTGATGATACATGTAGTATTATTTACCTACTACTAAATATTGCCAAGTTGCTTAATTTTAATAACATTGATACCTAGAAATGTATATTCTCGAATATTGAGTTATGGTCATTAACTATCAGTAAAAATATTGAGTTTGTTTTATAAATTCCACTTTACAGCGTATACTTGTATATATTTAAACTGTTTATAAATTTATTTAATTAATTATATTAGTAGGTTTTTATATTTTTTTTTCTTGTACATATATTAGCGATGATTTCTAGAAGCCATTATACGTTAATAATAATATAAATGTTATTTATATTTTAATTTAACATCTTCGAAAAATTATTATAACACATTTTTAATAGCATATTATATTGTATAGACATATATCTAGTTCAAATCAAAAAAACATTTGCACATTTTCTATCAATCTAAATTCAAAACTTTTTTGTATGATTTCTATTTATATTCGCATTGATTCACCAAAATTATTTAATAATGTTTGTAATTTATATATTTTACCATGAAATATAATCATATACTGATATTATATTATAATACATATATACACATGATCTTACCCATCACAAACACATACTACAATTTATACTTATTTTACGCTTGTTGGAATATTTTTAAATCATTTATTATATTTGTTTTATCAAATTTTTAGAAGAGAAAATTTATTTCGATTGAATTTCATTGTTCATGGGCTAGATCAATATATTATGACAATACATCAATTGCGCATTGAAAAATTACTATTGACCTATAATAATAAGCTTTAAGAATTACACCTACACGGTTTTCAATAGGTTTATTTTTCAGTTTCAAGGCTATTTTAAGTGACTAATTTTAGCTATACAACAACGAATAATTATGATAATATTATTATACACAACCTATATACAGCTGATTACTATTGCAAATACATAATCATTTGTTGATTTAATTTATCGTAAAAATTATATTTAAATTGTCTTTTATGTCTGATGATTTTTTTTTTATCTATCTATACGAATTCACACTTTTTAGTTTTTATATCGAATATTATATATCTTAGTATATAATATTGTGCATATCTACTGGCCAATATTTAGGTTATGTGTTTAAAAATGGTTAAAGGAATTGTTAACTGAAACTAATTCATATTTTCTGTCCTTTTGGAATATGATCGAAACCAAATATATTTAGAAAGGTTTCATTTTATAAACTCTGATTCTTTGGAAGATCAACTCGTTATCTATTATTATCTCTCATGATTAAACGTCATACAAGACCAATGCAATAAAATATAAAATCCATTTTTTTGCGCGTGTTCAATACTAGCATAATATAAAGTATATTTATTGAATATTATAATTATATTAAAAAAAAGTTAAATGGTACATATATAATAAGTATAATATTTTATTAGACATTGATTAATCTAATGATTCAATAAAATGTAATGAACCAATTATAGGCCGCTAAATCATGTTTAAGATACCATTAGGTCACCACTATTGATTCATTCGAATATAAATATCAAATGATTTATATGTGCAACTCGGGATTAGCATTATTTTGTAAGTTAAAGCACCTCTCAATATACAGCGTAGGTGGGTTGTAGGTACTAACGTACCATAATTTACTGTTATTATATATAATGTTCTTTTCTATGATTTTTATTTACAATTATAATATTATAATCTGCCCGAGATGCCATATTTTATTATTTTATGTGTCTACATATTTTATTGTGCGTGTTAGTAACAATATGAAATTATGCATAATATAAAAATGTTTTATACTTATATATATATATACCGTTTAAAATTAATCACTACCTAAAAAATAAACTCTGTGCCTACATAAATGTAATTAAAAATTGCAAAAGTTGCATCATTAAATCGTTTAACCTTAATTTTTGTTCCATTAATATTTTTCTATTATTGGAGAGTGAATGAAATTGCGTAGTTTAAGTACATGACTTTGCTAAAGTAAAATATACAAAATCATTACGTGTAGATAATTATGATTTAAACGTTTAGCATATTTTGTTAGGTTTGTTAAATACATTGCTACACAGTCAGAATGTTATGACCATTGTTATTTTAAATACAATGATTATAAATTGTTGATCATAAGCTTTAAAAAACTATATTACGTTTATACTTCTAAAACTGTTTTATAGTTTCATTGTTTCAATTCGAAACTACCTATTATATTATAAATTCTAATTTGAATTAAATTTCTGTTTCAAAATTATGGTTTCAGAGATCTAAGTTGAGTTTTAATTTAGACAAATACACACTATGTTTAGAAGTTTAAACTTTTTGAATGTATGCGAAAAATTATATTATGGTACTATGGTTGAGCAATAATATAAATACAATTTCATCTGGAATGTAATTATTTTTAATCTGTTCAATATGCGTAAATCGTGAGCAAAACAACACACGTTGCTATTAAATTTGTAGATATTATTTACTTCTTGTTATCTGTATAATTTGTACGGACGAACCACGGTGTATTACAATAAATAAATAATAATAATATGTGATAATATTATATTCGTATTTCGTGATTACTATAATTTCTTACTATAAATTTTCTTTTGTCGTTTATAAAATATGAACATTATATTATGTTCTAACCTCGATTGGGATGATCGGACGCCATAGACGGTATAACACATACGTTTTGGAAAATAACAATGAAAAATAAATTGATTATTTGAACGTAAATTTCTGTAATTAACAAAATAGATTTATTATGTCCTTGAGAGTCTTTTTTTGTATATTTCTGGATATTTTTATTATTATTACTCGCGCATTGAAATTTAGTATATATGACGGTTAACCATTGTGAAATTAAGACACACCTAAATTGTGCAATATAATTACCATTGAAAAACGCCGGAAGCACCTATTTTTACAGGTCTATTTCATATGCATTTAATAGTATATACTTTTGTTCAATTTTCAACATCTACTAAAATGTATGATTTGTATAATTTTTGTAAAATTTGTAAATTTTAATAAAGTTATAATCACACACAAATATTGTTAGACCATTTAGGTTTTTAAAATAAGTAAAAAATTTAAATCCGCAGCTATGCACATGGAGTAAAAAGTATTTTATACGTGTCAACAATTTTTTTTTATGCATATAAATATTAGATAGGTACCTAGTATGTGTTGTACGAAAATTGCACATACATGTGGTCTTAAATTGAATTGTTATCATTTCTGTAAAATTCAGGAAGTTTGAATAGAAGTTATTTATTATTCGAGTTAAGACTTTCAACTAATAATTATAATTATTATTTTATGACTTAGCAGTGATATATTTAGAGTTTTCGAAGTGGGCGAAGGAATTTTATTTAAGTAATACATATATTTTTTAATATAATATAATTATTAAGATTTTATTTTGGAACCAGCTCAAACGCTGGAAGAGGAATCTATTTAAGAATAGCCCATCACAATATTTTACCCATTTAAAATGAAAAATAAAAAAATCACAAATGCAACAATTTCTGTTTATTAATAATAATCATTGTAAATAAGTAGTATGATGTGTTAGACTCTAACAGTTAGAGAGTAGGTCACAAGGAATAAACCTTAAGTTTCTCCGGGACGATGACCGGTATCAATTTCTTCTCGATGATGATATTGATAGCGGAAACCGGTTTACTTGTAAAGTCATAAAAGTGGAGGAGGGGGTCGGTAGTCAGCTTTAAATTAAAAATAACTAGTCTAATTAAATGGATAATATTATACAGCTGCTGCTGCAGTGCTTGACAAATGTAAATCTTATCATTTTTTTTATTTGTTATCATTTAGTCGTTACCACCAGCATAGACTCGGCAGGTTCCGATCTAGGTCAAGTTCATGATGCCTTCTTCATCGGAATTGAAGATGAAGCCAAAGAACGGTTGGAACGGCTGGCGGCTAGCAAACGTATCACACCAGTTGACATTACTAAATTGGCTCATCAGGTATGTTTTTTAAAAAAAAAAAAAAATTTAATCGTAATAAATCGTAGTAACTATTAATTACAATGACTAACAAATATTTTTTTTGTTCAAAAACGAATTGATTTCTTCTGAGTAGGTATTGATTTAAAGCCATATCAATATTTTACATAAATGCGCAATTTAAATACTTGAATATTGAAATCTTTTTCATTCAGTTCAGATGAATTCCTGTATAATGAGTCATTTTACTTTTATTGCGTAAATGTTTTACCAGTGTTTACGATGAGTCAAGAATTTCGAGAATATTATACTTTATAATATATTCTATTTAAATTGACAGAAAAATAAATAGACTTACATGTACTTAAATATGAATATAAATTTGTTTAGACAGATTCGCTTATAGGTACTATTTTTCCGTGAAATAAAACTAGTGCTGCACGTGTACACTAATAATATACAGCAATAACGTGTAAGATTTTTTTTTAGTTTTTGGTTTAATACATTTCAATAACTATTTATTATATGTATATTTTATAATGTTTATTGTTCGCAAAAATTATTTTTCAACATCTATAATATTATACGTTTATACGAATTATACGATTCAAATTATGTTGAAATTAATATAAATTGTGTATATTGTATAGGTACGTTTATAGTATTCTTAACGTTTGTGCATTTATAATATAGTACGTTCTAAATAAAATTATACAGTGCAATATTTAATTAATTCAAACAATTATTGTATGTTAATTTAAAACATTTTACTGTTATTAATAGTAGTTTATAAATGTATTAAAATTTTTTTTTTTAAGTATACCTTTTTGCTTTAGTTTTTCATACTTTAGTTTAATAGATTGACATATTTATACAAAAAAGTATTGCGAGTATGTTGAAAGGCAGATTTAATATTTAAAATAATGCATTTACTCTTTTATATAAATTTAATTTATATTTAATTTATTTGACACCAAAATACAAATATAGATATACAAATAAAAGATAAAATAAATTAAGCGTTTGCTCTCTTTTTAAAACTAGAGTTTATGCTAAAAAGAGTTCGTTCATTATAATATAGTATTTAAAAAAAAAAAATTATGATAATTTAAAATAGAATAAACTAGTAGCCAGTAGGTACGTGAATAAAAATAAATATAAATAATAGTATAATAATACAATTAGTATTAAAAACAGTCGTTATACTGGATGGTTATATAAAGCATAAGTGTATTGACATGCATCATAAACTTTTAAGAAATTAAAATTTTAAAATATTTAATGAACAAGATTTCCAAAGTTTTATATTTACATTAATCGGGCTACATTTTTCGAAAGTAGTAAAACACAAAACAGATTTAATATTAGATTTTGCATTACACCTAAGTCCTAGTATTATACTTATGATTAAACTTAATGCTTTTAAAGTTAGTAGAGTGCAATATGTAAAATAAAGTTATTTTTATAAAGTTAGAATATTCACATTATTAACAAAAAGTTCATAATAGAATCTTTTTTGTTTTTATAGGTATTCTATAATTTTAAACAACTGTTATTTATGAAAAAAAATATTTCATACTTTTGCGTCTTTACCGGTCGTCCATTTATTTATTTAGTTTTAAAGTGTTGAACGCCTTATCGTATATGCAATTTTAAATACATAAATGAATGTTATGTGGTACTATACAGTAAATAAAGTAAATAACTCCTTCTGTTATACAAACTAAAAATAATTATTTTTTTTATTATAATTCTTATAATGTACCTACATTTCGTATAGATAGGTAATTAAAACGTACAATTTCATGTTTATTTATTAGAACTAATAACTATAAAAAAAAAAATATATAATATCATAACTATTTGAATACCTATTTACAATTTAGCTACGAGAAAAAAATTATTATTACACAGTCTCACTATCTAGATTTTAAAATAAAGCAGTGTTGTAAAACATAAATTGTATGTAAAATATTATTAAAAATAAAATTTGTATCTAAATATTTATAAAACTTAAATAATAATCAGGGTACTTAGTATTCTAATTATAAGATAAAAATGTGTTTCGTATAATATACGACGAGTGAAATATTAATCTATCATGATTGTTTATGCAATTTTAATACTAATTCTTATACTTATATATACATGAATTTTTAAAAAAAAAATATCAATGTAAGTATTGTACCAATTGAGAAATACGCCGTGCACTTCGATTGACAAAGTTCTGGATCCGCAAATTATATTTTATTTATTTTTTTTTTATGATAATATTTTGTTTTTGAAGTATTTAATAACATGCATTATTCATCGCATTATAAACAATTTCGTTTATTATCATATTTTGCATTTTAGACTAACTTTTCATGCATATTAAATATCCACTATATCCGAGTGTTTATAAAAGTATATGATAAATAAAGTATTAATTAATAATTATACGTTTTTAGTGCTATAACTTCCATACCTTGGTCCATGTTCTAATAATTAATATGTTTAAGAATTGGTTTGGGTCTAAATGTTTTAAAATATACATTAAAATAAAATCGTTAATTTTATTTATTTTGTAATTGAAATAGTTCATAAATAAGTAGGAAACTAAAAGAACACTGTATAACAGTGTAACTAGAATGGTTATATAAACTTATAAATAATTTTTTAATATTATACTGTACAATGTACTTACTCGAAATACAAATTTAATACTCAAGTTAGTAGTAAATATATGATTATTGTTCTGAGGACAACATTTTAACAAACAGCTCTGTACAATAGCACTCTCAATGTTAAAAATATATAACTTTCCATGAATCAATATGATAGTTAAAACAATATACTTTTTATTTTTCTGAAATTTTGGGATAAGAATGGAAGACGCTACCCCTAAATTTAACATTTATGTGTTATTCCTCATAAGATCAACTAATAATTTATGTATTTTTTATATTGATAAATATTAAAAACTAACATAAATTATTTACCTATTTTTTTTTTTTAAACTAATAACTTTTTTTTTTTTTTTACTCATTGTCAACAGATCAAAAGAACATTTTGATTTTATCGTTTTTATAAGATGATGGGGATACATATAATATGTCTAGTACCTAGTACCTATACTATAAAATTTATAATCAACGATAACATACAGGTGATTCACCAAGCATGCTCACTCCCATTTTTTTCATTTAATAATAAATTTACTCAAATTCTGATTTTCGGAATTTTTAAATATACTTAATAAAGTTATAATTTCAGATTACTTAGATTTTTTGTAGTACTAAAGAAGAGTCCTGTAGCGATACAAACTTCTATTTTTTAGATGAAAAGGCCCCTTTTTGCTAAAATTATTCAATGAATATTTTTTTTGAAATTCTTAATGTATTTAATTCAAAATTTGAAATAGTAGTTTTTCAATTATTAAAATGTTTATACTAAGGATAATAGTCCTTAAAAATGATATTATAAAAATATAAAATGTATATGATATTGGAACTAGTATTTATTATACTTATACCATTATTAAAAATCATAAATATTGATAGATTAATATTAATTACTAACATTTTTAAATTTTCAAAGCCACCATATCTTCTAAACCCATTATCATTATGGACCTATTATTTTCCTTAGCACACAAAGTTAAATAACTCAAAAACTATTCGTTCAAACGTTGAATATGATACATCAAAATTTTTACAAAAATTATCCGCTCAGTAATTTAAAGATAAAAAAGGGGGTTCTCGTTTGAAAAACAGAAATTTGTATCTCCTCAGGGCACTCCTTAAGTAGTACAAAAAAATCTTAAGAATTCGAAAACACGGTCTTTGAGTACATATAAAAAGCTTCCAAAAATCCGAATCAGAAAAAATCGACTATTAAATGAAAAATGGGAGTGAGAATGCTTGGCGAATCACCCTGTATAACACATAATATTTAAAATATAAATAAGAAAAATAAGTCGTTCATAAGTTGTACAATATGAAACATAATATTTTTGCCGCTCAAAACCGTTAACTAAATATAGCTATTTTAAAATATTGTAATAGTTTGTATGAAACTACAGTACCTATACCTAATATATATTAGGATATAAATATAATAAAAAAATATAATAAAATAGGAAATATAATAAATATTATATATTTATATATGAGGTGGATAAAAAATGCACGCAGTATTGTACAGGATGTCAGAATCAAGTGCATAGTATGCAGTTTTACTTTCTGAGCACATTTTATGCATGTCTACTACTATATAATATGAATATAATAATAATAATAATAATAATATAGTACCTGAGTAGGTATAAAAAACTCAATTTTTAGAATTAGTGGATCTGCACTGTTTCAATTCGTACCGTTTGGCCGTTCGGGTGGTTCGTTATAATGTGAAATACGAGCGCCGGTCAAAGACTTCAATTTGAAATCGGACACCATACGCCACGCGGCGGCGGCGGTCCACATGAAAACAAATTCGGGCATTTTATACCGTCAAGAGATTTATGAGCCCGTTAATTAGACACGTTTCTGTTTCGGACCTGTAAAAAGGTTGTCGACTGTATGGCGCCGAAACGTTCCCTCTGACTATTCGAAAACCTCATGGCCTGGTACACCGCAGTATTCTATACGTTTAGACTTGTCCTTAAATAGTTTTTAATATGCTTTTAATCACTGCGCATAGTAAACCCATGCGTAGGTATCAAAAATACTGTATAATATTGAATACGCATTAGTAGATAATTTAGATTGGTTGTAGACACTATTACGATTTATGAGTATTTAATTCATAACTTTTCCAATATAAACTTTTGCAGACTAATGACATCCGCTGTGGAAGCCTTTATTCATAATAATAATAATAATAAATAAATATATTTTAGAGAGAAATTTTTTCTAAGTTATCGGCGATACATCCATTACTCGTTATAATGATGTATTCAATTCTAATTACTATATGCAAGCATAAACAGTACTACCTGCTACGATGGAATATTAATATTATTATTTACAAAAAAATGTTTTCAACGAATGATATTATACATATATTATACTAATTAGTGATAAACTTATACATATTTTATTAAAAGCAAAAATGACATTTTCGTGTCACGATCTATTAATTTATATGCATATTAACGCTATATAATACGTAGGTTAATTTTTAGAATAGTTGCAAATACATATAGCCAGATTTTATTATTACCCGATAATCAATTCTTTCTGTTTTGTTGGAATACGATTTATGTGATTTATTTTTATTTTTTTATTTAGTTGATGCGTCAGTTGCACCCGACAGCCGAACTCAACGATTTTTTAGTCGATAAGGTACACGGTGACCGTGTCGGTTCTTCGTGCCCACCGGACAACGGAAATCAATTGCCCGAACAATCAGATTACAAATTATCTAGGAGACCTAGCTCACCGTTTAATAATGGTCATACCGAGGTTCTTATCTGCAAAGATGTCATCACCGATAGCAATAATAGACTGAAATCTGTCGACGAGACTACCGAAACTCAAAACAGGTGAGTTGACGAGCGATGACGATTTAAAATCCAATCGATTGAAATATAATTTAAAAGCACTAATAATAATTATGATAAAACAGTTAAAATATAATATACTCTCATATTATAGTCGTATGTAGGTAACAATAATATGTATTATATTTATTGATTAAAGTTGGCTATATATGTGTCTATATATTTATCAAAGCCGATAGTAAAATTTTGAACATCATACACGGCACTAATTTTATCGGGAAAAAATAATTTTCATTTGTAAATATATGATACGCACCATCTCACGGATATTATATATTTATTTAATTATTCATTTTCATCGTATAATGCGTAATGTCATAACGTGATCAGTACATACGTTTTTAACACGCGTTTAAATATTTAATTTTTGAATTAATGGTGTATTGTGTTGATGGTTTAGTATTTATCGGTCAAGCATTTTTATTATATTTTTACAGACGTTTGCTAATTTTGTACAGGTGAAGTTATTTTGATTTGAATATTATACCCATTCAATCGTGTATATATAAAAAAGTTTATGAAATCGTGTCCCGAGGATGTGTCCATAGTATTTTACACCCTTTACAGACAGTTGATGGTTTGCTTTTAGTTTAAATCCTTAAAAAAGCCATTTCTAAAATATAAAAATATAAACTATGTCATTAAAAAAAAAACATGTGTTCAGATATTAGATATTGATATGTATGACACACTAAATTCATATCGAGAATATTATAGAAAGCTATATATTGTTATGCTGGTTAGTATTTTTTAATAATTGTGTGTAAAAGTGTACTTGTAGTGTTGGGCATAATAAGTAATTGCTTTCTAAATTCGTATGGTATAGCAATCGGAAATTCATAACAAATGTATTTTATATTATAAACATTATACCTATATGAAAATAGTTTTGAGATCATATACCTACAAGCTACAGCTAGCCGCATTCATTATTTTCAAATGTATTCTAAATACGTATTTAAATACTTGGTGTCATTTGTATTTGAAATACGTATTCGAATACCTACTGTCTATCTCAAAAGTATTTGAATATAAATACAAATACATTTTAAAAGCATTCAAAATACTTTACAAGTACTTTTTTCATATTTCGAATTACATGTGTCTTATAATTTTTATGTTTTAACCGGGTCAACTTCAGCTAGGTAGATAAAAATTTTAGATATTGTGTCATCTTCGTATTTGACGAAATCTTGAAAATTCTTGTAGCAACTATAAATTATAAAACAAAAATATTAGTCGTTTAAATACAACGGTAGATAGAGTACATATAAGTATTTAGTATTCTGAAATAAAATAGAAAGAATAGATATTTTTAAAGTATTTAAAATACACTTATCAAAAAGTATTTGAGAAATATTTAATATACAAAAAATATATTTAAATACTAGTGTTACTGTATACCTACGGTAACAATAACAGATCCATGTTCTTTATTTTTAAATATTAAATTTCAAGTTTGAGCCTATGATGTAGGTCATGGGTATGTTAAACGATAATAAATGTTATTGTGAATAATTGGTTATTTTACTAAAACTGTTTTCGTTATTCATAACTACAATAATATCAACATTTTAAGCGTCCGTCTGGCTTGGATAAAAAAAAACACAACAACGTTAGATTCCATTGAAGGTAAATGTGTGCGTTTTATTTTTATCATTACTTTACACAGTTTTTCGTTTTTACTTCTTATACAATTGATTTTATTGTGTAAATCATCTGCTAAAACAGCTATCGATATTAATTTCGCCATCAGTACTTTTAAAATAATAAATTACAAACGTAGTATATATTAATTTCAAATATATCAATATATTTAATCTATAAACGTTAAAAAAAATGTAAAACGTGACAATCTCTTAAAGAAAAAACCACTTATAATTTTTTTTATCGCAATTTGAACACCGGTATACACTTTACATATTATATAACACGCTACCTACTCGACAATATTTTTATTGCATCTTGCTGCTATAGGGTTGTTGCAATGTAATTTATTACTAGCCTGCGGGGTGATACGAAATCAATCAAAAAGACGTATTCAATAGTTAAGTGCGTAATTATTCGTTTTCAAGCAGTACATTTGTTCTTTGTTTTTGCAAAAAAATGTTGTTTGATTTTATACTGTAATAGCCCTGTATAGGTATTTTATCGGACATCCTGAAATTGTTTAATTTTTACGAACAATCAGTGTTTAGCACGTTCCTTTTAAAATGGAATCCGTTCCATTCCTCGTTCTTAAAAAAAAAATTATTTCCTTTGCGGTTCATTTAGAAAATTAATGAGTTCTTTTTTAGTTCCAAATAAAACGAAAAAAATTCATCGAAAAGTACATCCAGGTCCTAATCCGCATCACAAATAATTTATGATTTTATTGTTCAATGTTCATACTATTTTCCGTGCGACAACAATGATTTCTATATAATAATATAAGAAATATTAATGTAGGTAGTGACTTTAAGTTTTAACGATTACGTCGATACATTTCGATGACGATCATCAATTGGCAATATACACTTTAAGAAAATATATATTTAAATTTCAATTATTTATATATCTGTGTATTAATTGAAACTCGAAAGAAATGAAAAATTTCGTTATTTTTCCTCGAAAAAAAAAAGAACTCGTTATTTTTTTATAAAAAGGAATTAGTTTAACGTGCCGTTTTTTTATAAAAAGGGACTCGTTTCACAAAATCCGTTTCTTTTGGAATTCGTTACTTCCTGCAAACACTGCGAACAATGATATAGTTATTGTTGCCAGCAGTGTTTTAATGTATTGGAGTGTTGAAATGATTGGCAAATAATCATATGATTATAATAATAATATTTTAAAACATTTTGCGATTAATGGGTCTTAATTTTGCCGCAGCAGGCGCTGCAGGTGGTTAATATTTTTTGGTTTCTTTCGTTATAACTTCTGCACTGCATAGTATTATCACACACGCGTAAACTATATTATAGAGTTCCAGTCTTGTTAAGTATTTGAATATTTGTATTTTAATACTTTTTTAGTATTTCAAATACTTAAAAAATACTCCTTTTTTGTACTCTGTTCCAGAATATTAAATTTGCCTTTTTATTTTTTTATCGTTGCATTTCAACGACGCATTTCGTGTTTTACTATTTTAAAAATTATTCTCAAAATAATATTTTATAATGCTTTTAAAAATCTATACTACAATTTTATCGAATACGCCGATGACACATAGCTAAAATGTATATCTACCTAGCTGAAGTTTAACTTGACCCGATCAAAATAACATAAAAATTATAATACATCTGAAATTCAAAACAATATGAAAAAAAGTACTCGTAAAGTATTTTGAATATTTTTAAAATGTATTTGTACTTAATTTTTTTTTTTGATAGACAGTACTTGATTACGTAATAAAAATGATACCGAGTGTTTATAAATACGTAATCTGAATACATTTTAAAAATATTTTTAATAAGACTGTAGAGTTGATAATATATATTCAGAGAGAACTGCTCAGTGAACGATTCCGCCCACTGTAGTTTAAAAAACTACTATTTACTGGCAACGCGTTTATAAGACAATAACTATATAATGAAGAGTTATATGCAAGACCACGAGTGTTTTAACGTTTTTCCCCTTCCAATACGATGGGATTTCGAAGGGGGCTGTTTATACATTTTTACGGTCCACCTGTCTTTGATTTACCACGGTAACGTGCTGCACAATACAAAGGGAGTTCTTATTAACCGACCACGTTTTGATTTCATAGTGTTGTATACCTACCTCGTATAATAGCTGCAATGCCTACGCGTCCATATCGTGTATATTATATCATTATAATGTTTTTTGGATAATTAAAATAAATTGTACGGGTATGCGTTGTAAATTATGCAAGTGTATAATATATAGATAAGATCAAAATCTAATCAAAGTTCTATTCACGCGTGATTTATGGATCATTCAAAACGCAAGGCTGGGTATTAAAGAGTTAAAAATTAAAATTAAATTAAAACTTCTTGTTAACTAAGTTAAATAACTCGTTACCTTTTTTTGGTAATTAATTTTTAACTTTAATAAGTTACATTTTTAACACATTTAACGTGTTAACTTCAAGTCAATTTTATACAGATTTATTAAAATTAAGTTAAATTTAAAATTTGATATTAACCATTAATTTATCATTTTGTTGGTTTAATAATTAATAATGGATATCAAAGATATGCGCTTAAGATTATGCAAGAAATATTGAGAAATTCATTGTAAAATGTATAATTATTAAGCTGGCCTGAGTTGGATATACCCACAACCTACATAAAAGTATTTTGTAGGTTACAAAATCCATACCTAGTACCTATTATAACTATAAGGCTCAGAAGTTCTTGCATTTGCTTGTTTTTTAGGAGCTGTTAGATATATTGCTAAGTTAGCTTGAAATTAATTTTACGACACAACGAAAAAAAAAAAATTAAAACTTTATAGTGCATAATTATGTTGTTTTAAGAGTATATTTCTTAATTTTACCGTTTTTTAGAGCATATTTGATGATTAATGATAAGTTTATAACATAATATTAAATTTTGGCAATAAAAAATAGATACATTATAATGAGTATTTATTTTAGAATTTTCACTAGATTTTATTGAATCATGTTTTTCAAATCCCTAGTTGTCATAAAATTTCCTGATTTTATTAATAATAATTTAGCAAAAATTATAAAGCATAAAAATATTTTTTAGTAAAATATATTTATATTATAAAAAAAAATAAGTGCATATTTGTACTTTTTTATGCGCATAGGTGCATGCATACTTAATACTTTTTAGGCGCATTAAGTTCCGAGCCCTAATTACAAGTGTAGAAGTTAGTAGCTAGGTACCTATAGATGTTTACAGATATATTAAATATTGGGAAGGGGGGGGAGAAAAATTGGCCGAATAGTTAACTGGTTGCCTTAAAATTCTCTGTAAATACCCATATTTTGTCCCCTACATGTGTACCACAGAACTATGAGTTTGAATAAATTCCATTTTCATCAACATTTTGTAGGTAACCTTTTTCACTTATCGATTCGAAAGTTATTAATCCATTAATTTTCAACTTACGAAGTTGTAAAAAGAATTGTAAATCAACTCAGCTTACTGATCTTATATTAACTTAACTTGACGAGTTAAAAAAAATCGTTAACTCGCTGAGCCTTACCAAAATGTACGTTTTGTTTCATAATTAGAAGTTGAACATGTTTTTAATGCAATTCCGTTTGACGGTCGGTTTTAATGTGGCATACGAGTATATAGTTATGACATAATAATACGTTGTATTAAAACTGCAATTATTACATATTATTATTTTATTATACGCATTATTATCACTTTAAAATATTTTCTTCACGACGTACTGTACGGGTTTATTTGTGGCAGAGGTTGCATTTAATCGATTTTTTTTTTAGTTTTTTTTCCCGTGAACATCGACCACCGCGACGCATTATATTTCGATTTTCGTGTTTTGATTTTTGACAGATTTCTAAACTGCAAAAATCGGACAGTGATCTGTTTTACAGTGCCATGTATACATTTTGTGTATTCAGCAGTCAAACGACACGCTTGATAAATTATTAGGTATATTATGTCATGAACACCGTGACAGTTTTTTTTTTTAGTGGCGAAAATTTTTACTTGGTCATACCAAACGGAGGGGAAAATTATTAATAAACCCACCTCTTCCCTTCCATTGTCCCACACACACAAACACATTTGACATAACCAGTTATTGATTATAAAACCAGAACCATATCATATACTTATTATTATTATTATACATATGCGTTTGTGTTAGTGTGTAACGGATAACTATAATAATATAAACGACTACATAATATTTTCATACTCGCTTTTAATATTTATGTTATGTCTCTCCGAGTCGATGGATGAAACAAATTTATTGCGTATACATATTAATGATCTAAAAATAAGAAGAAAGATAGAAATAATAATAATAATAATAATAATATACGACGTGTTTGGTAAACATATAGTAATAAGACGATTTTACTGAACATATATGATATAATATCGTAAAAAAATGTTTCGTTGTTTTTACCGGGGAATATATTATTTATTTAATATTATTATGCACACCTATTATAACGTCAACTAGGTATATATTTTTAAATAGTTAAAAGGCGCGTGGCAAAATTAAATAAATTGATGATAAAAATTGTTTTGTAAGTATCATTTGTGAGGAATAAAAACTTTCATCATTTAAATATTTTCCTACCACGACGTAATGAATAATATATTTAGTGTGTAATTCGTTTGTTAATTTTTCATTGAACCTATTGTCGATCTTTGGCTATAATAAAATTCGAGTTTATTTAAATGCATTATAAACAGTTTAGAATTTATTTTTATTTGCATCATAGTTATATATAATGTAAATATTTCCTTGGTATTATATTATATAGGTATTAACAGATTTTATGCCGAGAAAATTAGAAATCTTGTTGATCATACAACCATAAAAAATAATCTTTTGTTTAAAAAAATTTACTTACGTATACTTAAAATTTCAAAAATAAATGTTTTTTGAGTTAATTTTTGTATTAAAACCTATAGGTATATATCGTTATATATCTATAAGACATATATATATATATATATATATATATATATATATATATATGGATGTAATATATGTCGTATACTACTGTATCGGGAAATCATTCAACTATCAATGTGCTATTATTTTTCAATTGGTTTTTTGGAGTTTAAAACAAATTATAAATTAAAAAGTAACACAATAAAATATATGTATGTTTTCAGGGACGGCTCAAGTGATAGACACGGGGACACAGGGAGGGGTACAAATACACTTCCCTATTTTTTTTTCGGAGATTCAACAATTGAATAGGTATCTACTATAACCGTGGTTTTGTTTATTTACTTATTTTATAAATAAATGATACATCATAATTAACCAAGAAAATAAAGAGAAATTGAATACTTTTGTGACAGATGGTAACATCATTGAATTGCTAAATTAATAATACATTCATTCGACAGCGATACTTTGATAATCAAAAATTTACGAGGAAAACATATTTTGTGTATTGAACGTTCTAAATAAATGGTTCTTCGCGGAACCATTCTGAATCTTCGATTGTCTTGAAATTTTTCACTGTTACGCAGTTTATCATTGATTTCTATACACAATGAGATTTTCAAAATATTTAGACTATTTATACCACGCATCTATTCACATCATTTTACACCTCTACGGCACGTAATAGGAACATATCGTAAATTCGATATTGTCAAAAATTAATCCAATACCTATTATTAAACTAATAGAATACGTAATGTTAACGAATGTATGAAAAATAAGCCAAAAAAAATTAATAGTCTCGGAAAAAAAACAAACTCTTTTATTCATAAACATTTTGACAGTTATATTATTAATTCTATAGTGAAAGCAATAGTATTTTATTTTTGAAACCCAGATTAAAGGATGTATAATATGAACTATAACTACTAATGAAAAATACTATTAGTGGTAAATGACTAAAAAAGTGTCAAAAAAGCTTAAATATTTACTTAATTATTTTAAAATTGCGCAGGTATTTCTATTAAATATTTAAAAATACATCATCTTGTATGTGCATTATTTAAGATTTTAGTTTAAACATTAAATAATAAAAAAAATTACAAGATTGTGAAAAAACACAAAAAAAAAAATCTCTGTTTGGAAATCAAAAGAGAAAACAAAAGTTTAACTGCAATATCATAGCACACAATACATTTTTATCGATTTGATTTTGATTTATTGTATTTGAATATTTTAAATAATTTTATGCAAGTATTATCTACCCATTATCATTATATTATTGTGTATTACCCACTAATTACTTCACAATTTAACGTAATTAGTTAGTATAATAATAAACAAATATATGTAGAAAAGAGATAAAATTATAATTACTACCTATACAATATTAACTAAAAATGTTGTATACCTATGTGATAAATTGTTTATACATTTTAATAACAGCATGACCATCTGTATTTACAAAAAAAAACTAACATTTACCATGATTTTTTTTTCCGAATACCGTTTAATCTACCAATACTGACATAATAAATTATAAAGAAAAGTAGAGTCCGGCTAGAATCGTGTTTTTCGTGTACATCCATTAAGGCTAAACAAAAAGGTAGAAATTTATATAGATCTCAAACCGTAGATTTAACTGCTGTGACATATAAACGTATAGTGAATGTACCTGCGTGTTTCGAGTATTATTTTGGTTTTTTTGATATTGTTACCAGCTATACTCATATAATATACAAACGAAGTCTGAAAAGGGAAGGTATAAATCGTCGTACGAGAGGGAACGAACGGGGGACAAAATATTATCATAGTATAAAATATATAGGCAATGAATAACAATAACGTGAGAGGGTGGAAAAGCAATGCATCTCTTCGGCGAAGGCAATGTGTAACCACTGCCATTACCAAAGAGCGTTGTTGGATCGCGTAGCAGCTCATCGTGTGCACACAACAAACATCTACAATAACAGCAGCCAGTCAGCAATAATAAAAAATAATAAAATTTGGTATTTTATTCGGATGCGCAGTATACGACAATAATATACAGAGTGATTCACCAAGCACACTCACACCCGTTTTTTCATTTAATAATGACATTTTGACTTAAATTCTGATTTTCGGAATTTTTAAATACACTCGAAAATCATATTTTCAGATTCTTGAGATTTATTGTACTGCTTAAGGTGTGTTCTGTGTTGATACAAACTTCTGTATTTCAAACGAGACCACCCTCTTTTGATACTATAAATTATTCAGTGTGTAATATTTTTGAAATTTTTGATGTATTTAATTCAAAATTCGAACGAATAGTTGGCAAAAATATAAAATATAATATGTAATATTGGATTTGGTATTTATTATTGCTTAGACCATTTTTATGAATCGTAATTACTGATAGATTAATACTAATGACTAAAATTTTCAAACTTCCAAAGCTTCCATATCTTTTTACCCCTTATCGTGGACATATTATCATCTTTAGTGCACAATGCCAAATGGTCATGGACCAGTTTTGCCTAAAACAAAGTTTGTATTTTAGAGTCAGTATACCAATTGCGCTGCTTATAATATTATCGGTCAGTATACCTATTGTCCTGTTTTTATTTCACGATGGATATACCAATTGCGTCGTTTTTATTTTATAGTAAATATACCTATAATTTCGCTCCTTATTTTTACCGTTAAATACATATATTTTTCGAAAAATACAAATTGTTGCTAATTTTTTAAAAGAAAAAAAGATAGATGAAATAACAACACGACTAGTAAAATTAATTCGCAACGAAGTGCAATCGAATGCACTTCGTTTGACATTTAACGTTGGCATTTTATAAGCGAAGTTGTTATCGTGCATTCAGAAATACATTACCAACTAATCTCAAACAGAAGTACACACAGCATTAAATAATTTTTACTCGTTATCGATGTTCATGTTTATTGTATTCCAATAAAAATAATGTTATGCATACTATTGGATAAAATAAATATTATACGGCTATTGTTAAGCGCAATGCGCAGGTCTATCATCCCTAAAAATTATCGAGCTCAATTATTGGTATATCGACCTAGAAAACGACCGAGCGCAATAATTGGTCTATGAAAAGGTCGTTTCGAGCGCAATCGGTAAACTCCCGGTCAAACAACTCGAAAACTATTCGTTGGAATTTTGATTTGTCCAATTTTTCAAAGGAAAATTATCCGCTCAATAATTTACAGTTGAAAGGAGGGAGGAGTTCTGGCTTGAAGAAAAACAGAAGTTCGCATCTCCGCTGCAGAACACTCGTCCAGCGTAGTACGAAAATTCTCGAGAATTCGAAAATACGGTCTCCATTACTTGCGAAAATCAGAATTCGAAAAAATTCATCGTCATCGGTCGAAAACGAATGGGGGTGAGCGTGCTCGGTGAACCAACCTGTATAACATAATATACGTCGTAGACAGAGGCGCGCACACACACACACACACACACACACACACACACACACACACACACACAGAGCGTATATTATTCGTGCGTGCGACTTGTCACTACTACATACCACTACCGAGGGTCAGGAATTCCACGGCGGGGCAGGTACCTGAAGCGTCGTGTGTGCCGCCGCCGCAGCAGGTACAGCCGGCCGTGCAGGTACCTCGACCCCACCCCTAAGCCCTCGACCGAGTCCCATTGTGTGTGCCGAGGGTTGGGTATACCACTACACTTGTACGCAACAACAAAACGCGCGCTCGCACGCGCACCCGCGGACGAACGCGGCGCGACGACGCTATCCCCCGGGCGGCGGCGGCGGCGGCTCGGTGGAAGGAAACGCGCCGCGCAGGTATAACGACAATAATAATATTATAAGAAAATAAAGAATAGAGGCAGTAGTAATAATAACATAATGGACGCTGCCGATCCCCCGCCGCCGCCGCCTCATCGACCGTCGGTCCGGTTCTCTTCCCCGACGCACACACACACACACACACACACACACATATATATATATATTATTATTATTATTATTACCTACGAACAATTGACGCGCGCGCCAGTTCGGTGTTCGCGTCGTTTGCGTACGGTCCGCGCTATGTGCGTTGCAGTTGTCGTTGGCTCGACCGTCTCCAGTCGTAGAAGTGAGTGTGCCGCCGTTCGCGAGTTTTGTTCGTCTCCGTCGTCGTCGTCGTCGCCGCCGCCGCACGCCACCCACCTGTCGGATTCGGCGCGTCTGCCGTGTTTTTTGATAATATCACAATAATAATAATACGACGATATACCTAATATCATAACGTTTTAAACGATATCCGTCTCGTCCGCGATGAAACTGTTACCGTACTACTGGCACTCGTGGTGAGTGTATTATATCTTATGATTGTGTACAATAATATGCGATATGAAAACAATAGCGATGTCGTCTTAAACGTTATAACTGTCGTACGAATAAGACATTTAAATTTTAATATTCATTGTTATTACCTGCAGCAACGATACATAATAATATTATCTTGGCGCGCCGCCGGTCGTTACGTTTTCGGTAGGGTTGGTTTTGGTAGGTACGCGAGGAAAATCGCACTCGCCGGCTATCATATTTTGCGGTAGCTATTACTTATTAATAATAATAATAATTTAAAATTCTTATTGAAAACGCTTCCGACTGTATCGACGCGCTGTCGTTATTTTAATACCACGCTTAATAATATTATATAATATGTATACCATACAAATCAATATTTACTTTCTGCATTTGCTAAATAATATTGTGCACAATGCTGAATGATGGAACGTTTCGAACGGTATTACTGTAATAATAAAAATAATAAAAACTGTTCATTACTAATCGATACATAAATACGACGCGAAATCATGACCGTTTTAATTTACCTATAATAATATTATTATCATCGTCGTTATAGGTATTTCAATGTATGTTATGGCGAGCAGTTGAATCAATTTATCATAATCATTGTATACTACACCAGATATTCAATAAATTCAGTTTTGTTAAGTATTCGAATACTTGTACTGCTAATACTAGTATTTAAATATATTTTTGATGTTTCATATACTTCTCAACAAGTGTAATGTTAAATACCTTAAAAATACTTTTTTTTTGTATTTTTAGAATACTAAAAACTTATATTTACTATTCTCTTATTACCGCTGTATTTTAATGGCTAATATTTTTGCTTTGTATTTTATTTTTTTAAAATAATCCTAAGAATGCATAAGATTTCATCGAATACACAGATGACACAATAGCTATAAATTATATAGTTATGTCTACTTAGCTGGAGTTTAAGTCGACCCGATTAAAATATAAAAGGTATAAGACATCTGAAATTCAAAATATGAAAAGAGTACTTTGAATGCTTTTAAAATGTATTTGTATTTATATTCAAATACTTCTGATAGACAGTATTCGAATACGTATTCAGAATATATTTGAAAAGTATTCTTGACAAAACTGAATTTATTTTACTAGGTAGTAAAATCTTCTAAATGCGGAGATATTCGTTTTTGTTTGAACAAAAATAATGTTTAAAAAAAATATCCCGATACCTATATATTTATAAATATTATAGACAATTATTGAGAATACGGTATTTTATTGTTGTATACATATAATAATAATATTACCTATACGTTTTTGACGATTATTTTTCGATGCCACAGCATCGTATATAAGAATACAACGTTAACGTAGTTTTAACGTGTTCGCCGTATTATTATAAGTCTCCTCAATGGGAATAGCCGTATAGGTATATCTAATCTAATCACATGCGCAAACAGACAAAAGAACATTTTTGCATGCAGAAGCTGTAATTTGTTTCGCTTCTTCAACAACAAAAATCGGTCATATATTGTCTTGCAAATTATAAAGATGGGGTCAAAGTACCGAAAAATGTACGTTTAAAGCAACACATTCGACGTCAGGATAAATAGTTTTTGATTTTTTTTTTTAAAATCTTACTATAATAAATCGGTTATTATTTACGAAAAACAAAAATATTGACAGGCAAGAATTTGATGATCGATTTATAAAGATATTATTATATAGGTACGAGTTCAGCAAGTACCTATCAAACGTTTGTTGGTATATTATATTTAAATTTCCACCCTAAATATATGTCAATTATACTGATAGTGTGTCATTTGATTCTTAATTTCATATAATATTATGTTTACAAGTATATTGCGTAACTATTGTATACCTATAAGGAATAAGGTTATCTATAGTTTAATAACTATTACGAAAATAATCTAATTTGTCACTTAGTCATACATGCGTATTGTTGTAGAGTCATTGTTAATGCTATTTGTCTGTTTTTTTTTTTACATAAAAGTCAAAAGCCAATAAGTGAAGTCCCTTAAGTCTGATCATGATTGTATTGAATAATACTTGAGGCTGCGGGGCTTCCTAATTATGACTTTTAGTTTCTATATGTTTAAGAAGAATGCATAGAAGTAATATCCTGGTAACCGTCTGGTCACGTAATAACTGGTTGTACTATATACTGCGTATCTTTTAATATTATATTGTATTATGTACTCGTTTGCAAAGGGCGAAGTAACAGAAAATCATGCATTACAAATATAATAATTTATTATACATTTAAATTCAAAATTCATTTCGTTGTCGGATGACAAGGCGTGTAATTAATATCGAGTTGAAACACACCGACCATCAATAACTATATTTATTGTGTAATTATTTTTATAATTAGATATTTAGTACACATCAAATATTTTATATACACGTATGTTAAATTATTGATAAATTGCAAATACAGTTCTGTGCAAATCGTGTTCACCTTAGCCATCATTACAAATGCTGCGGTATACAGTTGTCTGGACAAAACCAGGGAAATTTAATCATAATAATATTATACCATACGCAAACAACCGATACGCTTTGGTTTATATTAATTTATTATTCTGGTCAAATTTGTGCTCCCCGCAAACGCTCCACAGTAAAAGTGTTCACTATTTTATATCTATGATACAAAAATGAACAAAAATCGTATATTTCAGAATTGTATTAAGAATTCGATGAATGTTCTACTCATAAACCATAGATTTAATTATCCATTTAGCCTTAAGCTATTTTTAATTGGGTACTTTACAGTATCGGTTTTTTTTTTTTGTTCAATACAGCCTATGCCTATTTTATTAGCACTAAATTACAGTTGCGACCATATAGTTAATAGTTATTACTATTATTTTTCAACCAGAAATGAATAAATTCGCGGAAATATTTTTCAAACACATAGTTGTTACAGAATTTTGAAATACGAGCCAAAAGGCTTTTGAATATTTTGCTACTTATCTCAAGCCAGATACAGGTGCAGGCAAATCGTGTACTCGTATACTGTGTTTTAACGTCCAAATGTCCAATTATGCGCTTAAATAATATTAACGATTGAAATTTGAAATTATTATAGTATACATTATGCTATTTCAGTATTAAACACTTCGGCATACTTATTGAAGACATATTATTGTTATTGTATCGAACGGTATGCGTGGGCTTAGTATGAAAAGCTCTAAATTGCTTTTTTTCATAAGTCACTTTCTGACAAAAATGATTTTCTTAAACTCTTGTATGGCGAGGCATCTTTTAAGCTAATATATATATTTAGCTTATACGATCATTATTGACGATTTTTTATAAAAGTAAAAGGTTCTAAATCGCCAAAAATTAAATAACAAACACAATTTAATCAAATTTAAAATACTCGGTAAATGGAACCAAATTATTAACAACTAATGCATGAAGAGGTTCTAATTCGATAAATCACTATCAATAGTACAATAATAATAATAATAATAATAATTATTATTATTATTGTACAAAAAAATTAATATAAGCACGGAGCAACTTTTGACGACTTAAATAAAATTTGTTTTCACCAGACTATACCAACTTAACCATGCAAATTGTTGCTGTTTCGTGCAAAGAGTAATAATTAATGAATTATTATTGGCTTATTTTCGGAGTTTTATTAATAACAAGAATAATTGTTTTATAAACAAAATAATAAACTGAAAAATAAAATAAATATTTATTAATTATAAATTTTTTATTTAATAATAAATGAGAATGAAAAAATTCTTATCAAGTACTTTTCTTTTATTTTAGGATAAAAAGGTTCTAATTTTAGGACTTTTTTATTTTTAAACAATTTATAATTTGTATTTTATTGATTTTTATACTAACTAATACAGTACATTTTTACAATTATTTTATGAATTAAACTATACAAATTGCTCTGTGCTTTAGAACTCCAAGTATGAAAAAATGTTGTTTAAGGGTAAAACATTTGAACTCAAACCTCAAAAATCGTTCTCCTGGACAATTTCATAAAAACCAATTTAGAACCTTTTCATTCTAGACCTTCGCGTATTGTGCACGGTCACGATGTGGTTAATATATTATGTACTTCCTCCTATTTAATAGGCTTTATGCACAGTGATTTATTGATACGTTTTGTTCGATTTTATGTATGGTTTCTGCAGGAAGGATTTAGTGGCGAATTAGCGCCGTTTTGCTCCGTTGCCAAACCACCTTTATAATACTATCGTTATTATTATTATTATTATATATTGCCGTTGCATATAAGCACATGCATAAGCGTAACTAAAATGATAAAATCTCGAATTTTTATACCTAAATACAACGTATAGTCTGTCTGTTGTACCTACAATTTAGTACTGGTCATGTTGTGCCTGTTGTGGCCGTATATATATACTGTTGTTGTTGTCGTTGTTTATTATTATTATATTTTTCAAATTTACCGACACGCCCAATTATTTTTTTTACCGAGTTCAAGGAAAAATGTATTTTTTTTTTTTTTGTTCACGATTACCTTGTCTAAAACAATAATTGGTTTGTCATGCGCCCAGAACAGCGGGTGTGTAGGCAACCAAAATTGCAAGTGACTCTTCGCAGAGATAATATAGGCACTACGAATCCCGGACAAAAAGTCTGGACTCATTTTTTTAATATTAGACAAAAAATCCGAAAATACAAAATATTCTATTCACAAAATTAAAATTCAAAAATGTAATTAATTTTCTTATACAATACCTATTATATTTACTATTCTACTAATTACTATTTGCTATTCCTTATACCTATATACAGTTTACAAATATTATTGAATTGTATTTAGTCAATACAAACATCGTTCACACTACAATAATAATAATATTCACACTGTTATTGTATATAGGTATAGGAAATAATTATAGGTATCAAATAAAATATTGAATAAAAAAATAAATATATATTTTAATAAATAATAATTTATATTTTCGGGGTTTTAATCTGCTAATAAAATGTGTTCGGAATTTTTGTCCAACGGAAAAAAAAACGAGTCCACATTTTTTTTAAATTGGACTGTTGTACGGATTACCAGGCACTACACGTCCTGTCGATAACGCCTTATATTATTTATTACATTTTACATTATTATTTATTACATCAAAATTTAACTATGTGCAAATATTTTGTAATTTGTACATTGCATTTTAATGTTTTAATATGCTTTAAACAAAAACTTTTACCGCATACCGTTTTAATCCCAAGACTATTTACTTTATTTTTGTTTTTCTCACAATTCTCGCATTATATAAATGGGTAGTCTTATAATAATATAATACATCGTTTCCGTTATAGTAACAGTGTATACACCGCAGAACAATAATTATGTTTTAATAACGTTTCATTTCACTAATTATAAATGCGACTTCGTGTAACATAATATTAAGTTTAATAATGTATAAGAATGCACGAAAATATTCCGCATCGTGTATTCGTCGCATTGAAAACATTTTTTTTTTGAAAATTTTTTTTTATTTATGAAGGCTAAATTTTTGTGCGCACTCTTCCTGTACACGGTCAAATGCGATATTATCATCTGACGTCAAACGAGGAATTGTAATAACAACCTAATATTATAGTAGACAGTTGCACACGAAAAGTCGTTGAAACAGTTATTATTATTTCAAATACCGTAAAATTAATTAAGAAAAAAAGCGTACGACAGCATACCGAAAATTGCTTAAGCTCTAATAGTATTATGCTGCATCCTCAGTACTCAAAAGAGAAAATAATATTTTTGAAGCCCGCGACCGCAAACGTACGTTCGAAGGCCACTTATACCGGTAAGCACTTGGCTGGTGTCTGCAGTTGTCAGCAGAAAACGAATTATCTCCGACCTCGTCATCGTGTAATTAGAGTCTTATTATTTTCTCGACGACGCGGTAGATATTTTGTTTTTATCGGATCCATTCAAATTCCGACAACATTTTCTCATCGGTTTTCCACGCTAGCGGTTAGGCCTCCGTTCATTATATTTTTTACCCGTTAGAGTCTAACGGTTAGACTCTTCTCGAATTCGGCGTGGTTGTTTGGCACACCCTATTTCCTTGCGAAAGACCAACTTCGCCTTCAACGAGTACAGAATAATTGATGTTCAGCTTATGCTGCTTTCATATTCAACATTCAGATCACTCATCATGATTACTCTCCCACATCCGCGAGTTATCCGGTAGACTGCAGAATCGTGAAGACTTTAATAGCCATTGATATACATACATGATTCCGCAAATTTAATTTTTATGTACACGATTCCGCGTGATTTTGCATGGAGTGTTGCCATTAAATTTGTTTGCTCTTGTTATTATAAATAATAAGCAACTATTCCGAAAACGTGTAACAAATAACAAAATATATATTATTGACTATTGTATTATAAATTACAAATTGTTTTGTGCTATAAACGATTCTGAGATTTTGAAATAAAACTTTGGGAAGCATGATTTTAGTTAACACTTTACCAGGCGTCGACTTATTTTGCACCCCGTGCCCTTTTTACCAGTTGGTGGCAGCACTTCACACATTGTTGGACTTATTATATTTGTTATTCAAACTTGGACTTATGATTAATTTTCTTATGATGATTAGAATCTTGGAGATATATTTTGGAATTATAACAGAGCTTATAGGAAATTTCATAAACATTAATTTGATACAAAAACTTCGTGTTTTTTCGCGTTACGGCAACATTATTAATTGCCAAAAGTCTATCAATTTAAAGACATAATTTGTCAATTAAAAAATTTAACGGCAACATCGCATTTAAAATCACGAGGAATCGTTTATGTTTATCAAAGGTTATTAAAATCTTTATCGGTCGGTGCCATGTTATCCACGTCCAAATTCTATCTTTACGTTGCCTTAGAGCTGACCAAAGATTCGTTGCTTTACTTTTAAACGGGTCCCTGGATGTTCAAGGTGTCCTTGAAAGAGTTTGCATTAGAGTTCCTTCGTACCCTACCCGCAACCGATTATACCTTTCGCCATCCTCAGTCACACCCGTCTCTGACAGCCATAACCAACCCCTCCACCGCCATGTTCAGGACTTTCACTTCCTGACCCCATCTTCTAGATTTTATTCCATGTTCAATATATTTACTTTTGCATATTTTTTTATTATATTTGTATTCTCTATTGTTTTGTTTATACTATTTTTTTAATCTTTTTTTTTGTTCACTACTTCTTTGTAACTGCCGTTTGGCGTTTATATTGTAAACAAATACATAAATTATGTATAGTACTAGTTTGCGTATTGACGTTCGACTGCGGTTATTGTTTTTACCACGTTGACATTTCAATAATTGTCCTCATGCGCAGTAGTGTATCTGAGTGCGATTTTTGTGGGGCTAAATGCTATCAATCAAAAGAAAAAATAATAATTCTAATAATGTTTATTATTTTTAATAATTACTATAACTACCAATCAAACGCTTTTCAGTTTTATAATTATATATTATCACGCATCGTCGTGTGAAGGTACCTACTTTATATAATTATAAGTTGTCAATATAGCAGCCACAAATACGATAATTTGTATTGAATATATTAAAAACATCATAATACATTAATACATAAATGTTATGCATATATAAGAATGTGACGTAAGCCAATATCAAAACTCGTCTCGTAGTGGGAAAATGCTCCTGTCGACCTTTCATCACTGTACACTATTGAATGTACCTACCGAGGAGAGCGAAATTGAAGAAAATACTTTTCTAAAAACATATTTATTTTTAATGTTGACTTTTCCAATCGAACACGTTTAATTTTACAATTGTCACGTAACACGTCTCTTTCGCCATAGTATGCAGAGTGTAACAGAAAGGCCTAACAAATAAAAAAATAAATAAATAATTTATGAAAGTTTAAACGTATACAAAAAAATATTATGAAAATTATATGAATAATAAATAGTTTAAAATTTATTCATGTCTGAAAATTCTCAAAAATAATATTTTGAAAAAAGTTATTACGGTTAAAAATAGTTTACTTCGAAAAATATTGATATTTTACAAAGTTGTAAAAATAAAACACTTAACCTAGAAAAATGTTTTTACTAATCGTTATTTTTCTTATGGGTGGGGGAGGGTGGGGGGACACCTTTGTATGATATAACGATAACGTAATAAAAATATTATGCTAAATCGTGTGCTTTTGATTCGCAGGTCTCGTCGTAGAAGTGGCGGGGGACTGGTTCGCGTGGGTAGCGAAGTCGGTACGCTGGAAAAAAAGCGAGCCGTCGACGACGTGACAGCCACCGAATCGCCGGACATGACGATCATAATGAGCACGCTGGACAACGGGCCGCACCGCGAGAGGGCCGTCGATGTTCCGGATTCGTTTATCGCCCGCAACAAGACGCCGCCGAGGTACCCGCCGCCGTCCAGGACGAACCGCAGCGCCAACCCTACGCAACAGGTGGGTGGTACATTATATTATTATTATTTATTATTTTAGGGGATTCGATGCCGCTCGTCGTTTTTAAGGAGTTGGATGTAGGCAATTTCCGTAGTGCGTGCGTGCATGGCGTGTATTTGGGCTTGCGGGTAAACGATAGTGGTTAATGTGTAAGACGATTAAAGGAAACCATCACACTTTCACAACAGTCACAATGTACCTACATCGAGGTTAATTTATTTTGTAATCACTAAATTAAAATTCATTTTTAAATATTTAATTATCCGTAATTTATCTGGATAAAATATTTTTATTTGATTATCTTTTATCTGTATCTTAGATAAAAATAATGTTTGGTCATCTTCATCTTGATGATTTTTTTTATTTTCTGGTCCTAACACTGCCTGGCTCCCGTCTACATGTAGCGCCTTTGGCACATGCTAATTAGACTCCGACGACCTTTAAATAGCTCTCACTCCGACCGCGTTAAATTTATGTGTTTTTGCAATTCGCCATAAATTCTGCGGGCTCGGACCTCGACGCCCTCAATAGTCTAAAGGACACGCGTTTAAATAGGTACCGTGCAATCAAGACTGAAGACCGCAAATGTGCAATTAAAATAATTAATTTTATTCAATCGAAATATGCGTGCCATCTATAATGGTGGTATAATAAAGTGAAATGTGTGTAATAATACGTGAGTCGTAAAAAAGCGGTTGAACGTGATTTAAAATTTTTTTCGACAACATTGGAGAAAACAACAGAAATTTGTAATTTTAAACTCAAAGAAGTGTATATTATTACTGGAAGATATAGATTTCAAACAAAATGCTCAAAGTGTTAATCGTTTTTATTTTTCATATCGTGTCGGAAAAAAAAAACAAATATGTTATTTGTTCATATTTTATTCAAAAATTTGATCTTTCTAGTAAACTTGATTTTAAAATATTACAAAGTAAACATTTTAAATCTGCTTAATATGCATAAATTAATGTTTCTTTGTTTGTCCTCTATATACTCAAAAACGAACGGACAGTTTTCAATAAAATAAATTCCTTGAGACTCGGAGTGTATTTATAGCTTATTTTCTTCGACCCCCTACACCGTGGCTCATATATGCATTTAGTTTTAGCTTACGAAAATCAATTTTTTTTTTGTTTATTGAAATGGTCGCCATACAGATTATATTTCTACTAAAATTAATCTAAATATGGCAAGTAAAAATGTTTACAAATATATAAAAAAAAAAAAAATCTAAAAATTGAACACTCTTGAACACAGTTACAACAGTGATTACTTTTATGATTTACTTTCTTGATTCTGGACATATTTTTTTATGCAAACACATACGTCAGACTGATATCAATCAACCGATCTTAACCTTATTACAAGTGTGATGTACAGGTGGTTTGTAATAAAGTTTACAATTCAATTTATCATATGCATTTTCAGTATAAATGACACTGAAATATGTTTTAAATTTGTACTTAAACAGATTTCTCCTAAACCTTCCGAATAAAATGCAAATGCTTAATGTATCGAACACTGTTTATTACACAACTACATGGCTTACTCCATAGGCATCACTAGAGGTATCGGGTGATATTTTTGCTACCTCATAAATTTTTTTGGTAGCAAGGGTATCGTTTTGTTGCCCCAAAGTAAATTATATTCAAAATTTATAAGCTCAAGCATTCGATTGTTGAATGTATAAACTATATTCTAATACCGTAGGGGGGGTGGAGGATACAAAATAATTTATTCTGCGATAGTGTTGATTATTTAATTATATATTTATGTTTTAAAAATAATCATACAATTTTTTTTAAATAAACAGAAGACAATTTTTTTGTAAATTTTTTTTGTTCGCTACCCCAGCATTTTGACTCTAGTATTACATCCTGCAGGCCTACTCACGACTTTATTATTTCTTTCAATATGTAATCATAATTCGAAATTATTTTTATCGTCCGTTCGTCGCAGTAGTGTAGCAGATTAATGTTTTAACGGTTGGCCAAGAAAGACGTCACATTTTTACGCCGTCGTCATGCATGTTTACGTGTTTTTGTCTAAAACGAAATTTATACACCTCACAGGCGACGATTTAGGCGGAGGTTAGGCGTAGTCGGACTACTCAAATAGTTCTCTCAAGTCCCCGAAATTTTTCACGTTTGACGAGCATTATTATTTTACGACGTATAATATTGGAACGATACCAATTTATTATAGTTAATAACTATTGTTCTGAGACATCTTAAATCGTCATTGTTATTATGTTATTATTTTTGAATATATGAAGCCATTAAATGGAATTTATTTCATTGGGTTCTCGTCTGAATGTTGCTGTTATCTTTTTTCCCAGAAACATATTCTCTTTTTTTTTTGCCAGTATTTTTAATAATAATAAATGCATTAAGGTAGAATTTTGTCTAATGTCCTCACGCACACAGTGCACACAGGTGTGATGTATTTTTTATGGAAAATTAATGTTCATTTAAAACCATAGTCTTATTCATTCGACGAAGTAATAGTAAAATATAATAATAAAGCGTGTTTAAATCTCACACCTGTTATTCTTATTTTTATTCTCAAATATCAAATTGTTACCTAAGCTTTATATTGTTTAAAATAATTTAAATATCCAAACAACACGAACCAGTAGCACTAACGAGACGAGCACTATACATTATATTTACAGATATATTATGAACACTATACGAAGACATTCAAAGAAATATACTTATTATTAGTTATTGTTTTTACTTCATAATTTCTTTTTTTTCTATTTGAGACATCCAAACAATACATAGTTTTACTAAACAATATTTAAATAGTGTTTCACCTCACTACTTGTATATATATATATATATATATATATATATATATCAGTGGTAGATTAATGTAATAATATCGTAATTTACTGTTTTTACACTCTTTTTATAGCTCTTATATAACATTATTCGTTTGTTTTTTGTATTTTTTTTTTATTATAACATGATACCATTATTAATGTACAATTGTAAGATTACACCGATAAAAATTAATCAAGTACATTTAAAAACACATGCTTTAGGTAATGTATTATATGTAAACATATTTTGAAATTCTTAATTCTTAGCCAACCAATCTGCAGCGGGTATTCACGTATTAAATTGTTGAGTATAGTCATTTTTTCAATAACCCACTTAATTTAATAATTATTGATGTTTGTCTGGGTTATTAAATTTAAGTGTATCCGTGTATAGGTAATAGGCATACACAATATATTGGGATTAACATAATATTTTATGTTATAAAATGAGCTTTGTGTAAATTAATTTTTTGTTCATATTGAGTACTCACTCGAATTTAATTAATATTCTTATTACCTAGTTACGTCATACTGTGTATAATATTTTTTTCATTCGTTAAGCCACATTTTTGTAATTAAAAAAAAAAATGCAAAGTATGTGATTTCGAGTTGGTATAGCTGCTCATTATAGTATTTCGATCACGTTCCGGAACATTACTTTTTGTGGACATAGCTGCTGAAAGTTTGAAATATTTAACAAATGCAATCAGTTCGAACATATAGTATTTTATTTATATAGTTTTACATTATATAAGTACCAGGTTTTTTTTCTTATAATTATTCAAATCAAGATTCGTTATTATTTATTAATAAATATGAATTGCGGAGTTAAATGGTTTTAGATTTTTATAACTATAACGTCAGTATAATGATGCAATACAATATAATATGTATAGCGTAATGTGTATAATTAAAATACAATCACAAACTCGAAACGTATTAAATTGATTACATTCTGTCATATTCTATATGAAGACACACATAGAATACATAATAATTCATAAACATAGAAGATTTAAAACATTTATATGATATAAAGAATTCTCACCAGAATTAATCCAACTTGTCCACCTACATAATAATATTATATATTGTCTATAGGTGCATATTATATATTTTATAATATTGCTTTTTCAAATTTGATACAAGTATTTGGGAACTGGAAAAAAAATGTGTTAAAAGATTGGTACTTACCAAGTCATTTTAATGGCCACGAGCATAAAACATTTCTATCTTGATGGTATTTTTATTTTAGTGTTTAGTTCGTATCTATCTGTTTAAATTGTGTATGTACTTTACTATAGCTACATTATTCGAAGATATTATGTGAATGATTTAGTATTATATTCTCAGATAAAATTAGTAGACATTTGATGTTTATTATATATATATATTGTTTTTATTTGTGTAAGAACAAGAAACTCGGTACGATAAAATTGTCGTTAATTTTATTTTACCCGAGTATCACGTACTGGACATTAATATTATAAAGTTAGATCAAATGAATTCAGTGACAAGACGATGTAACGATAAATACATAATTATAACTATTGTATTAACCGCATAGGTTATATTATAGTTATTGCAGGAGACGGTATGATTAAAAGTCCGTTGTTCAAATTGTCTCTGCAGAATCGTATTTCGAATTGGATCAGTTAATAATATCGTCGAGTGAAAATTTTTTGGATTTTCAACCGTTCGTTTTATTTGTGCTTATTATTAAAATAATTATTTCTGTATAGTGGGTTTGATGCGAGACGTTTTATATATTATTGTACCGACGACGCCATAAAGTTTCTCGTAAGTCGTGCCTTTCTCCTGATCGATTCCTACGGGTCAAACCCCATAGGTTACAATGACCATTAGTTCATATAATATATTATATTATGATGCATGATATTAGTATTCGACCGAATTCACTTTCTCGACTCGACGTGTTTTCATTTCATTTTCTGTCATTTTTGCTCGGTTTATAGGATGGTAATATCCTCCCAGTGTTGTATTGATTCGATGACTAAAAGGTCAAAATTCGTGTATCCAATTTTTCTCAAAATTGTTTTATAAGTCCTTTGGATTAATTTGGATCGTTTTCTTCATTTGGCAAAACATTAAAAGTTAAGATTATAATTAAAACATGTTTTTTTGATAATTTAATTTTTGTGTTTTAACGCAAGATAGGTTTTTTAGTGCACAATTACAACAAGTCCGGATGTGTTACTTTTGTCAAAGGCGTTAAAACAACTCAGCCAATTGATTTGAATTTTTATTAAATTTACAATTTTTAATATGTCCGTAAAAACATTGTGTGTCTACTATAAAATTATATTGTAATTGCCATTTTTAACAAGTCCCATTTAAATTTAAAAAAGACATCATAATTACACCGAAAAAATACTTTAAAACCTAAAAGTATTCATTTATGTGATCCATGGAATATTTTACAAATAAATCATTTGTAACACTGGAAAACAGGAAAATTTCAACACAAATTATTTAAAATAATCAGAAAACATTAAAACCGTTCTCGTGTAAAATTTAGAGTTTGTGACGTATAACTTTTGGCCACTCGGTCTCAAACATATTTTATACGTATTATATTATGTACACGTCTTAAATGAATTTCGTTCGTGCGCAAAACATAATAATATTATAATAAATTTATTTATTTTTTTTTAGAACGGTTCCGCGGTAATAGAGAGACACACGGCTCCGCCACCTCCGCCGCCCCGGTCCGACGTGAACAAACAGCAGCTCCACCAGGCCAGCATCAACAACAACACGATCGTTACCATATCGTCCACGGAGCCCACTAAGGAGCAGTTGGAGAGCATCAAGAAGTACCAGGTAAATGTCATGACCGTACAACATAAGACGGTCCACTTGGGTGGTTATAATATGACGACCCACTTGAACGCGTACAATATATAATATTATTATCGTATACACGAGGCGATGACATGTATTAACGGAGACACCCCATATTGTAATATGCGAGTCTGTAATATTGAATCTAGAAAAAAATCCCAGGAATAAAAATGCTCGGAAAAAAAATCACCAAAGCTAATGTATAAAATATCGTAGTAAAGGTCTGTGGATTTAAGATGTCTTAAATCGTGCCGTTAATCATAATCACGGGGACGATAATCTAAAACAGCGCCAAAAAGGTGAAAAAAGTTCACACCTTCGTATTAGGCCTATTATTTAATCTTAATTCGTGAATAATTTGTGTTCATAATTCCCACGAACTAAGATATTAGACATTTATAATACATATTATTATATCTTAATTCGTAGTAATTCTGAATAACAAAAATATTGATCAGCTGTTAAAATGTCACATTTTAGTATTTTTATAATAATATTTATTATTTTTTACCGAAATATTTCTTAAAAATCTAAACGATTTACGAATATGAGTTCTGATCCAAGTGTGAGCAACCTGCTATGAGCCATTCCAACAGACAACGGCCCTGTCGTACTAAAAGTTCAAACATTTTCCAGCCCATAAAAACCGGAGAAATTGCCTTCACTTGCTCCCTCCCACAAATGGCGCCATTGATTTAAATTATATATAAATAGAACAATTCAATTTTAATAATAATTAATTTAATAGCCACCGATAAATGTTTACAGTTTTTTTCTCGACTGATTAACTATTACATAAATTAAAATGTTACTATTATCATCTTAAATCATGTACTTATGATAGGACATAATCTAAAGTTATTATATCCATTAACCATTATACTATATTATATAATAATATACGAAATAAATTAATTTTGATAAATGTACACAATACATTGATATTGAGTTATTTTTCTGAAAAAACAATGGATTAACAAGAATTTATGTTAAATGTTTTTTTGTTGAAAATATTAAAATCTATCATTTAGACTCTTTGCATGTTCACGTTAAACGCTTAACTTTTTGAATAAAATGAAAAAAATAATAAGACTAACCTCTTTTGCCATATTTCAACCCTAATGCAACACCGGAAAGGGTTGAGTGAAACATTCCAAATTTCACCTAAATTATTTATTTATATGACTCAACAAATTAAGGGGTACTGTGTTAATATTTCAAAATAAAATATTCCACATATATAAATAATGATCACACTTTATGTAGTATTGTTTTGTACATATTTTAGAAATATTCTTTGTTTCTCCGGATCTGCTGTACGTTTGCATATTCTGCATGTAAGTCTTCCATGAGTAGGTAATAATGGCCGTAGTTCAAAAACAAAATTGTTTCTTTATGATTTCATACTAAATCCTTGATCCCCGTCTAAGTCGAGTCTGTTATTGAGGGTGCGAACAAGAAGCAGTTATACAAAGTAACAATATTCTATCAATACTAATTGTGTATGTAGAAATAGTGTTGAAAAATCAATACTACCTACGATATGGCGCGCGTGAATACGCTATGACTAATAAAAGTATTAACGATAAGTAAATAATGAAACCATAGTTCAAAATAATATATGATATGTGCGTTTATCGATAATTAATAAACGAAGAGTGCACACGCCTCTGAAAATGGACGTTATATAATGTTGTTATACGAACTCAAAAACACTAAACAATTTACCAACGTCTGACGGACGGCCTACTGTACACAATAACTGTTTCAAACTGCCGGGCAGGACTTTAACATTTTAGAAAGTGTCAACTGCACCCCCTCCCCCCCAAAAAACGATGACACTTAAAAAACAAAACAGCAGAATACATTTGAGATATTTCTAAGATTAAATTAAAAAATTGAAAAAAATAAACATATACATTAACTTAAAAGTCCTGAATTTGAAAATATATAAAATATATACGCGGTCGGCGTAATAAGTGTACTTAAATTTCAAGGGGATGGAATCGATGATTTTCTGTTTTTGTTTAACTGCACTTGTGGGTCATTGAAATTTATACATGTTTTTATTCCAACGTATACTGATTGATCTAGTGAAACGATAAGAATTCTAAAAACATTGCTTTGAATTTGTCGTCAAGTCTACTATTGAGAACGACTTTCTCACATTTTTTATTTATCCTCCTTAATCCTGAAAACATTTATACTAAAAAAGAAGTAACTAAAAAAATGGAACATTTCAGTTTTCGTAGAAGTCAAAATGAAAAGATTAAAAATCTGGGAAAGTCGTTCTTAGAAAGTAGACTTGACGATAAATTCAAATCTTTAGACATTTTATCGTTTCACTATAGGTCAATCGGTACATTGGAATGAAAACACTTCTAAATTTCTATGGTCCACAGGTGCATTTGGACAAAAACGGAAAATCATCACTAACAATCCCCTTAATCGGAAATTTTTATAAATCGAGTATTATATTTTATAAAAACGCATCGCGTTTATATATTGCAACCGGCGATCGCCTGTTGTCGATATTATAACATTCAACTTGTAATTCGTATATTATTATGTGTTTTTATTCGTCGTTTTTATATGGTTTTGCGAGTTATACCCAAAGACACGACTATGTTACCATATAATATTATAAATATTATAATATTATTATGGCTCACGTACGACTGCTGTGTCGTAATATTCTCTCCTCTTGCGCGATCTTGTAAAATTCGTGTCGGTTAATAATTGTTCCGGAACGATACGAATGACACGGGCAGAGATTGATTATAATAATATATAATATTATAATGGCGATAAGAAAAAAAGCCAAAAAAATCTACGGTGAAAAAAAGCCACGGTAAATTTTAATTTTATTTTTAAATACAGATGGTCATACTGTTATTAAAATTTATATACAATTTATCATATAGGTATACGACATTTTTACTTAATATTATATTTGTGTAGTAATAGAATTGTATCTCTTTTCTATATCTATTGAATTTTTATTCTACTAACTTATTAAGTTCAAAAGTGTCAAGTAATAATGTTGGTAGGTAATATACAATAATATTAAAATGGCAATTTAGGTAGGTTGTACCTACTTAAAAGATTATTCAGGATATTTAACAAAATAAATCAAATTGATAAAAATGTATTGTGTGTGATACTGCAGTTAAAAATTTCAGTATACTTTTATTTTCTCTTTTGATTTCCAAACAGAGATTTTTTAGTATTTTTTTGTGTTTTTTCACAATGTGGTAATTTTTTTTTATTACCTAATGTTTAAACTAAAATCTCTCAACACTTAGACAGTGCATATACAGGATGATTTTTTTTTTGTGAAAATGTTCAATAGAAATACCTGTCTATTATTTAAAATATTATAGGTAAACATTTATTAAAATAATTAGGTAAAAAACTTTAAGATTTTTTGACACTTTTTTAGTCATTTATTATACAAAGCAAAAAAAAAAATACATAGCATTTTGCATATTTAGTAGTTTTAGTTCATATTATTCAATCTTTATTCTTGATTTCAAAAATAAAATACTACAGAATACTATTACTTTAGAGTTAATAATATAACCGTCAAAACTCAATATAAATAATTTTTATAAATAAAATAGTTAATTTTTTTTCTGTGGCTTTTTTTCCGTGGCCTATTTTCCTCGAGGCTTTTTTCCCTCTATTGTATTATGATATATACGGTTTTTTTTTTTTATTCATTTTTGGGAATACCGTAGGCACAGCACCTACACAACACACTGCTGTGACTACTGACATTGTGCGCCGTGTTTATTATACCTACACGACAGTGCGTATACCGCACAGGTATCTCTCGCATGACCTTCGCATTCCACCGTATATCTACACCGAACTGTTATTGTCGACGGGGTAGGTGAGGGGGGTAGGGCTATATAATAAACGATATCTATACACACATGTATACAGGATGTGTAACGGATAGAACCGTGACGAATAAAAATGAGAAAATTGATAAAAATAAAAAGTGTGGAAAAAAAATTATGAAAATTATGTGAATGATAAATAATTTAAGATTTATACTCGTGTCTGAAAATTCTCAAAAGTAGTATTTCGAAAAAATATAGATAATAATTATTTAGGTACTTCAAAAAATATTGATGTTTCAAAAAATTGTATAAAATAAACCGCGTAATTTAGAAAAATGATTTTACCATCGAAATTTTTTTTATAATCAGATTTACATATTGGTTGTATTTAGTTTTTCCAAAAAAATTCAAATTAAATTTTAAAATTCAAAAAAAAAAATGTATACTTCAAATTGTAGCTCTAGTGTCTATAAATTTTATAAAAAAAAAAAATGTTAAAATACTGGTTAAAAGTTATTTTATTAGTTAGTTATTTCTGTTACACTCTGTATACCTACTGCAGCTGATGATCGCTATACTATATATATTATATTGTATATAAGTACACATTCGACCCGAACATTCTTCAGCACCTATATATATGTATATATATCTATACGTAATATAGTTACCTATATTATATGTATTATATATGTTATCCCGAAGATTTATGGATATTTTATTTTGTATTTTTTCTGTCAGCAAATATTATTGATACGATGTGTCTAATGACACTAAAATAATATTTTGTCCCGCAAACAATCGTTTTATATTATTATATTAAGTATATCTATATGCATTTTGTCTGTTAGTTATTAAAATAATAATAATAATAATCACTGATGTATTACATAGGACCATTTTTTTCATTTAATAATCAATTTTTTCAAATTCTGATTTTGGAAGTTTTAAATATATTTTAAGACCGAATTTTAAAACTCGAGATTTTTTGTACCATTTGAGGAGTGCTCTGTGAAGATATAAACTTCTGCTTATCAAATGACAACCCTTTTTTCAACAGCAAATTATTGAGCGGAAAACTATTTTAAAAACTTTGACTTATCCGAATCGAAATTCAAACAGGAAGTTTTTGGGTTAGTTAACTTTGTGCACTAAGGATAATAGATCCAAGATAATGGGTGTGGAAGATATGGGGCTATGAAAATTTTAAAATTTTAGTTATTTAATCTATCAATATGTATAATGTATAAAAATGTTCCAAGTGTAATAAATACTAGGACCCAATATTGCATATAATATTTTATATTTTTGTAATACCATTGTTAAGAACTGTTATCCTTAATATTTTAATAACTGAAAATCTACTCGCTTAAATTTTGAATTAAGTACATCAAAAATTTCAAAAGAATTATACACTGAATAATTATGTGTATGAGTAAAATAATTATCCGATTCAATAAGATTGTACTATTAATTGCGCCGGACGATGTTGACGTACAAAAAGGTAATAATTTAATTATGTATAAAAGTTGAAAAATAATCGGTATGACGGACGTCTTGGCGTGCACATCGTTTGTGCATATTACGTTATATAATATTATATATTTTATATATATTATATTATCTTATATATGTTATATTATATATATACGTTTGCTATCTACAATTTTAGATTTAAGATTAATTTTTTTCCACGTCGTTTCCCAACCATTTATTTTAACTAAGACAATTAAGAACTTTTACTCTCGAACATGACAATATAATATTGTATTGAACTAATTTGAAAATGTATTAATTGATTGTATTTATTTTTACAATAATATTAAACCAACTCTTAACTTTTTATGCATTTCAAAAGATCTAAAAATATTATAGTGAATTTTTTCATTTTAATATTTTCTTGGCACAATTGATCTACTTGATTTGTGATAAGTTCACAAGCGCTAAAGCTGCGTAAATATTTCAGATAGTCTAGGAAAATCGGTGCAATTGACAACACCGAAAATAATTTGGTATTTCAAATACATCTCAAATAATTTTTGACAAGTGTATTTTAAATACTTTAAAAACACTTTTTTTTGTGTTTTATTTCAGAACACTAAATACTTACATATACTATACTCTTTTCACTGTTATATTTCAACGACTAATATTTTTGTTTTGTATTTTAAAATAATATTTTATCATAATTCTAAAAATGTATAAGACTTTATCAAGTACAAAGTTGACACAATACCTATAATTTATATCTACCTAGTTGAAGTTTAACTTGACCTGATTAAAATATAAAAGCTATAAGATACCCGAAATTTAAAATATGAAAAAAGTACTTGTCAAGTATTTTTAATACTTTTAAAATGTATTTGTATTTATATTCAAATAAAAAATGACACCATGTATTCAGAATACATTTTAAAAGTATTCTGAAAACAAGACTAAATAATATTTTGTCCTCGCCGAAAACAATCGTTTTATATTATTATACATCAAATACCTATATCTTTATGTATTTTGTGCGTTCGTTATAAAAATAATAATAATCGCTGCCGTGTTATACACGCGTATATACCACGTCATGCCGACGAGTCTTTGCCATTGAAATTGTTTCAATATTTCGCGCAAAAAATATTATATTGTATTTATTCAAGGGCAAGAACGTGTGTACCTTCTTCCTATATAATACAGAGTGTAACGGAAATAATTGACGACTAAAAATAGAAAATTGAACAAACGATATGGATAATTAATAATTTCCGGTTGAAAATTTCCAAAAATAATATTTTGAAAAAAGTCGTTAGGGTTTAAAATAATTTACTTCAAAAAATTGTATAAAAAAAACCACTTGACTGAAAAAACCGTTTTTATCGTAGATATTTTTCTTATGATCAGATTTACAAATCGGCTATTTTGGATTTTTCCGAAAAAAAAAAAAAAAAAAAAAAATCGAATCAAATTTAAAATGTTCAGTTTTAAAAAATAAAAATTGTATATTTCAAACACAGCGCAAGTGTTTATGCTAAAATATTGATCAGAACAAAATAGTCATTTCATTAGTCTGTTCTTTCCGTTATGATACGTCCTGTATACTCACTGTTATTATTTATTATATAACGACGTTTATTCCTTCGTGAATACTGGATATTAGGCACGATAAATACACATACTTTGGTACACGGGTACGTACGTTTTCGTGTTTTATTTTTTAGTTGAAACTCTTAACAATAATATAATAATATTTTATACGTTTCGAATAAAAAAACTGAATTTATGTGCGTCTGGAACGAAAAAAAAAAAAAACCGAACGCGATTCGACGGCGCGCGACTGGTAAAAATAATACGAGGAGAAGAAAATTACGGTTACCACGCGCAGCAACCGTTTAAGAATAACGAAAAATATTTGTTTGCATTACCCGTAATATTATATTATATTATGTAGCCTGCACGGTACTACGATGACACACAATACTTAAACGGTAATAATATTACGCCGGCTGAGATAATTATTGCGTATACAATATGTTTAGTACGATATAGTAGGTACTGCAGGTTTATATTATTATTATTATTATTATTATTATAGCTTATCAATTTTTTTCCATAAACATTCTGACACGACGGTTTTTATAGTTATCCACACGGTAGAATCGACGATGATGTTTTATATTATATATTGTAATTTACTGACGCATAATATTTGGTTTTCCTGTAAACGACGGCGCGCGGCACACGAAGAGAGTGGTAAATGAAAATCATCTTTTGAGTTCGGGAAAAAAAAATGCGTTTAACGTTGTTACCAATATGTTATGTATATATGAATGACAAACGGGTCTCACGAATTTCGCGAACGTGGGAAAAAAGATCGCGATCTGCACTCTATGGTTAAATAATATTATTATAATATTGGTGGTCGGTCGGTCGTCGGCAATAACAATAGTAATGGTCGGCGTTCCAGAATAATATACTTTATCCGCCGCAGCAGCAGAGTCATCGAGTCGTTGTGACGGCCCGTCATAATATTTATTTATTTACGTTTATTCCAAACCGGTAATCGGAAAAAAAGCCACGGACCGAGACCATATTTTCTGACTCTTGAGATGTTTTATACTAGGTACTCAAGGAGTGTTCTGTGACGATATAAACTTCTGTTTTTTTCAAACTAGAACCCCCCCCCCCTCTTTCCCTCATATTTACTATAAATTATTCATTGTATATATTTTTTAAAATTTTTGATTTACTTAATTTAAAATTCTAACGAGTAGTTTTTCAGTTATTAAAATATCTATGCTAAGAATAATAGTCCTTAAAAATTGGTATTACAAAAATATAATATGTAATATTGGATTTAGTATTTATTGAACTTAGACCATTTTTATAAATTATAAATATTTCTAGATCAATATAAATTATTAAAATTTTCAAATTTGTATAGCCTTCATAACCCATTATCATCATGGACCTATTATTATCCTTAGTACACAAAGTTAAATAATTCAAAAACTATTCGTTCAAATTTTGATTTTGATACGTCAAAGTTTTCAGAAAACTTTGTCGCTTCATAATTTACTGTTGAAAAGGGTAACTGTCATTTGAAAAACAGAAATTTGTATCTTTACAGGACACTCCTCGAGTAGTACAAATAATTTCAAAAATTTGCAAATATACAGTCTTCAAGTATATTTAAAACATTTAAAAATCAGAATTTGAAAAAACTGATTAATAAATGAAAAAATAATCATTCTTGGTGAATCACTCTGTACAATAGTATTTAACTGATAAGGATTTCTTCACGGGAAAAATATAGTGTTACTTTAAAATGGTATTTAGTTTGTCATATTTGTCTCTCTCGTCTGCGTTTTCAACAATTTTTTTCTCCCGTCGTATTTTACGATTCACGCTGAAGAAATAAACGTCCTAGGTGAAATATAAGATGCTTTCCGAATGAAACATTGCGAGAAAAAAAAACATTTTTTCTCTTTTCTTTCTCATTCTCTCTTCCAGCTGTGACGATTTGTGGTATTGCTTCGTACGCACATTTTTCTCGTCGCCGTACACGCGCGAGCGATGCAAAATATTCGATTTAGAAAATGTATTTTTTTTTCGCTTTACTTTGAACGGTCGTCCTTTAGATAAGTTTATGACAGTTTATGCATACACATTAAACCTGCAGTGTTTCCCAACCTGAGGATCGTGTGCTCATTGCTGGGGAGGCGCAAGCAGAGTCATCACGATGTAAAATTTGTATTCATTGAATTATTTTTATTTTACAGTAATTTTCGTGTTTTACAAAATAGTGTATGGTGGTTTGTTTGTAAAGTATACGAAAAGAGGTGATCAATTTTTTCAGTTTGTAGGACAGGGGCACGAATTTTTCGAAAATCTACAAAGGGGGCGTAGAACAAAAGAGGTTGGGAACCATTACACTAAACAGACACAGTCGTCACGATAATATTACACAGACGACTTACAGTGTCGTATAAAATGTGAATTTTTTCTATTTTAATAATCAATTCATTCAAGTCCTGGTTAATGATACGTTCTTAAGAATGTCTATAAAGACTGTGTTATAAAGTACTATTCAGATTTGCATACCATTTAAGGAGTGTTCTGCATTTTTGCTGCAGTGGTGATATGTAAACTTCTTTTATTTTTAATGAGAACCTTTCTTTTCTATATTACACTTACATTATTAAGAGATAAAATGATTTTTTTGAAAATGTTGATGCATGTAAATCGAGATTCTAACTAGGCAGTAGTTTTGGAGATGTCACTAAAGATAATATAGTTAGGAGATAATATAGAGAGTATAATTTGTGTATGTTTTGTGTTGAGCCGCATTATTAAGGGATATTATCCATAGCACAATTTACATTTTAATACCTCTGAAATTACTCGTTTGGATTTCGATTTACGAGCTGATGCATCAACATTTTCAAGAAAATCATCTGCGTAACGATTTACGGTAAAAAAAAAAAGAACATAAAATGCATTATTCAAGGATATAAAAGAGGGCTTATGCACGCTTGACTAATCACCCTGTACATTGTCATTACTGTTATAAAATGAAAAAAAATGTTATTATTTACACAGGGTCTTGTGTCTGGGGAGTAGGTGCAGTTATTATAACAATTTGTATTGTACCAATATTATGTAGGTAAGAGTACCTACCGATATATTTTTTCTCACGAGAATTTCGAATGGGTACCTACATTTACAGGTGTCCATCGTGGTATGTTACATAACAGGTGGCTCGCATATTATTGCATTGTTGCATAACTCGAAGCAACGAAAAAAATAAAGAGAATAAAATGCAAAATAATATTACATTTTCAAAACATATATATGGTTTCTGCAGCGACAATCGAATAATAACATAATGTACAGCGTGCTGCAGTGATAGTATACGTTATATAGACAATGCGCATCTCAAATATTATATAAACCACTTTATTATGATTGCTGCCGGGAATCTAGGAAAAGAAGGCCCGGTGAAAAAAAAAACGTTTTGGTAAAAAAGCCCCTTATCAACAAACACTAAACATTCAATGATTATGCTTTAAATTTAAATTTCATTGTCAGTCTAAAACAAACAAAATATAGTCAACTTTTTTTTAAATAAAATAATAATAATACATTTGTGTTACAATGTCAATAATATATATACAAAAATAATAGTAGTTTTAGATACACTCGTCCACCTACTTTTTTAATTTTGTAAAATTTTATATGGGATTATTAAATCCACCATTAAATCCGTTTTATATTGACCGACGACCGTCTCCGGCGTAATCTCGTAGTAGTTGTCATCATCATCATAATAATATAATAGTAAATATTATATTATGCGCTAAACAAAAAAACACGACACGTGCGTAGTATTACGTACCTATATTATGATATATGGTTGTGTGTACAAAACATTAGTGGCCCGTATATTGGCGCGGTTTAAGCGCGCGTTGTACAGTGTTTTCGTACTATATATTATTATTATTATATATTATTATGTACACATTTAATTTCACCAGCACTCGAGATTACGCGCGTTGTCGAAGAGATAAAATAAAAAATTTGTGTTTTAATGGGCTTTCGCTCATTACGGGTTTTGTTGTACGTCCAAGCGTTTGTGCTGCACCGCAGTGCGTGCGCTCGCTTTTAGCTGCGCGCGATGGCTCGTATTGGATTGGTAATTATTATAGGGTTTTTTTTTTTATTTTTTTTTTCTATATATTTATATATATATATATTACGTTTTAGATTTCGAATTGATGTTTTTTTTTTAAAAAAAAAAAATCATTATATGGCTTCACGTGGTCAAATTCATGGCCGCGAATTTTCATTGCCTTATCATATATATATTGTGTATACAACGTATTTTATAGGTAACAGGAATCTGGAGGCTCTTCAGTTAGGACTTAGGAACCTATCGTTCGGCAGGCATAGAAATTCCGCGAGTTGAAAACCTATTACCTGCTTAACTAATATTTTTTTCGTTAAATCAGTTAACGCATATTATAGGTAACTAAAATATTAATTTGAAGTTCGTATTTTTTATAAAAGATTATTTATTTTAAAACGTGTCAGCATATCATACCATGCCCTTACAAGTTTTAATATTTAATTACAAGGATAAAAGTATTTACACGCTATTTTAAGTTATTAGGTATTTTTTTTTTTATTTTTATGTTAGTGTTAAAATTTAAAATTTAATTTTCGTTTGCTCTGATAAAATCTGATAGTGTAAATAAATCTTAGGGTAGTCGTGGTTTTAGACGTCGGTTTTTTTGTTTTGGCTCTCGGGTTGTAGAATCATGTTACATCAGAGGTTTTGAGGTTAGCGTGGAAATTTTTAAATTGTGTTTTTATCCAGTCTTGGAGGAATTGTAAAATATTAAAGGTGAATTGACGAATTGTATATAACACAACAGCCTGCAGTTATAGTATAATATAATATTGCTACTATTGGCACAGGAGATGATTTGATAATTTTCGTACATTTATCCTTCCGATTTTAAACAAAGAGTTCGCCCGATCGGTTTACCTCAATGATATTATTATAAATACAAATACATATTATTTTTTATTTATTAGGGTTTAAAAACTTTTGCCGACAAGAGTAGAAAACAATTAAATTTTTAAATGAAACTCAATTTATAACACAATGTCGGATGTAACGAATTTAATTACATAGAACAATAAAATGATTCAATAATTATTTTAATACGTACGAAATATAATTTATTTTCGTAATGTTGCAGTTATGGTATAATATTATCATTGTTAAAATTTAGTAGTTGTCTCTATACAAAATTAAATAAATTTCTTTTTCACATTTTGCAGACTTTGTCAATGTATTTATTTTTTTTTTTTTGAAATATTCGATGCACTTTATTTAAAATTTAAACTAATATAGTTTTTTAATTATTAAAATGTTAATAGTCCTTAAAAACGGTATTACTAAAATATAAAATAAATGTACGATCGGATCTTTTAAATTCAGATCATTTTTATAAATTATAAATATTTATCGGTTAATATAAATTACTAACATTTTTAAATTTTTAAGACTTTGTAACTTAGAACCGAAAACATCAGGTACCTATAATTTTGATAATGATTAAAATTTATTAGTTTTTGTGTTTTTTTTTAATACTACATTGAAAATGTTCGTTTCTTATCGTAATAGTAATATAATAATATGTAACCAATGGCGATCCATTTTGCAATCCTGAATTGTGAAATTGTGAAAAGTATTATATACGTATAATGTAAAAGCTCTCGGTTTATAAGTGCTTACTCATCGATGTATTAGGTATACAATATATATTTAAAATGTTGTTTTATGCCAATTTCACCCCCTTAAAATCAAAATTTTGTAAAATCCTTTGATGGCGCACGGCGAAATTATAATATTAATCTACCATCAACATTTCAAATCAATAGCTTTTATAGGCTCGACTATCCGTTGGTTATAAATCAGTCATTCGGGACAGTTTCGTTTAAAAATTTCCTCACAGCTGGTACCCATATAGTGAACGCAATGAAGTGAAATAAAAAACAAATTTTGACCTTTACCAAAAAATAATAAGCTGTCGGTCCTAAACCTTAGTTTTGTGTAGTAACTGACATTTTCGATTTTTAACGCAATGTACAGGAACCATTATAAAATATTTAAATTTTAACGGTACATTTGTGTACAGTTTACCCGTTGCTTTATTTTCCCATAGATATACCACGAAAATAACAAATCCGGTTTGTTAGACATTTTATAATCCGTTTTTTTTTCATGCCAAATTAATTTGATTCGAATTTTATGAATAGATTGCACGAATTTTCAGAATATTATACAAAAGCGTATATTATTCTTATACCTACTTAAGAAATGATACAATCTTTCCAATTGCATATATTGCCATTATATTATGTAGGTGTACAGTAGAACAATGATTTCTATTCAATTCGGAGTAGACCTGATTGAATCATATTGTCCCGAGCTTATAATGTTGACAGAACAAGAGAATACTTCATTAATCTTATCTGCGGCAATGACGTGTCTCGTGAGGTAACAAACAGAGAAAATGTATACATTGTGCAATATTAATAATAACACTTAGTGTTCAATAGTGTTAAAAATGTTTATTTGCAACTTTAGTCGAATAATCAAATTTCGCGATTCCCGCTCAACCCACTCACCAATTTGAGCAAACATAATTTATTATTCAGAGATACTCCTAAAATACTATATAAGATAACTTGAACAAATTTTATGCTTTGAACGACTGTCTTGAATTAAACGCTGATAAATGCAAATTTATTTCATTTTCCCGTTCTAAAAACACAATTATTTTTAATTATAAACTTAATAATCATGAACTAATTAGAATATCAATAGTTAAAGATTTAGTCGTACATTTTGAATAGGATTTTTCATTTAAGTTCCACCATAAGACAATTTTGAATAAATCTTATAGAATGCAAGGTTTCATTAATAGGAATACCCATAGTTTTAAACAGACTTCCAGTTTAAAAACTTTATATTGTTTCCTCGAACGATCCGCCCTAGACTTTGGATTCATAATTTGGGCTCAAAACTTATCTACCTACGTATTTAGAAGATCTTGGATTAGTCCAATATACATTTTTAAAAATAATCGCTCATGTCACTAATAGATCTATATCAAGCTCTTCATACATAATCATTTAGTTTTCTTGGTTATTGGATTCAATAGACCTATAAGAAGACAATTCTCCGACTTATTATTTATTTATGATCTATTAAATGGTTACATTGATTATCCACATTTACTAGCTTCATTAGGAATTGAGGTTCCTACTTACTTTTCCAGAGCCAATGATCTTTTTGTCATTTCTTATTATCGTAATAATTATAATGCGAATTCTATTTTTTCTCGTGCTTTACAACAATAAAAGTAAAATAAAATAAAATTTATATATTATATTTATTTGTTATACAATTTTATAGCTAATAAAATATCCACACCAATAGATTTTTTGTTTCTAGTCGTGATAAATTTAAGTATGATGTTAATATTGATGTTAAGAAGTATTATTGGTATTAAAATATTTCATATTATTCTTAATTTAAGTTTTATTATTTTGTTATACTGTATAAAAGAATACTTTATATTCTTTATAACATGTATAATTCATCATGCATTTTGTAAAGTTAACGTTTATTATGTCATCAAATTTAAGAAATGTTTGTTCGTTCACTGTCAGTTGTATTTTATCATTTATCAAAAGAGCTAAACCCGTTAAGATGATTATTATAAAATATTGCTGTCATAAAATTATGAAATATGTTACACACCGCTACAGAAATTATAATAATATTATGTACAGGTAGACTGTGCGCGCAAGTGTCGTCGATTTGATGTGATAATAATAACAAAATAAGTCTCGTCTTATCTCGGATATAATAATATTATCGTCGTAAGACCTATAACACACACGAAACGTGAATAATAATAATGTAATATACACTACGATATTATTATTATTGTTATTATTATTATTTATCAATAAACCTCTAAAGCCGAGAACAAACACGACGAGTGCCCGTCTCCGTGCAAGGTATAAAATATTATTGTGAAAGATATAGGTAGGTACGTGCGACGCGATGCAAACACATAATAAAGTACGTTTACGAATTTTGTGTGGCCACTATTATTATTTCATTCTCATAATGCTCAATAAACGACCGAAAGCAATAATATGATGATAAAAAAAAAAAAAAACACATTTTCGTTTTTCGTAAAAACTTCGTGCAGATTTCTTTTGCTCGATGACGACGATGACCTCTACTCTCGTATATAATAGTTTCTAAAGTATAAATGAGATCTAATGTTTCTACAGGGTGATTATTCGCCAAGCATGCTCACCCCAGTTTTTTCATTTAATATGACAAATTCATTTAAATTTTGAATTTTAGAATTTTTTAATACACTTTAAGACTGCATATTTTTAGATTTTTGAGATTTTTTTGTATTACTCAGTACTACTAAAGGTTTGGTGTCCTGTAGCAATACAAACTTCCCTCACCCTTTTACTATAAGTTATTTAATGTATATATATATTTTTTTGAAATATTCGATGCACTTAATTCAAAATTTAAACTAGTATAGTTTTTTAGTTATTAAAATGTTAATAGTCCTTAAAAACGGTATTACTAAAATATAAAATAAATGCATGAATGGATTTTTTTAAATTCAGTCATTTTCATAAATTATAAATATTTATAGGTTAATATAAATTACTAACATTTTTAAATTTTCAAAGTCTCCGTATCATCCAAACCCATTATCGTGGACCTATAATTATCGTCAGTACACAGAGTTAAATAATTCAAAAACTATCCGTAGGTTTAATTTGTCGCTTCATAATTTACTGTTGAAAAACAGAGGTTGTATCTCCAGAGGGCACTCGTCAAGGAGTACAAAAAAATCTTAATAATTCGAAAATACTATCTCCGAATATATATTTAAAACATCCAAATATCAAAATTGGAAAATTCTTTGATTATTAAACGAAAAAATGGGGGTGACCGTGTTCGTGGAATCACTTTGTATAAACCTACAACTTCGGCCGGCAATAATATCGTGTAAATAATGATTTTGTCGTTGTTTTGTCGTATACATGTACCGACGGCAATAATATTTATTATATTTTGTGGTCGTCCGATAATGACCGCGTTAGGAAACGAAAAACAAACGAAAAATAACCATTATATACCCATACTCGGGTATAGGTACCCACCAATAATAAAATATCCTCGTCGAGCTGCACGCGGCGTGCATTACTCCTCCCAATCGGATGTAGGTACACGTGGCGGCGGTACCAACAGCTTTATCCGGTCGTTCTCCGAACCGTAAACACAACAAGAAAATTTAATATACCTAATAACGACAACAACAACAATGATAACAATAATACCATAACGTCCCGTGTAGCTTTTTAACGTCAGACTACATCGAACGCACGTCCGAGTGGCACACGGGTGGCCATATCGAATGTGATGCTGTTTAATACGTTATTATTATTATTATTATTATTATCATAATTCACTTTACTTTGGTTCGTAATTCGAATGACGGTCGACTGCGCTATGATGATTTCGCCTTCTCCGGTGATGGGACTTTACCGCCGCCGTCGGGCTACGGTTTCGGAATCGGTATATCTATGCTTATATTAATATCATGTAACTTTTAACTTAACTCACATTTTTCTATTTTAACTTATATTTAACGAGTCGAAAAAAAATAGTCAACTTTAACCTTGGACTAATACGCGTACTCGATATTCACCCAAAATCTTGCACAGAAACGAAATCACATCCGAACGACAATATATATGCAACACATTGTGCCAGTGTATACGATGACGATAATAAAACATATTATTATAATGACGATTGTTTTGTGTGCGTTTAGGACGCGCTTCGGAAGCGAAAAGAAGAAGAGGACAGGGTCGCTCAACAAAACGAATTTCTCAATCGGTCGCTGAGAGGGTCGAAAAAACTTCGGGAGCTCGAACACGAACCGCCGGAAACGGGAATCGTCAACGATGGGTTTTCGTCGGAACAGGACGAGGACAACAACCGCACCACCACCGGTGCGGTGGACAACGCCGAAGAAGGATCGCAGGATCCGTACGAGCCGATATACAGGGTTGTGGGTGAGTGATCCGATTTTTGGCATTTTTGTTTTTCGAGCCTTTGCGTTTGCGGCGTATCTTCTGAAAAGGGGAGACCAAGTTTTTCGAGTAAAGTATACGCGATATTATTATGCAGGCTGTGGAGGCGATGGTAAATTCTTCCGATTGTATGGTAAACTCTTTAACTCTCCCGGGTCAACATTAGGTTTACCTGAATGAAATGTGTAAACTCTCACGAGTCAACGTTATGTTTACCCAATGCATCATTTTCTCCAATAATGTGGGCTTCAGCGTTATCATCGATTTCAAAAACAACCGATGATGCTTGTGAATCGTTCCATTTGCATTTTAATGTATATTTTTTTAGTATTCGTCCGTATCTCTATTTATATTTATTAATACCTTAAAACATTTTCAAACTAATGTGTGCATAGAAATTCAAAGTTACGATAAACAAAATAAAATAAATAAAATTTCTCGTACTAAAAATAAAGAAAAAATGATATCGCAAAAATGTATAGATTATATGGGACAAAAAACATGTGTTCATATTATTATAAAAAGTACATTAAAATGTTTATTCAATTTAACTGATGAGTTTTTTTTTATTAGTGTTTTGATTACTGAATATAACTCACAGCAGCTAAAAGTATTTATTATTATATAAGTGTTTATATTATTATTTTTTTTCATCATTTACTATATAATTTGTATAAATTATGTTTTTATAAATGAAATTTAAATGTATATTAAATTAAAAAGATTGTACGTTCGTATTGTTATAAAACATTAAATTAAAACGATACAATTATAATGACATATAAACGAAGTCATTACAGACTCAGGAGAGTTTACATCATGTACCCTTCGGGTAGTATTGAAGTAAACACGGCAGAGTTCACAGGTCATTGAAATCGGGAGTTTACAATCGCCAAAGCGCGGGGTGCTACGCGAAACAATAACAGGGTTTTAAGTGCGTCTAAATACAAAATAAATTGACACCAATTGAATAGGAGTGGTGTATAAACCGAATGGCGCCACCCGCGCAGACTTAAGTCTGTAGTTCGTTCCTCTCTCCCTACACCCTCCACCGCAGTACTGTTGACGACTCTTGTAGCTAGAAACTTTTTGTATGGAATGTAATCAACACGGCTTAATTAAACACACATACACACCCACATACACATCTAAGCAGGTATAATTAGATAATAAAAAATACTTATCGATGCGATTTTGGTTCATTTTTCAATAATTTTATTATTGTATAATTTTTTTTTAATATTTTTATTAGCTTCGAGCATAAAATTTTATAGTTCAACATTTATAAAATGTGACGATGATTAATATATTACATGCGCACTTAGTAGGTACTATTAGATAGGTGATTTTACAGTTTAATTGGTTTTTGTAATAGGTAATATTCAGAGGCCTCCCCCCCCCCCCCCGATGTCTTTTGAAACTCCTATATGACATAGTTATTTTTAAAACTTATATACCCACCCATAAGTATACTGACGTAAAATTCTCCGACTATTAATTTACCTACAACATAAGTCACGGACAAAATCGACTTTCGGAGCCTCTGCGGTCATATTTATAACAACTAAAAATTATTCTATTATGCACCTAAATTCCAAAAATATCGCATTGAGCAATAATTTTAATATTATACACTTACCATGTACAATAATAATATATTGTGATTATAACGTTAATGTAATAGGCACACATTTTACGTTCAAAATATTAATTATTAAACATGTAAAATTGTATAGTACCATTGTGTAAGACTTAAGTGTTACATAGGTAGTTTATTGTAATATCTACACATTATCATAGTTGCTATCATTGTATGACGTATAGAGTCAAGTCCAGTCTTGTCATGTATTCGAATACTATAGTATTTAAATACATTTTTGGTACTTCAAATATTTATCAAATACTTTTTGATAAGTGTATTTTTAATACTTAAAAAACACTTTTTTTTTTGTATTTTGTTTTAGAATACTAAATAGTAAATATATATACATATATATATACTATACTCTTTCTACCGTTGTATTTCAACGACTAATGTTTTTGTTTCGTGTTTTAAAATAATATTTTATCTAATTCTAAAAATGTATAAGATTTCATCAAATTTGAAGATGACAGAGTAGCTAAAATATATATCTACCTAGCTGAAGTTAGACTGATTAAAATATAAAAGATATAAGACATCTGAAGTTTAAAATATGAATAAAGTACTTGTAAAGTATTTTGAATACTTTTAAAACGTATTTGTATTTATATTCAAAATACTTTTGAAAGACTGTATTCGAATACGTATTTCAAATACAAACGACACCAAGTATTTAATACGTATTTAGGATATATTTGAAAAGTACTCTTAACAAGACTGGATTCAACTATTGCCGAGTAAAGGTTGTAGAGTAATTTAAAATCACCATCACAAAGTTTTTTAAACGTTGTCCCACGAGACGTATCTTCGAAGTGACGCTCCCCCTTCCCGTATTTATTAACAAAAACTTAACCGCTCCGGGAAAATGTCCCATGCTCGGTCGCGTCCTTATATATATATTACTACGGATCCGACGCAAAGCACTGCGCCCAATCAGAGGGGCTCATGAAAATTCTGTACCTCGCGCAGTTTTTTTTCATTTCCTCGATTTTCTCGTGAGACGTGTCACTGGACGGGTTTACCATTCACTGCAGTTTCCCTTTTGGCACGCCAGACGCGATTCCCGTACGTCATATACCATCGATGGGAGGGAGGAGGTTTCCATGACGTTCGGCGGGAGGGGGTATCCTCATTGTATTCCGGTCGGAAACACCGTAATGGAATGCTATATGTGATTATGTTATATTATTATGATGTCGTCATGATGGCATTCAGGTCACGTCGTTCCATAGTATTCCACTGCAACACAGGTATACTTGCAGTCGGCCACTACGAGCACGCCCTGGCATAACAACCTGTCACCAACACACTCGTGACGACAATATTATTATTATTATACAGCGTGTGTGCGGCGGCGGCGTATATTATTGTACCGCGGTAAACGTATAGGAGGTATACGCGTATCTACGTGTGTGTACGACGTTCATACATAATAATATTATTATTATTATCGTAACAGATATTTTAAACTTTTCGTCAGTCGCGTCGCAGCACACACCGCAGCGTGCAGGTCGTAGTTAAACCCGTTTCACACGATAGCAGTAAATTATTGTGCTATCCCTATAATGTGGTAGCTTGTACTTACACTAGTTTTGTGCGAATTACAAAAAAGTGTATACTACAGTTAAAGGAATCACGACGGCGAGTATACAATTTTGGTAATAGAACATGTCCCATTTTTCATATTGTTTACCAGTATAGAAACATTCGCATGTAGCCAATCAGAACACATAAATCTTATCAATATTTATTGATTTTTGTTTTAAATATCGATTTATTGACTTTAATTAAAATCAAATCCATATATAAACGAAATGATGTTACTACTGATATATATTTATCGTCATTATTTATTTATTTTTGCTGCAAATTCTTAGGTATTTTCTAGTACATTTTCTAGTGTAAGTATAATTTATTGTGGTGTGATTAGAGTTTAGTTTAGGTAGGCACTAGCAGTACACACGATTAAACACAATATTTGAAACTAGACAGATGTAGCACCATGACTGTTATCGTGTGAAAAGAGTTTTAGATACTGTTTCGACGCGTTTTCGTCATCGTTATCGTCGTTGTTGTCGTTTCACAGGGTATGGAGAACTGATAGCCGCGCTCCAGAGGATACACTTGCAGTTGAAAAAGAACGGGATCTATATCGGTAATAAGTCTGATCCTGACGTATCCGTGATCCAATGCCTGTTGCTGAACCCCGAATTCGTCCGCGTGCTGTCCGTGCACAACAAGGTGCAGCAGTTGTGGCCTCCCACCACGACCAAGAGGCCGGTGACTCCGGAAGCGCAAAATTTGGTCCGAGACGTAAGTTCATCACATACTGCTGTTATGTTGTTGTTATTATTATTTCGATTTCGTGTCTCCGTGCCGAGAGTGCCGTTTATTATTTATTTATTTTTTGTTAAAACAGTGCCTCGAGAGCATTCAGAACAGTGACTTGCCCGAAGCGTCGGAACTCGCTAAACTATTGTCCCAGTACGAAATCGAAGGTGTGCTCTGGGCCCACGACACTATAGCTCAGGACGTGTTACCGCAAGACGACGAAGCCACTACCGAGGTAACGGTCACGTTGCCAATCAACGATTCATCGATGTACAACACGGACCAACATCCTGCCAACATCACAATCATCAATATCGAAAAAACCAACGAACCATTGGTGCGTTATTTTAACATTTATTTTTTTTTCACACGTCATTTAAACGAAAACTTATAAAACGACCGTCTTGTGTGTACAGGGCGCCACTGTTCGAAACGATGGTGATGCTGTGATAATCGGTCGAATAGTCAGAGGTGGCGCTGCCGAAAAAAGTGGACTCCTTCACGAGGGCGATGAAGTATTGGAGGTGAACGGTGTAGAAATGCGCGGAAAGTCCATAAATGATGTCTGTGATATTCTGTCCGTGATGACTGGACCCCTAACGTTCATGATTGTACCGAGTGCTAATCGGGTTACATACCAGAACATTAACGGGAACAGAGAAAATTTCATTGTGAGTTTTTTTTTTTTTTGTTTAAGTGTAATTAAATATTTTGCTTGGTATTTCGCTGGAACTTGAACTGGGTGCCTTAATTAAATTAAAATTTGAATTCTACCTTTTAAAATTCTCAACTATTTTAATCTTATAAATACAAATATTTAAGACATATTTTAAACTATTCTTGTTACATAGGTATCTATTATAAAGGTATGATAGTCGCATATAAAATTCAAAATATTTAATATTGTGCAATAACTTTTAAATTGAATGCGAAAGTTAATAATATAAATAATATGAAATATAATTCATTTATATTGATATAGTGAAACGATTATATTATTGAATAAATTAAAAACAAACACAATGGGTACTTACAAGTTACAACGAATCTATGAATATTGCTTGTATGATTTAATGTATATTTATTATTATTAATATCAACCATGTTCCATTGTAGATGCATATGAAAGCTCACTTCGATTATGATCCCGAAGACGATGGTTACATCCCATGTAGAGAGCTAGGAATTAGTTTCCAAAAGGGTGAGATCTTACATGTTATATCTCAAGAAGACGCTAACTGGTGGCAGGCGTTCAGAGAGGGTGAAGAAGATCAAACACTGGCCGGTCTTATACCAAGCAAATCTTTTCAACATCAGCGCGAAGCATTAAAACAAACCATAACTGGTGACAAGCCTGGCAAAGATAAACCCAAAAAACAAAATACACTCCTCTGTGGCAAAAAGAACCTGAAAAAAAGGAAAAAGAAGTCACTGTATCAAGACGGAGGTTACCCTATTTATTCTTCCAACTCTGATGGTAAATATTTTTTAACATGCTCGTAATTTTAAATACTCATAATATGAATAGTTTGTTTAAAATAAAATATAACTCATCACAATATTATCATCGTATGTATAGAATATGAAGCTGAAGAGATACTGACTTATGAAGAAGTGGCTTTGTATTATCCACGGGCAAACCATAAAAGGCCAATTGTGTTGATTGGCCCACCTAATATTGGCCGACATGAGCTCAGACAAAGGTTAATGGAAGACCGAGATAGGTTTGCAGCTGCTATTCCCCGTAAGTGTAATATTATAATCGCAGTGCATCATTACTAAATACACTATATAAAGGTTTTATATGGAGTTTTTTTTTCTTCATCTTTTTTTTTTTTTAGACACTAGCCGAGCGAAAAAAGACGGTGAAATAGATGGTCAAGATTATCACTTTATCACCAGGGTTCAGTTTGAATCGGACATTCTGTCGAGGAAGTTTGTTGAACACGGCGAATACGAAAAGGCTTACTACGGTAATATATATTTACATAAAAATTTTTATGAGATACATAATATTATATCTTATGGAGGTACTAATAAGTAAAAACCATACATTTACAGGTACGTCGCTGGACGCCATCCGGTCCGTGGTTAACTACAGTAAGATATGCGTGTTGAACCTACACCCGCAGTCTTTGAAAATTCTCCGAAGTTCCGATTTGAAGCCCTTCGTCGTGTTTGTAGCTCCGCCGTCTCTAGAAAAACTGCGCCAAAAGAGATTAAAGAACGGCGAACCTTACAAAGTATGCATTGCTGTAGTGTGATATACTTATCGTGCACCCATAATTTTTTTCCCTAGGAGCGGGACACTTGTAAATTTTAATAGGGACAACACGTAAAAACACATTAAAATGTTTTTATTATTTTACGCGTAAAATGACAACAGTGAAAATAATATAGTCAAACGTAGTAGAATATAATAAAACAAATTATTAAAAATTTGTGATATAATATTTCATGTTAAAGTTTAGAAAATTAAAATAGACATTTTACTACATATAAATTAACACTAAATTTTCACTATATTTTCAAGTACAGTGGTAAATGGGCAAATTATTTTATCAAATATTAAAGGCTCCGGGAGTGAGATTTATCCTTTTCATCTCATCCTTAATTACGCCTCTTGCCAGGACATATTTTAATATTATTTGTTTTTTAACTTTTCAACTTAATTAAATTATAATATTTTTGGTACATATTTATTTATTACCCTTATATCATATTTTATACCCACGGGGATTTACGGTCCAAATCTCATCTGATTGAATGCACAGATTACATGTTTTCAAAGCGGGGTTATTTGCGTTCTTCGGGAACGTTATGTTCCCGTTAGATCAAATTACTTGATCAATTATTTATTTATTTAGTTTATTAACGCCAAACGACAGTTTAAATATAGATTAATCAATATAATTTGATGGATAATTATTAAACTAGAGTACATACAAATAAAACAATAAGCACACGGTAGTAATGAAAGATAAATGAGTAATGAGAGAACATGGCTTAAGGTATTGAACGTTATTTGCATATCTAAAAGCATTCGATGCAATATTTGGTTGTGTCCATATGTGGTCTTATGTGGTGGTATATAAAATTGGGATTGATTTTTGGAGGAATAATTTGGGATTCTAAATGGTATCAGTGGGAGGAGGTCGAGAACATCGAGTAAACTGTTTAAGAGAGAATATAGGAAATCTAAATCAGTTTTATCACGTCGGGCTGTTTGAGTTCGGATATTTAAAGCCTGTCTTACGTTGGAATAATCGTATAATGATGTATATTGAACTTAAAAACTGCATAATTTAAGAATTTATTTTGCATTTGTTGAAGACGAATCTGATCCTTAGTTAAATATGGCTTCCAGACTTCTAATCCATATTCTAGTTGGGAACGGACTTATATTGTATATATATTAGATTTTGATGAGGTTATAAACCATTTTTTTTTTGTTTTGCAGGAAGAAGAGCTTAAAGAGATCATAGAGAAGGCGAGAGAAATGGAAGACAAGTTTGGCCATTATTTCGACATGATCATCATCAACAATGACACCGAGAGAGCGTATCACCAGTTATTAAATGAAATAAATAGTCTGGAAAGAGAACCGCAATGGGTGCCGGCCACTTGGGTAAAGACCGTGTCATAGCGGCGAACGATGGATATTATTATTATTAATATTATTATTATTATTATTTTAATTATTATAATCATTGTTACATTGTAAAAAGTTCACGATGATGACTGATGAACAGAAAAAAAAAAACGGTGCTTGCTGTACAAGTCAAATGGCTACAGCGTCTGCCGGCCATTCGGTGTGTAGGCATCATACACAAAACTGTACGTTTATGAGTTAAAAATATGATATTATTATTACCTACGCGTTATATTATGTTTGTACAGATCGAATATTGGAAAAAAAAAGTAATGTGATATATTACCTTAAATATTATAGTTTAGTAGATATACCGCAGTGTTGTTTATGTAAATGATGACCAATGAAAAGCCATCGACTTTGCCATTTTAGTATGTATAAAACTTATATAATGTATTATTATTATATAACACCCTTGAACGAACGTTTTCCGTTGATTTCCCGTATCGAAGCGCGCTGATGACTATATTATGATATATATTATTAATTGATATTTAATACAACACACAAAACATTCGGAAACTTCTCGTAAATTTTTATAAAACGACTGAGCCCCATACTCTTGTACGAACCCCTAATTTAATAATAATAATAATAATACGTAAGTATCCGTAAAACAATGCGTATTGTCAATACTTGTTCAATTATTTTTGTGATTGTGAATGTGTTTAGAATTATTATTATGGTATTATATTATTGTTTTATCCTTTTTTTTTGATGCGTACTGCTGCATGAGGTGTACAACTACACAAATCGTAATAATAATAATAATATTATTATTATTATAGTAAGTTGCAATCGTTTTGCGATAATAATGATGTGACTCGTCGGCGAACCGCATTCGAAAATATTATATCCGTCGCCGCTCACATGGCGCGTATAAAATAAAAAAAAAAATGATTGTTTAAAATATTTTATTTAAATATCAATTAGCGTATGATGTGCAGCCGATTAGTGAACGAGTGGACGACAACGGGTATATTATTATAATATGTTATAGGATATTAAAATAAAACCAATTTTTAAATCCTGAATTTTTTGCACGCCTTACGCGTGCCAATAGAGACGACTGCTCGGCGGATTATTATAATATACTATTTACTTTACTTTTTTTTAACCAATCAAACGGTATTTTTTATCTTATTTTTCTATTAAAATTATTATTTAAAAACATTACGTCATATTATTACATTACCTACCACCGTGTCGACCGCGGTACCCATTTCAGTATTTCTGTGTGCACAAAAGTAAAACTCTATATTATATTATAATACTTGTATTGTATTATTATTATTATTATTTTTTTATTTGTAAAAAATCTAACTCGCCCATGCATTATTTTATTTATTATTATTTTGTTGTTTTTTTTTTTTTTTAATATTGATCTAAATACATAATATAGGTGTGTATGTACCTATACTACATTATATATATACCTACCTATATAAATTAATGTAAATTATTTATTATTTGTATACACGATTATTATTATCATTATTATTTTAGAATCTATTAATAAATTCAGCTCAATATTAGATGAAATATTTTACTCGGAACACTTGTACAATACATTCCTACAATTTTCTCCTAACGGTCTGCTGATATACTTTATATTAACGCGGCTCGCATTTTAAACCTAAAAACTATATTTTTAAATTCCTGATATTTTTGTTCTACTTAAGGAGTGTCCTATGGTGACGTCTATTTTTCATATAAGACTGCCTATTTTTAATTGCAAATATTTTAGCGAATAATTTTGTTGTACATTTTGAAGTATTTAAATCAAAATACTAACGAGTAGTTTCTGTGTTATTAAAATGTTTAAACTAAGGATAATAATCCTTAAAAATGGATTTACAAAGATATGAACTATAAATGCTTGATATTAGATGTAGTATTTATTATATTTAGACCATTTTTACAAATTATTTATATTAACTGATCTTTAGTAATTACCAAAATTTTCAAATCATCTTATCCCCCAAATTTGCTTAACCCATTACACAAAGTTATATAACTCAAAAACTACTTATTTGAATTTTGGTTTAGATATATCAAAATTTTCAAAAAAATATCTGCTATATAATTTAAAATGAAAAAGGGTGGTTTTTATTTTAAAAACAGAATATTGTCATATGATCATACTTAAGTGGCACAACAGATCTCCAGAATTCGAAAATATAATCTTTAAATGTATTTATAAATTCTAAAAAATCAGAATTTAAATATATACATAAATAATGCATAAAAATAGCATGAGCATGCTTAAAAATTCACCTTGTTTATAAGTATATTATATTTTAGCCTTAAACACCTTACCGGTATTATGTATGTTATTGTCTACAGAGCAGAATTATTATTTTGACAAATCACAATTATTATTATTATTGTTAACTGAGATTTTCTTTCATAATAATATATAATCGGTGTCATTACCATTGGATCGTATGATTACGGTTTTTATTAACAAAAAAATAAATATCGACTTAAATAATGCATTATAGTGGGTCATGGTTGATAAATACTGCAGTATAGTATTATAAAAATATTTTAATATAACACTACAATTACAATATCGCAGGTAATCATATGTTATCTATTTTATTATATACTTAGGTAATAGTACCATAATATATAATGTCGTTGTTATTATGTGATATAATATTGTCGGTGCGTGGTATTTATTTTATTATATTTTTGAAGAAAATATTTGAACATTTATTTGACTGAAAAACATGTCACGGCACACCACACAACTTTATGTTTAAATATTTATATTAGTATTTATTTATTTTCATATTTACGAGTGAACTCTATTTACAGACATGACATAGGCATTAGTTACAGATATTTAATTTATCGAAATAAATATTAGCGATGAGTTATAAATTATTATTATTATTATTCTAAGAACGAGGGGTCGAAATCGGTTAATAATTGCATTCAATTTTTGGATTGGTTCGATTATGTTTCAGTAGAATAAAAAGGTAAAATATTAGATTAATAAAACTAAATTAAGTATAATAATAATAGATTATTTATTATGATTAATTAATTATTAATCACCTGTTTAAACGATTTTTTTCACTGTATGGTAACTCATAGGTGGAGCTTAATTAATGCTAAAAATACTTAAGTTAATAATAACTTCCTATGTAGTTTGAAATAATCTTGTTTGTGTTTTGTTTGGAATACTTGACAAATTTAAATAGATATTATATAAATACAAATCAGTCAGCGTCCAGCGTGTGCGGCTGATTATATTTCAATACAAATAAACTAAAATGTATGAATGTATTGCATTTACTATTACATTATTGTTGTAAATATAAAAATAAACGGTACAATAAAAAAAAATCTGACGCAGAAGAAATAACTAACTGTTTTATTTGTAGGCAGTGTTATAATATATAGGTTCTATCCAAGTTTTTAACAGTTACAGTATCCACAACTTTCCCCTTGCCCCTTGGCGACCCAGTGGTGTAATGGAAGGAAGTAGTTTTGGCGGCCTGGAGTCTAAATGGCTCATACAGCCTAAAAAAATAGTACATTGGCAATAGGAAAAGAGTACGGCAAATTTAATGTAGTATGTTAACTGGAAAAAACATGCAAAACATGCGCCAACGTCGGAATATGCAAAAATATGAAACATACAATTTTGGTATTTAATCAGTCAATAAATGACTTATGGACACTCGTTAAATGCATGTATATTATATTGAAAATGGCAATATGCATTTTATACAAAATCCGGCATTTGCTCATAAACTACTCGTCGAATATTCGATTTTTATGTGCCTATCAAAATACTAATATTCTGCTTCGGGACGTAAAATTAAAACTGTGTGTTGTCGTTGAAAAAAATTAAAACTCAAAAAATTATAAGGGTAAAAAATATAAAAAAAAAAATGCCGTTTTGTAACGACTTGAAATAATGTAAAAAATTTTTTTTTTGAAAAAAATCAATATTTGTTGATATAGTGAGTGTTGTCGGTACGTTATATAAATCGCCGTGTATAATATCGGGGCGTCAGTCGTTTCCGGCAAAAAACACGATTTTCGTTTCCGCCAAAAACGAAAAAGGTTCGATTCATTCACTTCCGGCAAATCCATTTCTACCTACCTGTTTAAATTATAGTTTGAGAACCATTTAGAGTTACCGCGAGGAGGCGGTTTTCGTCGTGTAACGGCCCCGCGAACGGACGGACAGTAATAGGTTGTGATGTCCGGTCACCGAAATATTTCGCGTCGCGCTAGCACACCGCTACTCGCCGATCGACCTGTGTACCTCGTGAGTCGCGTGTATATGTAATATGAATAGCACTGGGTAGAAAATGGACAGGTTCGCCGTGCAACAAATCCTGTGAGCGCGCGCGCGCGCGTGTGTGTTGAAATATAATAATAAAGATGAATCAAAAATGAAATGTGAACTCAAATATTTCTGACACTTCTATAAATTATATTATTTATTATTTTTGAATAATTGTTGCATAACTTTTTTGAAAATGTCATTCCCGAAATCGTTTTATTTTTGTATTCGTCTATTGCGTTTGTTGTGCTTATCACTCGTTTTTTTTATATTGCATCATACAGGTGTTTGCATACCTACGTCGCAACTGTTAATTTGAATGTATACGTTGTTTTGAACACTGAAAATTAAAATTTTTAAAAATATATTAGTTTGTGGATGTGGTTTATAAAATTGTTCATTAAAACGTGCGTGAAAAGATTCATAATTATTTGTTGTTTTGGATATACTTGCACTAAAATTGGACCATATTATTGGGGGAAACACAATTTTCAGAGATATAGTTGCGAGTTAAATAATCGGCACATTTATAATATGCTGACACTTCTGGTATTATAAGCATAAAATCTACGACAAATAATTCTGAAACTTCTTAAGGATCTAAAAATGTTAATCTAAATGCAGTCCTTAACCACCCGTTTTCTTTATATTCTGTACTAAGTCTTAATTTTTTAATTGTATGATACCACGCTTGTGTTAAATGAAAACGGCAACCAATAAGATTAGTTGAAGGCCAAATAGATGATATAGTATTATAAATACTAATTTTGAAATCAAATGTTACATTTTTAGGATCAATGGTCAAATTTTTTCATAACATTTATTTTGAATATATTTAAAAGCTTGTGTATAAGTTTCAGAGTTTTTATAACTCAAAAAACAAAAAAAAAAAAAGAGGTACGTAAAAATTGTTCTTTAAGCAGCGAATGATAAATAACTGAGTAAAATATTTTTGACAATATTCGAATGTTCCGTCGACAAAAAGTGTATGTGATTCACATAGAAAAATTAAATTTGTTTCACAAGAAAATATGATTGTATTTGTTTGTTGGTCGTTAATTAATAGAAATTCGTCGCCATTCGAGATAGATGTGTCATTGTTATCTATTGCAAAATGTAACTCATTTAATGACGAAGGATTAATTGGAAATGAATGCTTTCGTGCTCGATATATAGATTGACGAATAGCTGAAACATCATTGACCGTAAAGGTTGAAACACTGTTATTCGATTGAATTTAATTCAAAATTATTTTTCGAGGTCTTTAACTAATATCATTTAATGCTTTTCGATTACAATCAGTCGCCACTTTTTGTCTATCGATATTAGAACATGGCTCATGGCATATATGATCTACAGTACAGGTAATTAATACGTATCCAATTAATTTTAAAATATTGAAGAAAAAATAAAATTAAAATAAATACATTTTGAACATACCCGCTTTACTGATTAAAACACCGTCGTCATCAACACAAACAGTTGCGGTACAAGTTTTGATGAAACAGCGATACCGTGAAATATTTGTTTGGACCGATTTGTACGAAAAATTAAATTTGAACCCATCAATTTACAATCATTTTTTTTTTACCACGTTTACTCGTTGTGAATTCTATTACAATAAAAAAAATTATATAAATTCTAATATATTCAATAAATACGTATATTATTCACTATTCACGCAGCTATATGTTGTAATATGCGGCTAATATTCGTAATTTCGTCGTTGTTGCCACAGTACTCACAGATCACAGAACTTCGATCCCGATAACACACACACCACTAATGATATGTCTACACGTGATATAGGTTAGATCCGATTTATATTTATTTTTAATATGTAGACGTTTCTACGTTTAAAATCAATTATTTCTTTGTGATATCTTTAATATTAAATGGATATAGGAACATCGATGGCCGATAGCATTACAGACAAACTAGGGGTTCTCAAACTCCAGCTCAATAATATAGGTAGAAATAAATTTGGCGGAAACCAATATTGAACCTTTTTCATTTTGGCGGAATGATAAGTCCTCATTCAACTTTACTTTTTCACACAGAAGTTAGGTGGCTATCTCGTGATAAGGTATTTACCCGTTTATTCGAACCAAGACATGAGATCCAAATATTTTTTGAAGATCATCTTTTTCAATTATCTTCCAAATTATACGACTGGAATTGGTTTCAGGCGCTTGCGTAATTATCTGATATTTTTTTACAAACAAACAATTTAAACCAGACACTTCAAAAAAATGCAATAACAATTTTCAGTGTTTCGGATAAAATTGAATCCACGGTTTAAAAAAAATAGATTTTTGGAGGTTATGTATAGAAAATAACCAGCCAGATGTATTTGAAACATTACACAACTTTTTATTTGAAAATAAGCTATGTATGTCTTAGAAAATTAAAAAAATCATAATTGAATATCTGAAAGGGTTAAAATTAACATTCAAAAATACTTTTCCAAACCCGAAGAAGTAGACGATTGGATTTCAAATCCTTTTGATGAAGCATTCTTTCAAAAACCTACATCTTTATCAATCGTAAAATAAAAAAAAGTTGATAGAACTTTCATGTGACACAACTTTAAAAAGTGAGTTAAAAGAAAACAATTTATTAATTTTTGAATAGATATTAAAAACGAATATGAGCGACTGTCTGACAAGGCAATTGAGTTTCTATTACTGTTCACTAGTACAGAGTTGGTCGAAAGAGCGTTTTCTTCGTACATCTTTATTAATAATAAGTATAGAAATGAGCTAAACGCAGCTCCAGATTTAAGATTATATCTTGCATTATTTGATTTTGGTTTTAAAAAAAACTATGCAAGTCGAAATAAGGTCAAGAATTTCACTAAATTTTTGTATTACAATTTTTTTATTCAATAAATAAGTAAAATAATTGATTTCTTTTTTGGACGTTTTATTACAAAAAATAAAAATATATATTATATTATTATATTATTGTTTTTTTTTTTATTTAAATATTTTAAAAGTAGTTGTGTGAAAAAGTTTAAAAATTATTATGAGAGGTACAATTTAGCAAAATATTAAACTTATGGATACGGAACGAAAAAAAGGTTAGGAACCGTTGATAGAGTATTTTTCATGCAGCAAATTTCGAAGAAGTACACCCAGTTTTTTAAAATTATTATTGGGGCACTTGTATACGAGTTTTTTTTTATCAATAAAAAACACGTTTGGCTTACATATCTAGAATAATTGTTATATTATATTATTATTTATAAGATGGTTGTTAGTATGTGTAGGAATCGGCAAGTTCGTTGGTGTTGGTTGTGCCTGTCAAACTGTCTACCTTATACAATATTGTGTGTGCTAGCGTTAGGCCTTACGATCATGTGTATATTAATATTATTGTATCGGTCAACAGTCGATCGTACATAATGTAGAGTTTATATATACACAGGTGTTATGTAACATACTTATAATTGTTTTGGGGGCCAACTTTAGAAACTCAAATTGGAACCTATACTTTTTTTGCAAACATAATATGAACACATTTTTTTAATACATTTTATATAGTGCTTGATCACTATAATTAGTGCAAAACTTTATGCTAGAGAGATATTTAAAGTTTTTATAAATTTATAAAGTTGACCTCCTCCAAAACCCCTAAAATATTGTAAACAATTATAAAGTATACACATTTTTTTAGTTGTTTCTAAATCAAAAAATTTCCTATCACATACATTTTTCTCTATTTTGAATTAATGAAGTGGCCGTTACATACACTTTGAATCATCCTGTATACTGAAACATATAATTATATATATATATATATATATATATATATCCAAATGTTTTTTATATTTTTATTCCTTTTTTCTTTTTTATTTACTATTGTATCAACTGTTATTATATATTTTGTTAACTAATTAAACTGTATGTTCGTGGAAAAAGGGCTCAGCTCGTAAAATATATAAATACATAAATGTGTAGATAGGTCCTTTGAACAAAAAAGCAACGAGTGTAATAATTATACAAACAACGATAAGCCCTTTGTCCGCTTAGGTTGTTATACGAAAACTTGAAAATATTAAAACTGTCTGTTTGCGATTTTTTGTTCGTCCATACTTGCAGGTCCAAGAATTGTTTTAATATATCTACTGATTAAGTAAGTAATAAGTATACACAACATATAATATATGATTCAAGGACATAATTAACTGCAAGTAATTACCATATTAGATTTTTTTATTATTACCTAGGTAATTATAAATAAAATCATTATACCGTATAGAAATGTAATGAAATTTACATATTAACCATCAAACAACCTTCTAATAATCTGCTGCAGCACAAGACATTCTCCAGCGACTTTCGTCGTTATATTTACATTTGATGTTCTTATTAATTTCTCGAATGTTGTGTAATATATAAATTGTATTTTTAAAACCTAGTTTTCTCGTGGCCCGAACAGCCACGCTATACTCACAATAATTGTTATAACTTAATTTTTTGATAAACATTTATTTGATTTATTTCTTAATAATATATTATAATTCCTCACTTCCCGCCAAATAACAATTAGCTTTCATCAGTTTAATCATTATGCCTGCTAGGTACCGATTCAAGTGAGATTTTTACGCGCTGTTTAAGATTTCATTTTTTTTCCTATAATATATTTCTCACGACGGACACCTCTGAATAGCGGACGCCACCGGTTAGGTTAGACTTCATTGTAGTATAAGTAGTATAATAGTACCATAATTAATATTGTATTGTTAATCTTACGATTTGTACAAACAATTTTCCCAGAAATAAACCGATTTACGTTTCTTACCATTATTATGAAAATGCCACTCAGCATCTGGGTTGACACCAATTAAACTTTTACATTTTTTTTTAACAATTAATGTCACCACTAACATGCACTGCAGTGTCTTCAATTTCTAGTAGAGCAGAGAAATATTCTAATTTCTAACTCACCAAACTGCTCAAACTTCCTTTGTTAATACCCATCAATCAATTTAATTTTTCTACCAAAATTTATTTTGATAAAAAATAATATACAATTATTGAGTTATTTTAATATTAAAAACTTTATTATTAAAACATTTAAACAAATACAATTAACAATTTGCTTTATTTTAAACTGAGTCGGCGTCCCCTTTCAAAGCATGTTGCATCAAACTCATCAATTGCTTGGTAGAAATTAATGCTAAAAATTGTTTTCAAATTGTAAAATAGCTAAGTTACTTAGCCGTCCTTATCTAATTGTCGTTCTAAGATATGTTTAAACTTTTTAGACAGAAAAATGGTCTTTCACAAGTTGCTGTGTTGGTTAGTATAGTCAGGAAAATTTTTAATGACATCGTTATTAATAGGAAACCTTTTTGAAAATATTTTTTTTCTTTTAATTTTAGGATGTACTCAATTTGATATTTATCAACCATTTCTATAACTTTATTCCACTTATATTCAAACTCATTATCTGATCTAAGATCTTCCAATAAGTACATATATATATATATAATACATACCATTCGCCGTAGAAAAGTTAACATTCGGAGACTGCAAAATATATTTATTTATATTAGTTTACTAAATCATGATATATATTTAAGGTATAGAGCCCGATCATTCGGGTATTGATAAGAGACCCGACAATGTTATTATAATACACATGCACTGGAATTGAGACGTAATTACTTATAAGTTATAATTTTATAAGTATAAAAAAATGATACTCGTAAGACAAATATAACTTTGTGCATATTACATACTTGTTCAATAAAAAAATGTTGAATTTTGAAAATCAAAATTATACCTATACAAATTTTTATGATTTTTTAGTATTGTAAATTTTACATTTACACCACTCAATTTGCGACACTAAATAGGTATGTACCAATTTGTACCGTCGATTTTAGAATTTGTACAAACAGTGGTTCCTGGCGAAATAATGTACCACTATTATTCTCTGATTGCACATACCTAACATTGTATATAGGTTAATTTTTTAAGTATGCTCATCCTCATTTTTTTCTTTAATATTACCTTAATATTACCAACATTTATTTAAATTCTAAATTTTAGAGATCATGTTGCCAAGTTCCTGATTTTTTTGTACTATTAGGAAGTATCCTGTGGTGATACGAACTTCTATTTTTCAGATTTAAACTACAATCTTTTACCGCAAATTATTTAGCGCATAATCTTTTGAAATGTAGATGTGTCTAAATCAAAATTATAATGAGTAGTTTCTACTTTCTGAGTTATTAAAATGTTTATATTAAGGAAAATAATTTTTAAAAATGGTTTTACAAAAATATAAACATATTATTTTTAGTATACAAAGTTATATAACTCAAAACTACTAGTTCGAATTTTGACTTAAATACATCAAAATTCTCAACAAAAAAATATCTGCTGAATAATTTAAAATAAAAATAGATAGTTCCTATTAAGAATAACAATATTATTTATACAAACGAAATATTTAGTCGTAAAACATCGGGTGCAAAACATTTTGATTTATGCATCGACCTTTATTGACTCAATTTTTTTTCTACACAAACATTGCTTCAATGGTGAAATTTACAATTTGTGTATACAACAATGATGCGTCGACTTAAACAATTACCTAATATAATATATCATACTATGTGAACGTATAGATATTCTATTTACGTAGCCTTCACGAAGGTCGTCGACGATTCGACTAAATATTGAATTCATTAATTATAATAATACTACAGTTTTATTTTAGCAAATATCGTGCGCTTCTCTTTAAAATTATTTATTTATTCAGGCACCTACCATTCAAATATCGGGAAAATTCTGAATCGACGATGATCACCTTGTCAACACAGTAGTAATTACTTCCTAATTGGTAATTATGCACTAATATTATCCGTATTAATTACGCAAGTATAGGTAGGTACCCACTCATGAGTAATATAATATTATAAGGTCGTTATAATATTCAAAAAACTGTTTACAATAATTTAATTTAAGACTATGGTTGTGTAACTATATATATATATATATATATATTATATAAACATCACATTTAGTCGTACATCCGACTTTAATGATCAGGTCCTCAAGGATATTATTTATATATATGACAGTGACCAAATGGCAATTACATAATATGCCTAATGTCATCAGTGCTCGAATTGGAAAAATAAGAGGAGAGTCTTAGACTTGAAAATAAATTAGCGTCCCTCGAAACTCAAAACCAACCAAATATCAATTTTAAACAAATACGTTAGTATGTATCAGTAATGACTATTATATTAAAATTATGTGAATGATTAAAACAAATAATTTTGAACAAGAGTAATTTATTCACATTAAAAATAATTTTAATTCATTAAATGCCTATTAATTTATATTTTTTTAAATTAAAATTTAATTTATATTCAACAGTTGCTGTTATGCAGTACTATATAATGACAGTATATTGTAGACATATATAATTCATTGAATTTAATTTAAACGTCTTAATCGAGACAATTTTTTTAAAACAAAAATTACAAAAATAATGATCGATAAAAATTATTTTGTAAAAAAGAATTTTATGTCATCCTCCTGCCAATTTTAGCAGTTATAATGTACCTACTTTAGTTTAAATATTTATAAAAACATATATTTTGATTATGTCAATCATTACTTGTTATGTGGGGAGTCTATACATTATGCTTGAAATGATCTTTATACCACTTGCGCTCTGTCATTTTCTGGGTAGATGAAGACCAACTTTTGCATATTTAGTGATTTTGTAGTTTTAAGAGCATATATCTTATTTTTAAGGAAAAAAAAGAAGAAAATTAATACATTAGAATGTATATTTATTTTAAGAGTTTTCACCAGATATTATTGTATTGTATTTTTCCCTATTTGTCATACAATTTTCCGTTTTTATTAATAAACTAGCCGTTCCGCCCTGCGTTGCCTGAGCCAAATATTAAGTTGAGATTAACCTGAAATGATTTATATGCATTTAAACCACATAGGTAGACAATCCACTGCATTAGATCACGGACAATATGCGAACAGTAAATTATCAGGTAGGCAATCCACCTGCGGTGGATTGCGGACCCCATGAAGTGCGTTAGTGAGTG
>JACXSJ010000615.1:0-215148 GCA_014851325.1 Pentalonia nigronervosa | reverse complement strand
CTACTACTACTACTACTACTACTACTACTACTACTACTACTACTACTACTACTACTACTACTACTACTACTACTACTACTACTACTACTACTACTACTACTACTACTACTACTACTACTACTACTACTACTACTACTACTACTACTACTACTACTACTACTACTACTACTACTACTACTACTACTACTACTACTACTACAACTACAACTTTTACTACTACTACCAATGTTAATGCACAAATAACAATAAAAAGTATCAAATTTCTCAAACTGCCATTCTATAATAAACTTGTCGGTTAAATATAGGCACTAATAATATTACCGATATCTGATAAGCAATAATAATAGTATAGGAATAAAAAAAAAATCAATTTATTTTGTTTTATTCAAAATTTCATGTTTAAATACCGAAAAAAAACTATAAATATTACAATTATATGGTACCTTTAGAAGTGTTATTTATGTGATTTTTATACGGACGCAAACGAGTTGTGTTCGAAACATGGAATTGTGTCCTTCGTTTTTTTCAGGTTACACGAGTTGTGTCCGGTAGTTTTTTGTAAGATACATCAATTGTGTCCTGACGAAAAAAAAGGTAAGTTAACACAAGTTGTATGTCGATAAATTCAAATTGAGAAGTTTTTCCGTTACAATATTATATAGATGTTATACATATATCTTATAACTAATATAAATCAAGAATAAAAATAATTATATATTGGAAAAAAATTTAAATGGGACTGTTTTTTTATAAATCCAAATCAAGAAATTTGTCCATTCTTAAATCCACTAAACTTTTTACTAAGAATTAAATGTTTTTCGCATGTTGTCTTTGATGATGTTCCAGCACTCTAATTTTAATGTAAAGATTACATTGCAAATTCTTTATAATTTCAATAAAATTTAAAAATATTGAAACGCTATTAACTCCCATGTAACATCGTTTATTGAATAAAAAATTAAAATAATATGATAAATACAAATAATAATTGATTACTATACACCAGTAATTCCCGAATCGACTTGGCCAGCCTGTCGTTCTAGTGGTCCTTTTCTGTTCATGAATGAAGTCATTTGAACTGCAGTGATTGCCTGTCCCTCACGTAGTACTTCATAAGGATAGGATGAAGAGTCGTGGTCTATGGCACCTCAGACGTCTAGTTAGTCCAGTCTCTTCTGGAGCTGCCTTGTCGCTTTCCATCCTGTTTAGAAGACATTATATTCTCTACCATGTGGTTGAATAATCGGAATGTCAGCTTCGTTTAATTTAATTAAATTTGAAGTCAATGCTTCACAACTGTCAGTTGTGCGTAACGTTGAACTGAAATATTCTGCCCATAAACGAGGAGAAAATTAGGAAGTTAGGAAATAATGAAATTCATGACATAGTTATTCATTAATCAAGTTACAAATTTTAGATCAACGGTAAAATAAATTTATCCTTATGACACAATTCATGCAGATACCTTTCTTTTTCGTTGGCACACGATTCGTGTATACTTCTCTTTTGCAGTGGTAAACATTGGGACACAACTCATTAATTGCGGTTAATACCACAAAAGAACCCAAGATCATAAATGCATAATAATTGCGTACAATACATACGGCAACGGATAAGTCACTGAACTGTAACCATATTCGGCATACACAATAAATAATAGGTATTCGATCGTTATTTGAAACAATTAAATTTACAAATTAATAATATAAATCATTATATTTGCATCAATATTATAATAAATTTCACGTTTTGTTGAATAAAGAAATCAAAACAACATATTATATAACTTCAGTTATAAAAAACCTGCGTACATTTAGAATAATAATTTATGTTACGCATGAAATAAGGTTCTGTGGCAATACCATTCCATAATCTAACCTTCAAAATACACATCCCTGAACAAACAAGCAAACAAACATATCCAATAGGCTCAGATAACCACACGATAACTCACTGCGCTAACTGTAATGGAGTTCGAAATGATAGAACTGCAGTTGCTTAAGTGATATCTAATTCTTTAAACAAAATACTTTACACTTGTACAAAGTTTGATAAACTTTCTGCTCAAACTTTAAGGAACCTAGCTGATAATGTACTTAATAATTTAAATACATATATCATTCGGTCATACTTCATGGAAATGGAAATTTAAGGAGAAAATTATGATTTTACTCAATTTGAAACATTGTAAAAAGGAAAAAAAATTGAATATAATATTACGCATGTTTTGTGTTGTCTTTCGCAGTTTATGCTTTAATTCGCTCATAATTTTAAATGATTTGCACAAATAAAATAAGCTAAGCGTTAAAACCTTTCTAGAAAATAAATAGGTTGTAAAACTAATAGTTTCGTCATCGTACTCATAACATACCTATACTATACAATGCTAATTCAAAGGTTGAAAGAAAAAATATGCTTATAAGACATATGCGTTAAGAATAATTATTTTAAAATTCGTTTGGTAGATACTTGGTAAATATGCGTTATTTTTATTAAATTAGAAAATGATGTGCCTTACGTAACACGATTTTTAAAATGAAATCTATGGCCACAGTTTCATAAATAACGATTAATAAATAACAATTGAGGTTGAATATCAATTTGTTTTGTAAATAATATTTGGTGATTACATTATAATAAAGTTGGGAGCCAACAAAATCTATGGCATTTTTACGTTGGTCATAGTACATAAATAGAAACAAAACATAATAAATTACTTGAGCTTACAAGACGATAAAAGTCATGTGTAAAAATACTTTTAAAATGAAATGGACAAGAAAAACAACGCATGTAACATTATATAATAATTTTAGATTTTGAACACATGCAGAGGTAAAAATTGGTCTTGAAATGATGTTCTTGGCCAAGACAATATTCTATTTAAAAACGTAAAAAAAATTGATTTGAAACGATTAAATTATAAATTGGTATATTGTTATTTAGTTAATTGGTTAATAATAATTATAATAGTTGTATATTTATTTAAGCATTTTGCTGCTGGTCTTTCTTGAAACCTGTATAAATTTTGCTTAACTAAAACTGGTTAATGATTCAATTACAACTATTTATGTGCCCAGTTAGTAAAAAGTATCTACAAATATTCAGCTACCAAGTTCCATCATAATATAACATGAATAGATTTTAAAATTAACATAATATGCTTTTCGTGAATTAGACAGTTTAGTGTTCCAATTTTAGGAATGGGATTGGAAGTGGGAGAAAGACATTTGAGTAAAAATAAATAAAAAGAAATAAGCAAATTATTATGCTTATTCGTATTATTGTAATGATGCATCAAGGACAATATTATATAGTATACTGAGATGTATTATATTTTGTGTTATTTAATTTGCACGTCATGCTTAATGATTATCATAATGTTTCCTCTTTAGAAACTTATAAATGAAATATAATAAGATATGAAATAATCAGTAAGGTAAGATAAGACGTTATAAACTTATAAATTAAAGTTTTTTATTTTTATATATTATATTTACCATATACTCTTTAATGAATTAAAATATAAAAAAATGTTTTAAAAAAATACTTAATAAATAGTTATAAATTTTGTAATTTAAATTTCATAACACAACATTTATTTTTACCTAATGAGCAATGTTTTTGTCGTTAATATTTGGTGACATCACAGCTTATTATTTTTGTTTAAAAAACATAATACATCGTCCATTTTTCAGTGTAATTAACCCCCAGATCTTGTATACACATTGTAATAAAATTGTGTATTTAAAATTTTTTTTAATACCCATGGCCTATAATTTTATAATCATGAAAATATTATTATTTATTTGAGATAGATTAGACGTATTTTATACTAGGCAATTATAATGTATTAAACATTTAAATAAAATATTTGTTGTAAAATAAAATAATATAATGTTCACTAAGCGTGCACACTCGAGAGAAATCGAAAAAAAATATTTAAATCAGAATATTTGAGATACAATCACCAGCTATTAAGCCATATAACGCTTTATAATAAGTATATTATTAATTTTCGTTGGTCTTTTATTTTATCATAAAAATTGTATAGGTGTTGCGTTTCGTTTAATGCATATACTACCACCACAACGACTGAAGATAATTTTAGAGAAGATGAGTAGTCTTGGTAACATTTTAATCTAAACGCTATTAAAACGAAAAGGGTAAATGTGTATTTATATATGTTAATTGTATACAATTAATTCCAAAATAATTTCAAAACGCGCTCACTAAAGTTGTAAAAACGTATAAAAGTAAAACATCAGTATTATATGGTACCACTACAACAGTGCTGCGACACGAGGTTTTATTTTTGAGCGAGTCTTAAACACAATATCTGGGGGAATAGCTTAATAATAATATTACGTTATATTATATAATAGTATCAACTATACCTTCGGAATCAATAGGGTTCGTTATACAGGTCCTACGCATCTCGTTTTATATGGTATTTACCTAATATTGTAGTGAGCACGCACACACGATCGCCTATTATTATTGAAAAGTTTTGTTAGTTCCACGTCGTATATTATAATAAAATAATTACATAATATAGGTAGGTTATTGGCGATGATATAAAATAATATAAATTATACGCATTAAAAACAATCACAACACAATAATATTAATTATATTGATATTATTTTTATTATAATATATTAATATAGAACGGTGTACACAAACATAAAATTATCGTTATTATGTACGCAGTATTCGTTTCGAAAATCGATAAGTCGAAAAATAATTACGTTTGCAGAGTGCAGTGCTATAATAATATAATATAATTATCACAAGGACGGAAGCCGATAGTGGCCGCTTGTGTTTAAATTTTTTTTTTATTCTTTTTTCGTGCCTCGACTTGCGAGACAACAATTTCTAATTTAGTATTTTTGTAAGCTGTAAGATCAACCTCGGTGGTATAAGAGCATCGATCATTGGGCTTCGATTAAGGGCCGATGATGCCCTCCGAGTGAGAAGGAAAGTCGATTTTCCCATTTTCTTCTCTTCAATTAATAATACTATACAAAATTATAGTTTGCAACAAAATGTATATATAATTATAATAATACGTTAAAAAATTATTTAAATTTTAAATATTCGACTTTAACACCCGTCACATTTACGATTATGAATTAGAATTAAATGAAATCTAAATGACCCAAGGGCCAAGATAATGTTGAATATCGGTATCTTACGATAAAATTTCAAAACATTCGTAATAAGTATACAAGCACGCGCGTGTGTACGCTTTACCATCAATATTTTCATTGAATTTTAAATAGTTTTGTTTAATATTCCACCAATATATTTACAAATCGTGCCACTGAGGATTTCGGATATCTAAAATACATCATTATATCTCAAAGGGTGCAGAAATACAATTATGTGAATTTAGCCTCATCACCAACTCATCCGATCGACACCAAACCGGTGTCAATATTTTGCAAATAAACTGCAAATAATTGCAAATCGGGTTTCACAAACTGCAAATTGCTACAAAAGTACAAACGCCAAAATAAACAATTTTCATTTGGCGATGGAGCTAAATTCACTCGGCCCCGGCAATTGGTCAATCCGATCGACTCCACAAACAATCGTTTGTAACTTCACAGTCATTGTCGTAGTGATGGTAGACTGTCGATTATGTAAATAGAATTATGCATGCCCATATAGTATGTCGTATACCAACCTAAAATCATAAGTATAATACACGCCAAATTGAAAACAACATTTTTAAATTGTTTAAATGTAACAGTGAATTAGGTAAACAAAATCCCTGTTATATTGGTTTATATTACTATAATAATTTTTGTATTAATATAAATAGTTTTGATAATTTCTACTTATATATAAAAAAAATATGTTATTTATGAAATGAGAATGTCACAACTTGAATAATAATTAAAATCAGTTAATTTTATCTACATAATTCCACAACCATAATACTATTAATAAGTCATTTGTTTTTTGCTTTTAAATTTATCTTTTTCGTTTGTACTTACTACATTGTTATTTTAAATTATTTGTATTTAGATTTAAGAACTGTGTAAATGAGTACGTATAAAATAATTATGATATAAAAAGTTACGAACTCTTGAACTTTTGTCTCCTTACAAGCTCAGGCTTTTGGAGACAAATTTTTTTCGCATTTGTTCTAAACACGTTCCCTGTCCAATGACTCATACGTGGTTATTTCTTTGTAATCATTTCATTAGAAAGCTATATGCCATTAAAAAATTTATTATCTCCTAAATACAATCGAACTATCTAAATAAACCTATTGTGAAGTCTAAAAAACAAATTAAAATTATAAATATTAGTTAAAATGAACCACATATGGTCTATGGACTGTAAAATAAAATTTACATGACTCATATGTGAGTCACAACACTAGCCATTTGAGAAAATATATTTGTAGAACATGATAATTAATTTGTATATTATTTGAAAATAATAATAAATGGGAATTACTCAATTGTGCGAAAAAAAAAATTAATTGATTTTGGATATAGCCCTGCATTTGCGCCAAATTTACCAGCGTGAACATGTAATATATATCTAGAAACGACATAGTTTATAATAAAAAAATTAAAATATCAATCAAAATTAAACAAGGGTATTCTGTTTTATACGATAATAATAATACATTTTTATTCTTATTTTTTAACATTATAATAGTTATAATATACTTTTCCTTTTTCAAAACTTAGTTAACAGTCCGTATTTATTGGTGTAATTGCATAATTGTCGAGCTGTCATAGTTACCAACTAAAAGCTAAAAAAAAAATGAATATATTTTTTTTCAAACACATATTTTCTTATAATAATCAATTATACACATTTTTTTATATAATAACTACCTATGTCGTGTTTTTAAATATGAATCATAAATGTTTACCCAGGTGGAAACATTTACCTATTCATTTATTTTCATTTAATTTGTGAATAGGTTATGGTTCATTTTTTAAAATAAATAAAAGAGATATTTAATAGATATATAAATGTTTTTATTGATTAATTTATATAAGTTTATTTTATAATATTTAATTAAGATGAGAGAATATTTTTATTGTTTATTTTACAAACAAATAATATGGTTGTGCCAATTTGGCAAATCACCGTTTTACAAATATAAATTATGCTAACTTACCTTAACGATTTACGTTGGATTTTACAATATTTAAATGAATACTTCTTAAAACAAACTTCAAATACCTAGTTAAATACTGTTGTGTTATTCAAACAAATCACTGTTGAACTAAGATAGGTCTTTAAAATGATTTTTAAATAAAAAAGGAATATAGTCAATCACACAGTTGTGTCAGTTTTACAAAATACCACTGGAAATTGGTTTTGGGTTAGAGGCCTAGAGGCTTAATCACCGTTGAGAATAATGACACTAAAAAAGTAATCGTGTTTCATATCTGGTCTTACTTATGCTGTCGCTCGTCCACCAGACCCGGGAACTCAAGTTCGGAGTTGATAAACGCAATCTTGTGGTATTTGTAATAGTTATGTTACAAGATAATTTTAGAGCAAATGAACTGTCGGAAAAAATCATACCTTTTTTTTATTTTGGTGCAAATGCAAGGCTGTATTCAAAACGAAGTAATTTGGGCAAATCGGCAACGCTCCAATAAGTCTATGTATCTATCTAAAATCAGCTTATTTTGATCACAACGGAGATATAAAAAATAAAAAGTCGCTCTCTTTGTATAAAGTACATCATCACTTTGTGTGCACATATGATATCGCCTTCATATTATTGTTGTTATATACCTAGTTACATTATTATCAGAATATAATATACACGATGAACAGCCGGCCCAAGTCACCGGGGAAATATTATTATTATCATCAAGGAGGAGCTTCTTCTAGGTAGGTATATATACTTGCCACCGCTTGAACAACCACCGTTCCGCGGGGATTAATCAACAGTCATCAGAAACTTTAGCGACGAATCAAAAGGTTATTCCCGGGGGTCATCAAGTGTATTCTTACACGGCTCGTTTCTTTCCGTGAAATTCACCGGCTTCCCTCGGCTCGTGCGCAATAAATGAAACCGAAAACTTGATTTTGGCGGCGCGTACCCGGACCAGCCACAATTGTAATTGGAGAAATCATCGCCCCCCCCCCGCCCATGTAAAGGGACTACATGAATAGAGTTGATTTCGCGGATTACGACGACGACGGCGGAAAAAAAAACATGCACCCTCCACGCCTGCAATCGCGCTCGCTCGGCCTGGTCAAATAATAATAAAATAATATTGTTGTCGTTCGTTGTTGTGAGAATTTTAAATGTTTTTTTTTTTTTGGTCGTCGAATTCCGTCAAAAATAAATAATATACGATGTCGGGGTTCGGTTGTATTGCTTATTATTATGTATTGTGTGCAAACCAAACACATCGAATAGGTTTTTATTGTCGAGCAAATAAAAAAATACTATGATGGACTACTACATATAATTATTATAGACAAATTTATACCTGACATTTGAACATAATAATTATTATCGAAGCCACTATACAATTGGTTGACGAATATTCCAAAAATATCCAACAGACACTTTTATTTTAAGTTTATGACTAGGACTAGGGATTTTATGCCCTAAAAAACCTTAAAATATATAAATGCATTTATGCCTTAATGAATCACTAAATATGCTATTAAAATATGTATTTAAAAAAAAATTCACAGTATTTAATAAAACCTTTTTATTTTAACATCTAGATAATATTTGCATAATTATAATTTGTATTATATAATTGTTTTTTAACTATCGGGAATTGTGTGTGTGAATAAGTACAAATAAATAACACTGCCAGTGATCAGTGAGGATAGCACTATAAAAACTAATTTTATATAAATAAAACCATTAAAATAATATCTCAAGTTCAAAAAATCTATTTAAAACTATGTTTATTCTATAAAATATCTGTAAGACTTAGACCTCGATGCAAATGGTCAAATATGCAAAATATTCAATTATAAATTTTGAATATTATAAACACGTATTGTTATGAAATAAATGTTTACATTACTTAGTTATGTTTTGAATGATTATTGAAAAATATGTATACTCCCAGAAGTCCCTAGCCCCATTTATAACCATTGTTTATACTTAGCAATCTATAATAGTACTATCTATAACAGCGATGCCCAACCCGTGGTCAGATAAAATTTTTTTAGATAACACAAAATATTCAAAAAAAAAAAAAATAAAATTATTACAAATTACGATTTTTATTGATCTATGAATTCTTTTAAATATTCAAAAAGTACAATAATAATAGTAATAACACAGAAAGCCTGCTGATGAATAAAACAATGCATATTAATAGGAGATTCAATATTTTTAATTTTTAACAGTTTATTTACTCGACCAATAAAATCAATATTATCTCTTTTCATATTTGGAGCAACGTCTATTGTTAAGCGATTTAGATTTCTCCAATCGAGCTTAAGATCTTGAAGATAAAAATCTACTTTTTCAAATATATCAGTCAAATATTATATTGCGTACCTACTATGTGTAACAAAATTATATTATTGGATTAAGAATACGTTTATTCGTACTTTTATAATTGGTGGCCCCGTTGAAGATAATTGTGTACCAAAATGGCCCGCCAAAGAATAAAACTCATAGAGAAGGCGAGCGTAAAAAATGTATAAAAATATTTATCATGTACTCATGAACAGAAAAATAACCACACCGACCTTTGTTTACAATTTTCACAGAAACCTAAATTTTTCTTATTAATATACACTGTTAACAATTTTGATTACATTATTATTTTTTTTTTTTTGTGTTTTTACTTTTTAATTAGAGTATATTCATAAATTTCGTCGTTGGGGACACGAAATAATGTGGAACTAACAATTATTTTGTTTATTACCTACATTATTTTTAATGTGAGTGTTACTATATTTAATTATTTTAATTAAAAACTCGATTTTTCATCAATATGTTAATTTTATACTTGAAAGCTTATAATATTTCTAAGAATCTCTTAGAATGTTTCAGACGATTGATTACAGAATACCACGTTTTTGTACTACGTTAAAAATATGTTTAATAGGGATTTTTTTTTCTTTTAATACAAAGCAAAATAGCTTCAAGTTTATAAAATAATATAACTTTACGAACATAAATTAATTTGATGAATTTTGTAATTAACAATTTTGTAAAGTAAATCGCATGTATGTATCCACTCCAAATTAATGACTTACGTACAAAAAAATGGAATTTGTATACAAATTAATTAATAATTACTCCATAAACTATAATTGAATAACACATTCAATATAATATACATTTAAAAAATATAAGCGTATTGCATATAAAACGGAAAAGTACTTATCGATCTGCTGAGCCATGTCCCGCCCAATTGCCTTTTCTTACATTTTGACTTTCGTTATAATTATTACTTTCGGTGTATTTTATTAGGATAATTATAATCATGGTAAATAATATTATTACACGTAGTAATAAATATTTTTAAAAAACCATGGTTTTAATTCCAATTAAAATCATAAACCATTCTATTTTTTTTTTTTACTTGAATCGCGAAATGAGAGCATAGTATTTTTTGTTTTAAAATCCTATTTTTACTAACATTATTACTTATTTTTTGATTGAATTACGGACGATGGTATTTTAATCATTTTTTCATACGATAATAATGTGATCTGAACATATAACAATGTATATATAAAATAAATGTGTATAGTTTATGAACAATATTAAATTGAATTGACGATAGAAGTTTAATATTAATATTTAATATCGCCATAAAGAATATACAAACTATTATGTATGGGAAATTATTAGCCTTTATTATTTGACTTGAAAGAATCGATTTTTAAATAATAATAAAAATAATAATAAGACGTACATAATTTCAGAACGTATTGGTTATGAAACATTAATTTTGATCAAGAAAATTAACGCTTAAGAAAATCCGTTTATTATTTTTTTTTTTTGTAATCGTATATTTTATATTTTTTTTATAATTGGTTTGACAAAATAAATATAATAACATGATATAGGTAAACATTACATTTTAATTTCACATACCAGCAACAATAAATCGTGATTAAAAATGAATTTATTTTTCGTAAAAAATATAACATTTATAATTAGATGATACTTTAATTGCTTGAAAAAATAATAAGTTATTGTTAATTAAACAACAGAAATAGTCTAATTTAATTTATGTTCCGTCCAAAACCATGACCTAATAAATTAAAAAAATAAAATTAAATTAACTAGAACAACAAAATCTAGATTAAAACGGAAATTGCGAATTAATGTCAAACACTATTGTTACAATAATGACCGTCGTAAATTTGTTTTCTATTATAATATGAATGCGCTAAGCATACAGCATACAAAATTTGGTGACCATAAAGATTTGTCGATATAATTATCTCAAAATAACTTATACTTTGGGTATCTATTGTCGTACTTAATATAAGCCATTGCGCATTAAAATTATTTGAAGTTAAAATATATCGGAGGTATATACACAATATTTTATAATCACTTTTAATGGGGTATAATATTATATACTGTAGGTATAACCATAAAACTATGAACCATAAAGTCTTCAGACAAGTGTTGTTAATCTGGTAAATCGTAATCATTTTTATACTTGTATGATATTTTTATGATTTAACGTTATTCCATTTTTATAATTCCTAAATTAACTGAACTAAAAACATAAACATATACTTTATTTTTATACTCTCTAAATGATAGTTCAATTTACCATTCTCATTTGCACATACATCGTTACAGCAATGTTAAACAACTCGTCTCTATAATTGTCCTAACCCCAGTTAAAACAATTTTTGTTGAAATAAAAAAATAAATATATTTCTCAGAAATATCTTTGATGTAAGATAAAACACTGTCCATAAAATATTTATGTTCATTAAAAATTATCTTTTAAGTAAATCGTAATCTCTAAATTAATACTAACACGATGTTGGCAATTATTCAATTGCATTTTTTAGCATATTGTTAAAGTTTATTACAAAATAGCGTACACAAACAAAAATTGCTATTTTAAAATACATATTTTATTTGAATTTTCCACAAATCATTAGAAAAAATACGGGTTCTTTACTGAAAGAAAAAAAATAAAGAGTTAGATATTAAATACGAAAAGTACATAAATTATAATGAAAACTACATTGGCAATTATTATAAAGTTGGACATGAAGCGTTTTATCTTATAGATTATCTAATTATATATTTAAAAAACTGGTGATTTTTGTCAATAATATTTATTCATTTTTTAAGCTAATTACGTATTTATTAAATTATTAGTCGATACCATTGGTTGATAATATACGTACTGTGTTTTCAGTGTTCGTCGGTGTAACAACATTGGGTAATAATGTAAATTAAGTATTATATTATTGTATTATACGAGTAAATAATATTATCTACCTGAAATAATAAAAAAAAATTTAAAATTCGGTAACTATTGCTGTAACAAAAAATAGCAGATAACACGACGACGGCACTAAAGAAACCGAGAACAATGGCAATTCATTAAAGTAGGTTTAAGTTTATTTCCTTATATATTATAATATTATAGTTGTGTAAGAATGAATTATTAGTTTAATCGTAAATTTCACTGCACAGTAAATAGATACTGTTGTTTAAATATAAATGTACTCAACTGTGTTGTAGGAATAAGATAAAATGTATGAATAATATATGAAGCCCGTATTGCAGTGTCATCTAATATAGTCGACTACAAATTATTGCTTTAGATTATAACTCATACAATGTGTAACACACGGAGCTCGTGTAAAATTGTGATGTAGGTACTCGACGAAATCTTAAATAATAACGAATATCATAAGAATAATAATAATATGTGAAATTAATAACGATTTATTAATTTTTTTATTATTGATCACGAGACACAGTTACCGTGTATTTAAAAGTAATATGGCATGGCTACTAATTTTATCAGATAACGATTTATTATAATAATATGTACGAGTGATTAATTAAAAAAAAAAAAATGTAAATAAGAGAAACTGACTTTTCTCAACATAAACGAAACTCGTCGTTTTCCATTGAACGCAGTCACTAAAATATTTCTAGAAATATTAAATGTTCTTCGACAATATCAATACGATGATAGAATAGTTATTATTATTTAAAAATTGTTTATAAATACTTCACAAAATTAACGTTCATCAATAGTACCTAATTTTGTTTTTGTATATAACTAATAAATGTAACGATAATTGAAATGCAAATAACTCCAAGTAAACGAATGTCAATAGTAGTACTAAGGTGGTTACGAAAAATGAAAAATGAATAATACTTTATAAGCTTTACGTACAATATGGTATTTAAATTATATAGGTAGCGATAAAAACTGTAAATACGTATACAATACAATTATGTTTTCTAATACACTTTGTAAGAGTAAAAATATGATATATAATCACACTTCTTTTGTACGGTCACTGCAAACAATACAAAAGAGCGCAGTATTATTGAGTGATTATTTTTAAAATTCACGATCACGTCGTAATAATAAGTTCGTTGCAAATTTCAATTAAATTGTTGTTTATTATACAATTTTAAAATGCATAGGCGTACGACGGTCTAGTAATATAATTTGTATAAAGCAGATATGTATGTGTATTGTATAATTTGCACACAACTTGTATCTTCATATTAAAAGGTAGGTTTTATTATTAGTTTTATTTTTACCTCACACCGCACAAACAATAAACCTAGAGCCTTTTATTTACCCACGAAACTACGTCGGTTTCGTTTCAAAACACTAATTGTAAATATATTACTGTTTAAACATGCAAATTTTTTTTTTATTATAATTATTATTTAGTTCGTTAAGATGGCTTGCAAATTTTCAAATACTCTGTATTACAGGTAGTGTCTACGTTTTCTCGGAACACTTTCAACAATATAATAAAATTATAATACTGCATATTATTAACGATTCCAATGCAATATTATTTATAAAATAATTACGTTTCGTTTTAATTTCCGAGAATTATATGCTGCTACGGTATAATAGAATCACCAACAAAAACAATTTGTGCCAGAAAATCAAAGAGCATTTACTATTATATATAATACACACACACACACAAACACTTCAAAAAGTATCTCGACGAACAAAACGCTAATATGACGTTAGTGGCCTCATTCATCGTGGTAATATGACGCTGTACATTTTATGAAAAGTAAAAGCTCTTAACTTAAGATACGAAATACTTGAACATAAATAACAATACAAAAATTAAACATATGTGCCCAAAATATATACATTTAATGTTTTCGCGTTTTACAACAGAGCCAGCTAAAATAACATTTCAAGGGTGTATAATCAATTAGGTGTATGTTCTTTTTTCCGTTACGTGTCAAATAATAATCTATTCAACGGCTAAAATCAAAACTGAAACAATACGTTTATTCATAAAAGCACCCAATTTATAGCCGACTTTCATATTGAATTTGTGAAATTTAAATATTACAGTTTTAAACGCGAAAAACAAGTAGGTAAAGCGACAAGGAGTTTGGTGGAATTCTTGCAGCCACCTCCATGCACGGTGTGCGATTAAATTTAAAATTGTAAGTATCGTTGAATTCGAAAAACAATAACGAGAAGAAGAGATCAGTCTGCTGTGAAATTGTCAATACTTTAGTCTATATACAAGTGTGTGAAAGTGAACTATACTTGCTACAAAGTTTTTATCAAAAACTATACTGAGAGTTCAAAAAAAAAAAAAATACAGTCTGAGTTCAATGTAAAATCTATAAATGGATTACATTAAACTTTTTAATGTTTCTTACTGCTCTAAAAAAAGAGTTTTCCGATGAAATAACTAATGAATTTCTCAAAATTGGAAAATCTGTTTTGTTTAACGTGTTTTAAAAGTCATTTTCAGATTCCCAACGAATACATCTAACTACGATTTGGGAACTTTGATGTATTGTTTTTTATGTGTTATATTCAATATAGAGGACTACTTGACATTTTTATATATGTATGAAATATGTACAAATAAAAAAGTTCCTTGAACAGAAAATAAAATAAAAAAATGTATTATTTTGTATATTATTATGTCAATTTTTACTCAGAAACAATTGTGTTTTAAAGTACTTACGAGATTAGCATAATTTATAATAATATATATCATAATTCATTTTTAATTTGTTAAATTTTTGTTTTTTTTTCTCGGCAACGTCGATAATTTTGTTGTTCATTATAATATGATTATAATATAGTTTGTTTGTAGTAAGATGGATTAAATAATTTATTTTTCTGTAATCTTATCAATATTATACACTATTATATCCTATCTAGTATCTTCGTAGAAAATGAAATCGTCATTTTAGAATTTTAATTTTTTCAATTACATACCTGAACTAATTAGGTATAAATAAATAATTAGTTATTGTTATTTTTTTTTCAAAAAATATAAACATTTACCAATAGTAAATACAACGCATAAGATAAATCCAAAATGATTGTATGTGATTAATTAAGCGGGAATTGATTATCTATTATTTTAATTCTATGAAATATATTAATGTTAATTTTAATATGTTAAAATAATATTTATTATTCCATCAAATAAACAAATATGTTTGCAAATTTGATTTACATTATTTAATAGCCTCCATGGAAAAAATAAAACTATAGATTGTAATCAATGTTTAATAAGATTTTACATTTCACTACGAATTGAATTATTATTCAATAGAAGCAATTCTTAATTTATTAAATTGTATTACAACAAAAATTGCTACAAGTATATACACAAATGTATTCGCAATTATATTTGTTTGAAACACGGTTCAGATTTATCATCAAAGATGTTTTAAACTTTAATTACTAATATACAAACTTGAAAATTGAATTTAAATGTTCTAAAATGAACTATGTATATAGGTACCCGATATTTAGTTATGGTATTAAAATATTTAATTTAAATCGATTGACATTTTCTAAAATGATTATAGGTGGGGGATACTTAAGCATTTCAAAATACATTTAAATATTTTTAAATTTCCATTTGTAATCGACAGAAAAAAATATATTTATGAATAATGAAAAAATATTTGTATTTTATTCAAAATATTTCTTTTATTAGTTCGAAATACTTATCAAAAGGAAGTTCGAATTATTTGGTAATAGTATGAATTTTTCGAAGAAAACAAATACTATTGTTATTTTTTAAATATTATAAAAGTAAAGTTATTGTGATGGATTGATATTTAAACGATGAAATTGGTTTCAAAAATTGTATTCAAAATATTGTTATCGAATCACAACAATTCGACTACATATTATGTATATTAATCGTACCAAACAGCTCAAATGAGTTCAATGTCGCTGAGTATTTTTAAACCGAACGTGTAGCTAATGGTAACAATACAAATATAAAAAAATAAATATAATATTATACAGTGGGTAGTAGTAAATCTTATTGTATCCTATTAAAATATATAATAGCAATTATTTTCGTCATTACAATTTTTTCTTTCCCCCGACGATTATTTTCGCCCTTAAGAATCGGTTGACCAATCACGTACCATTGTTGTCTCGATTCTCTCCAATATTACTGCATCGTTTTATATAAAAGTGTTTGTGTCATTGTTGTTTTGTAAGGATAGAGAATCATTCTCGCATTATTTTTAATGTCTTACATCATTAATACTATTCTGAGTCATAAATAAAAATACCTTAATAGTAGTATAACATAATATAGTATAGTGATGAGCGATAAGCGAAGTAATTAGTCGATTATAATATGTTATTTCGTAACGGAAAATTATTTACGCATCAATTATTTCAATGATTTTAACAGCAATATAATTATCATAAATATTTCTCTTTATTTTTCTCAAATTTTTTTTTATTCAATTAAACAATAGTTTTCTTTTACAAGATAAGCACATTTTCCTACAGTAAAATATTATAATACTATAAGCTAACTGGACGTATTGCCGTTAATTTGTTTGGGGAACAATGTATATGTAATATCATTTTTAAAATTGTTTTTATCATAAATATTAACGCACCCGCACACATCCACGCGTATAAGCCACGAGGCCGATATTCCATTTGGCGATAAGTCTGCACTGATATCAAATACGACGGTTACAATATTATTGTTCCTGATTTGAGTAGAGGTACCTACACAATATTACGTACAATAATTAAAAATCTTGCGATATTTTTCAATAAAACGACGAGGGTATAGGTGATGACTACTGCAGAGAAATCGTACCGATGCCAGTGCGTTCAAAAGAGTTTCGCGTGCATTGAAAACGAAACACCGCGAAAACGCTCATGTACATGGGTGGATGAATAAGATAAATGTGTCGGTATAGAATGAGAAGGACAGTTGAAAAGTATGTGAAATTGCTCAAGAATTATTCAATGTTGCGCAGTGGTGGTGGTGACAAAAGAGGGAGGTGCTTGAGAAGAGACAATAAAAACGCGTAGAGCATAAAAGGAGAAGGATGTAACGAACATTAAGGGAAATTTTCGCGTCAGATCGTTACACCGGAAAAGTCATTTGGTCCACCAATCTCGCCAGACAACTACGGCCTGCAGTGGAAAGGAAACGAGCAGTGTATAGACACTATAATATATTATATATATTTATAAATTACAGAAACGGACTAGGAGAGGAGAGACGACGGGGGAGTCGGTAAACCTTCAATACAAATCAACCGATTTATTTATTCTACTATCAATGATTAGAAAACGATGTAAATTTTATCTAAAATACAAAAAAATATTCATACGTGTACAACGGTATATTATCCGTTTAGATATCACGGATATAGCAGACATTCCTTATTGGGCCGACATTAATGTTTGTACGCTATATTTTTTATTATAATATATACACGAAAGAAATCCGAATAGTCCGAATAGTCAACAGATAGAGTTCGAAAATCATTGACTAGCTTAAACTTATTCTGCGGTTTAATCTGCACCTTCAATACGCGAACACACCAAAATGCATAGGCGCAACTAGGGGGGGGGGAGGGCTTAGGATTACTGAAGCACCCTCAAACACTAATTAAGCATTCCCTGGCCTCTGTTACAAAACACCAAAAATAATGTGAGAAAGGAGCGGTACTTATTTTTTTATTGTATGTAATTATTAAAAGAAAAAAATCAAAAAGAGGCTTTTCCTATCAAGTTTCAGTTAAGATTCCAATAAGTTCTGCAACATATGAACTCAGTTTTTCAAGTATGGAACAAATTAAAAATTGCTTAGATATAAGTATATTAAAGCAATGGTATACTGTCTTGTTCGTTTTAAATATTGAAAAGTGTTTTGCAAAATGCAAATATCATAAAAAACAAAATTTCTGTGGGTATTGAAATAGGTATACATATTAATTTTAGCACCCCCTAAAAGTTAGGCCTAGTTGCACCTATGTCAAAACGAAGGAGCATAATTTCATTTGTGTCCTGTTCTTGTAAACTGAATTGAAACACCTCCCGTTGAATCAAGTCTCCATTCGTAATAGTTTATAACTAAAAGTTATTTTATACTGCGCCATAAATTTTGTATCGTTTTTTAACTCTTCCATTCAATCTATATATATATATATGTATAAATATCTGTCTCTCTGTCTTTTATGCATTCTCAAACTGTTCAACCGATTGCGATTAAATTTGGGACCAAGTTAAATTAGACCTCTGGAGAGAAGATAGGCTAATTTAAAAAGGTAGAAGTCCAACCTCGGTAGGTGCTCATACAGGGATTTTGAGATTTGCAATGGAAATATTCATTTATGAATGGTTGCTATTGGTAATTATGGTCATTATATTGGTTTGTATGATATCTGTTTAATGATAAGGTTGTCAATGGTTACATATTTTATAACTATTATAATTAGTAAGAATATATCATATCCAGATTTTTGCAAATAAATTTATAGAAAAAAACAAATCTTTGGCACGGATAACCGTCACAATGTTTTTCATGTACCTACCTAATTCTGATTTCATTCATTTACGCACGTCATGGGGTCCGTAATTCACCGCAGGTGGATTGCCTACTTGATAATTTACAGCTCGCACATTGCCTGTGATCTAATGCAGTGGATTGCCTACCTAGGTGGTTTAGATGCATGTAAATCACTTCAGGTTAATCTTGACTTAATATTTGGCTCAGGCAACGCTGGGCGGGACATTTAGTATTATATATTAATAGCTTTAGAGATAAATATTAATGCCCAAGATGAATTTCTCGTAAAACGCTTTAAAATGATTACGACATTTTGTTGTCGGGCGAGGTTGCTCGGAATTTATCAAAATCTTAAATTATATTTTCGCGTTTTATGACGGTATTTTATTATTTTTTATTCAGATATTTATAGTTCGAAGCGAGTAGGTATTAGATTTATATTTTCGATTCACACATTTGTCTTTGTTCGCGATGGCGACGGAGAATCGACATACGAAAATCTAAATCAATGATAAACGGTACAGAACACTCCACATGTCACTTAATATTTCGATGCTCTACAAAATTTAGTAAACTGTCACGGTGTCGTGACAACGAAGTAGAATTATTCAGGAAAACTTCACATATGGGCAATAATATTATGTGCCGAAATGTTAAAGATAATAAAAAACAGATAATGACCGATAAAATTCACTAAATGTCTGCCTACACACAAAGTGCATTGTCTATATGGTCAGCTAATCGATGAATTTCATATCATAATACACTGTTGCAGAGATATGATTCGGTGGCATTTCAAAACATTTAAATATTCATCGTGTATAATACGATCATAACTATGATGAAGTATGTGCAATAAAAAAATAATTAATATTATTGACTGCACAAAAACCCGATTGACGGACGAGCGATATACAAAGTTTGAGTATTTTGCTGTGTATCAAGCACAATGTAAATATAATAAACATATAATACATATGAATGTATTATATGTTTATTAATAAATTAAATGTATTTAATTGCATTAATGTATTAATATATACAAAAAGTCAGGGTTTATTTAACTGCTTGAGTTGAGAGGGGGGAAGCGTGAAATCGGAGTCCTCTTCTTGTTTTTAGAAAATATTTATGAGTACCCATTCTAAATATATTCTAATCGATTAGACGTTTAAATAATCAAGTACGTACATTTTCTTTTACACTTTAACACCCCTCTTTTAATTTTTTTCCCAATTTGAGCACTGGTTCATATAACATAATATATTATATTAATGCAACCCATTGCAATACGTAAACATTATTAGAATTAAGACGATTAAACTAATTAAATAATTAAGTCAGAACTCACTAATTTACTGCAAACTTAGATATTATACTTTTTAACAATAATACATGATGGTCTAACATTTTATATTGTAGAGCATTTTCACTCGTGATAAAAGTAAATTTTTCGGTGTATTAGATGAATTATTATAGCAAGTTATTAATAATATTTTGTTCTTTATCAATTTAAATTTATTTTTCAACAGCCATAATATGAACAGTAATAGAGCTAAATGTTGCTGACAGATTTTACAAACTTTAGCGTAGAGAAAACCTTCTCACATGACACTCAAGTCGACAGAATAAATAATACATATTTATGTAAAACAAATAAATTATTAATTAATATATTATTATAATTAAATGCAAATTCTCTAGCTGTAACATAGTCCATCGGCACATCGCACACACAATGAATTTATTATATTTGTTACAAACAATGGGTAAAACATTTTATTTGTTGTCTGCAAATTACACTGTCCATACTTACAAATGACACCTAAATCCTGATGAATGGTCTTTCAAATATATAAGTTTTAAATACTTTTTGTACACTTATTGTACATAATGATATATATTTTCATATTTCAGTGCGGGCACTAACTATCAAAGTGTAATTGCATGTCGGGCTCCACTCCACAAAACCTAATAATGAAATTAAAAATGTAATTTATAAAAAGTAATAGCCCTTCGCAATACTTGGCAATTCGGGCCTTTTTGTCCCCATCCACCACTTAAGTAAGTACCTACTTATCTATATCTACTTATACTAAAAAAAGGCCTGGACATGATGTATCATGCATAATAAAATTGCCTATAGCCTTAAAAAGATTCGTTATAACTAGTATATAACTTAGTATACATATTTTTATTAATTTGCTTATTTTAGTATATTTTAGTTGTGATATGCATTTTCAATTAATTAGTTTTTGATAACGGAATATTATGGTGTAAAAAAATTATATTTTTAAAGTGAAAATCCGGCGAATAACGGAATTTTAAATTAAATTTTTACTTTTATAAATGTGCGAACAGACTTTTAAAAGAATTAGGCATTCTAAAAGTGTAAATACAATTATTTTTTGTTAATTTGCATATTTATTTTGAGTAGAAAATTATTACTGTGGTCGTGCAATATTATTTAAGTCGTTATTGAACTCTAGCGTTGGTGCAGTGGAGGAGAACGGAATCAAAACGCATTATGTTTTCATCACGCGATCGTTTTATGCATAATATTATTATGATCGGGGACATTTTGTGTGTGCGTTTTTCCGATCTGGAAAACAAATGAACAACACCAGCAGCGCTATTACACGACTTTTATTCGGTCTGATTATAAGACATATTACTGTGAGTCTAATATTTATCAACGAAATCACGTACCGGCAGCTCTCAAAGTGTTTTCAGACCTTTCAGCCTAACATCCCTCCATTCCATACACACAAATCCGCCCGACCGATTCCAACTGCTATAGCCAGTTAAACAGCCATATTAAATTGTTCGTGTGAATCTGTGTCTATTTTCACGTCGTATATCCTTGTACATTATATACCATGATATATATATATATGTACACACACCGACTATACACTGTACACATGACTCTATACGATATTGCTGCGGAGCGATGGTATTGGGTCCCAGGGGCACCATTTGAATTTGTTTTAAAAGTGTACCGAATTTAATGAAGGTCAATTTTTTTCCTCCGCGAAACACTTGAAAAACGTTTCGCACGACTAAAAGTCTACGTCAAACCAAAACTTACTGTATTTTATAACATTTGCTTTTGCGTAGATATATTATACGATAAAACTGTTATGCGACCATTAAAAAAAAAAAAAAAAAAACGCTTGCCAAGTCATAGATCGGCATGTAAATTTTCTTGATTTTTAATTTTTAGAAATGTATTAATTGTATGTAATATTTTTTTTTTTTACAATATGATTAAACCAAAATTGTACTTTAAGAAAATTATTAATTGTAAATTAATTTATTGAGAAGATATTAGATAATAATAGAATATAATAGATTGAATATAACTGGTTTGAATTTAAAAGGTATTAAAGTCATTTTGTTTGTTTTATTTATTAAATTTAATAATATAAAAATAATAAAAATATAACTCAGTAATGATAAGTAGGTGGGTAATTAAGCTAGCTTTAATATAAAATATTAATAAGAGAGATCCAATATCACATCTAAGTGGTATAACAATTTGAATCCAGAAAAACATAGGTGTGAATAGCCCCACAAAAAAAATTATTTTTATTTTCATTTAGTGAGATAGATCTTCAAAACTGGAGAGAGGATTTTGTTGTTTAGGATCTTGTATGATTCACATTAGTTAAGAGAAGAACAGTGAAGATTTTCAGAACTTTATCTTTAATAGTTAATTCACTATAGAGCTAAAAAAAATTACAACACATTTTATTGGACGTTTTTTTGATGTTTTTCAGCTTTAAAGTTTTGTATTGTATTAACGATTAAAGATAAAGTTTTGAAAATCTTCACTGCACTTCTCCTAGCCAATGTGAATCTAACAAAACCCCAAACAACAAAATCCGTTTTCTAGTTTCGGAAATCTACTCCGCTAAATTAAAATCTAACAAAAACTAACTCTTTTTTAGCTGTAAAAAAGTAAAATTAAATAATTTTTTAAAACATTTTTAATTTCACGTTTTGTATTTACTTGATAATGCTTTTTTAATGAGCTATCAACCAAATTTCTAACTATCGTAGTTTAGGAGAAATGTTAGAAAATAGAAACTTTGGGACCGTTCACACTGACGTTTTTGTGGATTAAAATTATTATACGGCTTTGGTATGACATCGGATCTTTCTCATTAATATTTTATATTAAAACTGATTTCATTATCTACCTACTCATTATTACTGAGCTACATTTTTATTATTTTCCTATTTAACACAAATTCTTGAAGTTTTCAAAATTCAGAATTTTTTTTATTTCAATTACCATACTTACTTGATTAAAAATCAAGAAAGTAAAAACGTCCAGGTTCCTTAGAATTGCAACCGATTTTCGATTTTAATACCAAAGAACTCGCTTCTATTGTAAAGTACGTTTCAGGTGTATCTCGTTATTGAGTATACTCATTGTTATGGATACTAGCTATTGTGTTATATTTAAATTCCTACTGGGTGATTATTTTATCAATGAATACACATCTCAAAAACTATAAACGTTTTATACATTTTTTTTCACTTATTTTTAACTCGAGTCATCAATAAACAACATTTTTGAAAAAATCTATATTTTTACTAATTTGTACATCTTATTGGAATTTTCATTTTTTCTAAAGATAACAATACAACATACATGTTTAGTTTATTATTATTATTTTATCTTAGAATATTCTTTATATTATTATTCTTTCAAGAGGCACCGATGTACCCTTTCAAAATGTTGACCCACTATCTGCTCATCTAAACTTAAAATACTTTTAACTAATTATAACTAGTTGTCCGAAAATTAAATTTTTTATATATGAAAATACTCTGAATAATATTCTTTTTTGAAATATGAAATAACAGTTGAAGAAAGCTACAAATTTATAGAGAAAATCTTCAGAATTTAATGATAACACTTAAATGTTTAAATATATACAATTCTATATAAGTTTCGATGATATCCGTTGGAGGACGGAGTGGGTTAGTGTAATTTATATAATTAACAGGTGGGTGGGTGGATATACCATGGTAGAAACATTGTATCAAACTTTGTGCAACCGTTACGAGTTATAATCGTCCATCCATCAACGCGATTCAAGTATCCGATTGCTATTGAAATCTTCGAGATAATAATATCATGCACCAATTTTGACTTTAAGTATGATGCGCATAATATTATGTCGTTGATGATTGAAAACTGTTATTTTTTAATATCATTTATGCCGATCAAAACGACCTTTGTCTCTGCCGTATATCATAACACTGACTGCGACAACTACTTTTTGTAACGATTAATGTTTGCATAATGGATTAATAATAATATATTGGTGGCTTGGTGTGGTGGTTAGCCTCAGTCACAAAACATGTTCTGAAGTCAAGCATCAGTTGGTGTCACTACTTATCGGATGGGTGACCACTCGGTTTTTAGTGACAAATAGTCGTACAAGATAGACGTACAATATTAATATAGTTTATTGTGCTCGCACATAATATAATATATATGATACCTGTGAAACTATTGCACATTATTATTATTATAGTTAGATAAAATAATATAGACGGCACGGCCGATAATAATGCACCTATTTTAAATTCGATGTACTTATCGCGTCGACTTGCCCCGTATCGTAGACAAAATACATGTAAGAACATGTAGCATATTATATATATACAAAATAAAAACATTACACTGTTAAGTGCTATATAATATCCGGTAAAAACATCATCAAAAAAGGGTTGGCAAACCGCACTATAAATGCGCGATGATCGACGATTCCGTTTGTATATTGTCGTTCAGATAATAATCGTGAGAAATCTCGTCCTCGTTGGCATCAAATATATAATAGGAAGTACACGTAGGTAGCTGTTCTCAAAGACGACAACGAGAAAAACGTTCAAACGTAATACCATCGACTGAAGTCCAAAGTTTAACGGTTTAACAAAGTTTAAATCAATTAATTATTATTTGTTTGTTTTTTGACTCAATAACTCGACCTTCAGTTTTAGTAACCATTTTAAAACAACTTATTACTTTTTACTAATCAAGAGGGGTCTATTCCGATCATTTTTTTTACGGCTGGCCGAACCCGAGTTACGTTATGTCATTGCGTGTCAAAGTCGTTGGGGGATGGGTACCTACCTACAGATATCACGCGATGAGATTGGATTGAGAGAAGAATAATATTTTATTGTTTTAAAAAAGGAAAATTTTTTTTTATTGATTTTCTCATAAGAATTCCAATATATACAGCCAGGATATTTGAGTTCAAGATCAAAACATCTTGCAGTCAGCTTAGCTAGCAGTTGGTTCAAAAAGCTTGATGGGTCAGAATCGGTCGGTGGACCGTATAGATTGAAAATTCCCTGCTTTATATTACGGGCATTCGTGATTAAAATTAAATATTGATTGAATATATTTGCCTGTTAAATTTGCATAATTCGTTTAATTATAAATAAATATAAACCATTAAATGTATTATATATTATATTTCATATTTGATTTAATAGTTTATCAGATACAAGCATGCCCGAACCACTACAGTTAATCATTAAATAGGACGAATGTCTAACAAAATGGTAATTTATTACCTATAAACTTATTATTCAAAAAAGTTTGAAAGTTGCATGTAGCAGTAATCATCATTAAATGTAACTCAGGAGGCCGTGCAGCTGGCTAATATATTATTATTTAACTATCAACTTCTAGAGTCTAGACTTATTTGCACGGTTCACTAAAAAAAGGTCGTCTAAACTTTAATTGAAGGGGGTGGGGTGGAGTGGGACATGAAATTTTTGAAAATTTACAAGGGAGGCGTAGAATAAAAAAAGGTTGGGAACCACTGTTCTAAACTATAATAATGTTCTTAATGTAGTTGATTTAACTTATTGACTAAACTGAGTTAATTTGTTTCATTTATCTACTCACCTTTTGAGCTTTCGCCTCCTCTAAATATAAAACCATTGCGCGCATACGGAATGACTGTTGTTGACGTGTTGTATTAATATAATAATTTTATGTGGGATTCTATTCGACGAAAAGCTGCGGTAAAAGGGATGTCAAAACGAAACGTTATATTATATTATATTATTATAATAATGATCAAACGAAAAACAGTAAACAAATCGAATTGAGTCCTACGAGTGTAATTTTAATGTAATACGCGCGGCGGCTGAAAAACACACAACAAATGTGGTGTACAGCTGTCGTATATCGTTGCAGTGTATAATAATAATATAATATTTAGGTAAATGAAAGAATACAGTGCGAATATATAATATTATATATATATATAAATGAGGTATTATTATTTTATAACGTCATTGCAGCAGAAACCGCCGCGCCACGCCGGTCATCGAATAATAGTATAAGAAGGGTTTTTTATTTTTCATTTCGTCCGGAATTGCGGTATGTAATATATGACGTAGTATATTTTTTTTAATTTTCACCGGCCCAATTCATTCTTAATTTTTTGTGTTTATGTGTTTATGTTAATATAATTATTATTATTTTTAATGAGAAGTGAAATACCATTGTTTTAGACCTTGGGTTTGCAATTTGACCGACAAGTTCAGTTCGAAACAAACAAATTCATGTGAGAGAGAGTAGAAATAAAGAGAAGGACAGAGAGATAGATAGATAGATAGATAGATAGATAGATAGATAGATAGATAGATAGATAGATAGATAGATAGATAGATAGATAGATAGATAGATAGATAGATAGAGAGCGAGAGAGAGAGAGAGAGAGAGAGAGAGAGAGAGAGAGAGAGAGAGAGAGAGAGAGAGAGAGAGAGAGAGAGAGAACAATACGATTACAAGTATAAACGCTGTGCAAACGAATTGTGTCCTCCTCTCCTCGCGCCAACGACCAATCCCTTCGCACACTTCACTATACAGTACTTTATTTGCACATAATTACATAACATTGACTTAAGTATGTTTAGGTTTAATTAATTCTCGCTGTTGGGATAAAAAACAGATTAATTCTCTTTCGTTACAAACTTTGTTGTTTGTTTTTCGAACACATTTGTTATCCAACAAAATTTTAATAGTTTTTAGTTTGTCTCTAGACCAAAGCATACCTACATAATATTCTACCATCGAATATATAGCTAAAATTTGTTTAGTTATAATTATTAATATTTTTTGCCTTTTATTTTCTTTTTTGTTAATTTTATCTATGATTCATGGTTCTAGTTATTATATAATATGATATATGTGTGTTTTATGAAATTTAAAATGGATTAAAATAATTATTTACGTAAACCACATAATAGATATATTATACACATATCAGAGCTTGAATTTGAAAAAAAAAATAGTTTTACGTTATTTAATATTTTCACGTTACACAATTTTTGAGTTTATCGTTATTGAGAATTAAAACTTTAAAAATACAATTTTTCCGTTTATCGTTGAAAATAATATCAAATGCAGGAAATGACCCGGATACGGAATATAATAAATTCTTGGATTGGTTTGTATGATAAATAAATAAAACGAGTGGAATAAATATTTCTACAAAACCAATATTATAACTGTTAAGCAAATGGATATTCAATTATTTAGTTTAATGCAAAATTCTATATTTTTTGTTTTATTTATATCATATATTTTTTTAATTGTTATGTTTTGTTTTGCGATAATTAATTATTTTTGTTTACCGATTTCCGTTTTAATTACGTTTACAAATTTCAATTTTTGTTATATTGAACATTATAATCATAATGTTATTATAACGTTTGAAAGTCCTGATATAAATATATTGATGAATTGAACATAATGTTGTAACGTGAATAAATACGTTGTATCAATATTCAACTTTCAAAAACGAAAATACAAAATGTTCTCGTCAAATATAAAAACGGTGATGATATTTTAGCTACTTATTTTTTCCGTTAATTTACGGATCCTATTCGTTAAAATTTTGTCATTTATCACTGATTTATTTAACTTTTACATATTTACCTCTTCGGAAGTAAAATATATCGTCATAACACTTGATAAAAAAAAAAAACGTATTTAGGCTCTCTCCTCAAATTAACACGTTGACTGCGTAAAAATAATTCTCAACAGCCGATCATATATATTTCATCCCGTTTAAAACCAAGACTCCCAATCTACATCAAACTCATAATTAACGTACAAATCTCTTTTAAGACCTTTTTGGGCCAATATGTGATCCAAATTCACAAATTAGGACCTTACAAAGTCGTCTTAATTTTATAATATATACTAGTGGTTTATCAATGCTTGAATTGGGAAAAAATTAGAAAGGGGATGCTAGGTGTGAAAAAAATGTACTCATCATTTAAATGTCTTATTGATTAGAATATAATTAGAAGGGATACGCATAAATATTTTCTAAAAAGAAGGACTCCGTCTCCCTTCAATTCAAGCATGGCAGTTTAGTCGATCTTTCTAAGCAGGTAACCTATAATAATTTGTATCCAACTCGCCACTTTCCACGCTGGCTCTAAAATCGAATCGGTTAACATGCAATTGGTGGGTTCTATATCCAATTCATAATATACTATTGTTCAAATATATATTAAAAAAAAACTTCTTTGCTTATTGTTTTAAAACACGGATTAACGATTGTAAATATTTTTTTCATTTAATACCAATTAAAAAAAGAAAAATTCATGCCAAAGTAACTTATTATAAATAATAAAAAAAAACCTTAAATAATTTAATTAAAGCTTTGGCGATTTTTTTATGGAATTTAATTTAAATATTATACTATTATATAGAATTTTAATTTTATTGTGACAAAGTGGAGAAGCTTAAGATATATACGCGAATATATAGTTATATAATATAATATTTGCGCCGAATACCACAAATAAAATACATCTTGCAAAATAGTTGAATTTCAAATTCCAACATAATGGCTTAATGATACGCAACGTGCCTAATGCTAAGAACACGAATAATATAATATATAATATGGCATATTATTTACCGTAATAGGTAGGTATACCTATGTATATATACATAGTGAACAATCAATTAACTACCTGGCTACAAAGCTTGAATATGGGAATAAATAAGAACCTTCATAAATGTTGAATTTAATGTATTATTTCACTTGATCGTACAGTTTGATGTGAGTATTGTTTTTTTTTTTTTTTATTGACTCATGGTTATGTAATAATATTCTTTCAAGGAAAAAAAATTCAAATAATAGCTGGTACCTATATATGCATTATAATAGTGGGTAACATAATTATATGTAGGTAGGTATAGTAATTTAGTTTTTGATTTAAAATGTATTTTATTCATTTGTCTGTGTTACGTGTATGATTTACTTACGCAATCTGAAATTCAACACCACACTGCACTTTTTTAGCCGGACATTTTTTGACACAAATACAAAAAACTAATTTATCCATGCTTTTGAGGAAAAACCAGTGTTCCCTGTGCATGCACGACGACAATCTGTAGCAATATAGATTACCAGGTTAGGTAATACATAATTCCTAAATCATAAAAAATAATTCTTACGTATTACGACGTATACAACAGTTCCTGCTGTATAGCATAAAAATATGATTGTCATAATATTCGCAAACTGGACCCACACGTTTCGATTGGAATAATAATAATAATTGCCATTATAATCGACCCCGTCGTTTACAATATAGAGTGATTCTTTTGTCGCAAGTCACTCATTATTTTAAAAACTGTTTTAAAATATTTATTTTTTTTCTTATAGACGATTTTTTTTTATCGATATTTTTTCTGTCTAAGATATCCAAATTTTTACTTTTTTAACGACATCATATACATTTCATTTAATATTCCTAAGCAGAATATTTCAGGATACTCGTGTATGCCAATCCATTTCGTTTATCTAAACTACCCGTTTGAAATTCGTTTTATATACGGACATACCTAAAGTGATATTCTGCTTAGAATTTTTAGTTTCAAAATGCGCGTGTAGTCATTCAAAAAAGTAAAACTTAAAAAAATATGACGATAAAAAATATAGTAAGAAATGAATATATTATATATATTATTTTTAAATGCAGTTATGTAACAACTTCAGATAACCTCTGTGAAAAAAAATACTTTTAAAAACTGTTATTGTTTTAAAAAATTAAAAACGTATTACATTTTTTTTTATTTAGACTTTGAGTACCTATTGTATATATAGTACCCATAGTATATGTTATTCCAGTGTTTTACGTTGATATAAAATCACTGTGAACCGTATATTATGCGTATTATTTAATCCTGTTTTGATATTTTGTATATGACGATCAAAAAACTGTACAAAACGTAAATTTTATATTTAAAGTTTGGAGCGGCACCTACAGTAGCGCCCAACTTTATGACTAGGTGTTGTAGTCATCACATTTTGAAAATATAAGAGGTGAAAAATATTTAATGAAAAATATTTAATAATAACAGTTAATTGTTAGGAAAAAATACTTATATGAGTCACTTTTGGTCATTTTTATGATTAAATGATGACTTTATGATGACTGAAACTTAGTCACTTTTTTAAATAGCTTAAACTACTTCCAACCCTGATGATACTTATTCCTCGATACATTAACACTTATCAATAATAACAATTAATATAATAAAAAAAATTTTAATTTTTCATTTTAAATTTTGGAGGGAAGTAGATTGGTAACATTATAACTTGCTACACCTAAAAAATATGTTTTGGGTTCCACTGGGCACCTCCTATGTGCGTATATTCAAGACACATCACACACTGCAAGCATACGTTTGAATATTTGATTGTATATAAAACGAATTTGTTTATGGTAACCGGTATTTCGGTATATGGTTACGTGTGTCGCGCATTACATAATATATGATACAAACGTATAATATTCGACCGTTTAGACGAAACAAAACATAAAAATATTCCTACATGACGATTCGACATTTAGCTATAAAAGATAACTCTCGTGTACTGCCGTGTTACGACACGGCCAACGACACTGCGGCAGTTGATCAAAATACTTATATATTATGTAGTTGTTGTTGTAAAAATAAATATAATATTTTATTCGAATTCGATTCATTCGTGAATTTAAATTCGCACTCTAGAAAATAAGTCACGAAAAAATAAACGCAACACGTTATATTCTATATACCTATTCCTTTTCCGCAATTATTTTCATGAACGGTATAATTTTATCATAGTATAATAATACATGAAAACACTCGTCCGACCGAATTTCGATGTGGGAAATATCATTTAAGCGCGTGCTCCGAGTAAAGACGAAGAGTAATTTATTTATATTTGTTTCCGTGTGCACAGAATACTCGGATGTTACATAAATCGATCGGTCGAATAATCGAAATCGTAATATTAAAATATATTATGTTTAGCCATATGCTGCTACCTCGAGAGTGCTGAGAAACGCAAAGAAACATTTGTTTGAAATAGGTGCAGTGTTTTAATGTTGAACAATTTCAGATAGTATATACTTGCCCATCACAAAAAACAAAAATAAATACACAATTTATGCGGTTTAATTTTTATTGGCTTATTATTTTTATATTTCCTTTGATAATGATTACAATAATTATTTAATAACTCATCCTCGCGTAGTTTTTACGTGCTATTATAATATGATATGTTGTTTTACGTTTTAATATGACGTAAAAAACGAACGACGTCCGATATTAGATATTATTATTTTAAAACATTTCCAGCCGAATTGCATGCCAACGGATTTTTATTTATTGGTACTTATCATTGATATGTAGCATTAATAATGTATTACATGTTTATCACTCTGTAAGTACGCTATTGCTGTGGTCTTCTCTGTGTTATTAAATATTATAATATTACGAACAATTGAATATCGGGAGTGATGAATAGAATGTATAAATCGTGTTAAAAATGTAGAATTTGTTATATGAAATTGGTTTATTTACTCATCATAGGCTTATGCTATTATAATAATGATAATCATTATACTTACACCTATATTGTTTATATATTTTACTAATTATTATGGGTATTGAAATATATGGATAAAAATTAATACATTATCTAAGGTTTAACTTTAATGTAAAATATTTTAGTAACATTCAACAAATATGTTAGCTATAATTTATATCGTTTGATTAATAAAGGTTCAATTTATCAAGTTAAAACATTTTTACCGATATGAATATTGTACTGAAAACAAAAAAAAAAAAAAAACAATTAATTTAATGACGAAGAATTTTTTTGAAATTAATTATTTTTTTTTTTAATAACAGGCAACCGTTAATCAAAATAACAAACTACCTACAATTTTAAGTATCTATACGTAGGTTATAATGTATGATGATTACAGTATAATTTACGATTAGATTATAAACCTTGGCAACGGTAAGCCTTTATTTTAAAATATAAATTAATCTGAAAAATATATTATTACCATTAGAAAACATATAATAATAGTTATAATGTATTGATTGAAAACAGATTCGGAAAAGTGTAACTTTCCTGTAAGTGCCGGATGAATATTTTGATGCGCTATTATATTATACAAAGATGGCTTATTCAATATTTCAATCCATTTTAATATAGGTAAGTGATGTATTTTGTACACGCATTTAAAAAAACATCACACGTACCTTACGACCTTTCTTCTGAACAGCGCCATAATTCAAAACCTGTCATCCGTTGGTCTCGTGTTTTATTCTTTGTTGAAATTAATGAAATCAAATTACGGTCGTTTTCTATTATATTTGAATTTTTCCTCTCGTGATAAAACGTTTTATATAATATGAATACTAAAATTCGCAGCACTGCATAGTTTATTTATATTTATAAAATTATTATTATAATATTGTTTTAAGTAAAATAAAGTCATTAATTATCAAGAATACAAACGACTGCATTTAAAACTATTCAAAAGTTTAATATTGTTGCATAAACTATTTTGAGAGCATTCTGTATATAAAACTGCTGCAAATATCACAATAGACTAAAGTTATAGCGTAATGGATAAGTTAAATATTTGCAGTTAAATTTTTGTAATTAGTTGATTGGTAAATGAATAATTTACTGTTACTCTCAAATTAAGTCCCACTATAGAACAGTCGACACTTGACAAGCCACAATACGTGACCAGAATGATTTTTTTCGTCTACTTAAATTTATTAATATTCTGTAAAAAGATAAACCATTAAAAATGTTCACGGACATTTTGGCACGCCGACCAGACGGAACACTGTTGTAGGGACACGGCAAATAATACATAATATATTGCATTAATTCAGGAACAGCAACATAAAACCACGATAAAAGTAATGGTCTCCAAATCATAAGATTAACGTTTATTATTTTTTTTTTTTAATTTTATTTAGGTATTCTAAAAATATAATATGTCCGCATTTTATTCTGATTATTCAAATTTTGTTCTTCATATAAATCTGTATATCTGTATATTATACATATAACTGTAATCGACTCTTTCCTTGTTTTGTCCTCTACAAAATGTTATTGTTGCGATTTGTAATTTATCTGCAGACCACTTTTTTCAAATTATTATTGACCGATGTGTTAATGCGGTTACTAACCTAAAATTTCACACCAGAAATGTTATATACTATGTACCTACCTATTTGGAAAAATGACATTTGGACTAGGTATACCTAAATTTTTGGTACATAAGTTTCGAATTAACATTTAATTATTGATTTACATAATTCGGTAAATACTGATATTCTGAAAACAATGTATGATTTAAATCGAAGCATTCAGATTAAATAAGTTATAAATATATCTACAAAATATGCAACTCATGTTTCAACAGATGTAGGTTTTGTGTTTGAGCTGAAGCGATAGGCATAATATAGATTTTTATAAAATATATAGATCGCATCAATATGCAATTGTTCTTTTAATAACCTTGGCATATGGATAAAAAATGTTGTTTTTTTTTAATTTCTAAAAATGTCAATACTTTTTGTGCATGATTTACTTTATTTTAAAATCGAACTAATAACTGTGACAAACAAAATACACAAAATAATTATCACACAATAGATAACTGACTTAACACTTACATTAGACAATATATGTGTACAAGATTAATATTGTTGAATGTTTTTTCTTCCAAGACGATTTATAAACAAAATATTTTAGTAAAAATGTAAATATTTAAATTGATTTTTTGTGTTCCGGTTTCGATAAGAAATATTTGTAGATTATAATAAAATGTTATTAATTTCGAAATTCCTGAAACTTGGTTATTTTATTCGTAATTAATAAAAGAATAATAATGTATTCAAGTTGCTAACAACAAACTTCTTATTGATGAATATTAATAAATTTAGACCCATTCAAACAAAACACAACATCCGAGCAAAGCCTTAAGCCCCCGACAACAGTACAAAAAATTTCATTCAAACTGTAGAAATAACTTTATTAAAATAATGCAATAACAACATTTTAATGAATAAATCATTAAGTGTAAGATGATGATAGGAATAATTGAGATGTTTTCATATCCAAGAGGTTAATTTAAAAATATCGCTGAAATGTACAAATTATTCTTATTAATTCATCTCGACGACTAAATTGCATTATAAACATATAGCGTATATAATTTATTGTAGAAACTCTTCGAGAAAATTGATATTAAGTCCGCACACGACGTTATTATCTAGCTACTTATGTCCTATAATATTACTTACCTTTCTACCCCCATAAAATAATATGTTAAATTAAATATATTATAAAGCATTCAATATCACTACACATCTAATAAATAATAACTACTGTGTACTTAAATAGAAAAAAGACATCATATCGCATATTATGCGATTTAGGAGAGCAATTTTGTTTTTTTATGTTGTGTACCTACTCGAACATCAGATATAATTATTATTGTATTACTTACTATTAACAACGTTTCATGTAATGTATTATTATTACCTAAAGAAGAAACATTTTAAAACGGGTTGTCCATACCAAATTGTGATGATGTTATATAAACTGTTAGTAAATTATATCAATTATTTCATTTATAGTTATAATGATTAAGTATTTTTTAATAATATCATTATTATGTACACATTAAAGATTAAGTTTTTTTTTTTATAGTTATTGTATTTTTCTGATTTAATAAGTTTGTGATTATATCAATTTGTTAATTAATAATAGATAATATTTTCGATTATAAAATTAATAATTTTTTCTCTTTAAAATAAACGTCAAAAGATATTTTTTTATGCAACTCAAATACTATAAGTAAGTAAAACGTTCAACGAAAATAGATAGATTGTTTTTTTTTTTTATGAAAAAAAAGTACATTTTATACCATGACCTCAGTAGTCAATGGCCTCATAAATAGGAAGTAAATTAAAAAATACCTTTACAAATGACATCGATAAATAAACATATGCTAGTCAAGAAACCGTGAATTAATCAGTCATATAAAAAAAAAATCAAATAAAAAACTAGTTAGCTAAAAATATTAGAAAAATTAAATAATTTCAGATGGGTTTTAGAATATCTATCTTTTTATAACTATTATAGAAATTGAGTAACAATAATTAAATAAAATATTTAAAAAATAATTATTATTATTGTCCACGCCATTAAATGCATTCTGTCTTATCGAATTTTTTAATCGTGATAAAATAACAAGACGTATAAATAACCAATAGATAAATTATTTTTATTGTAATTAAAACGTTTCTCATTTATTAATATATAACGTTTTTAATAACAATTTCATTTATAGAGATAAAAATTTAATTTTAATTGTGTAAGTTAATCGTGCTCAATATGTAATCGAAATTAAAAAAAAAAAAAATAATATATAGGCATTATGTACCTATATTACATATAATATGAAGATCTATGTATTTTATTAGGCCATCATTCATATTTATTTGACGTATTCGGTAGATCACTCAACGCATTAACCGAGTTCCAAAAGATAACTTCGAGTTAGTATCTGAACTTCAAAACGTAATCCTATTTAACCCTAAAACTACAGTTAACATTTACATTTATTATACAAACGATATCATCAACTGGTATAATATGTATTATATGTACATCTACATTTTGTGAAATTTAACCATTATTAATTTTCAACAGTAAGTCGTCTTAAAATGCATAGAAAACGTATTTTATATAGGTGATATAATTATATCGTGCTAGTTGACTCCGATATAACGATGGAAATAAAATATAAATAACTAGATTCATTTTTTATTTTTAATATTCAGATTAAATAATCTATAGGTTAAGTTGAGTTATAAATATTAAGCTTTCGAGTATTTAAATATATTTTTCTACATTAAATAATATTCTATTCACTATATGTTTATTAGTTTATTTTATGTTTCGCAGAACGCATTTCTATGTAAATGACATTTGAATTCTGTTAGAAATAGAAAATGTTTTAAAAATAACACTTAATAAAACCTATGATGTCATTAAATTCTAGTAAAATAATAAAATGATCTAACTGGGATATAAATATTTGCCTACCATGCTAATACGCTATGACATTATTAGAATACAAGCAGTTAAATTATATTAGGTACATAAACTCGATGGAAATATCTCGTTGACCTAGCTGTATATACAACTAGACTCGATAATATCATAACATTGGTCGTACACACGAGCATTTCGAATGTTATATCGAACGAGATTTCGATGATTAAAATCGATTTCAAATAATCAACAGAGTAAAAAAACGGTTTGAATATTTATTAAACGAATCGAAAGAAGAAAAAAATGGCGTGACACGAGGTTTAAACAATTTTCGTTTTTTGTCGAATAATCAGTTTTTTTTTGCCTTTTGTAACGATACATACATAATTTCTCGGTGATAAATACTCGGGTGCTCGGTGTCTAGGTCATTCATTAGCGTATATAGGTAAATGTATGGTGTCTCCGATCAGCGGGAAAACACGTGTGCCGTGAATTTCGTCAAATTCTTATCACGAAAACGGAAATAAAAGATGTCGGACGACGATAACAGTAATTTGTGTAGTAAAAATCTGACGGCCTCGTCGTCGTTCGTTTACGCATGGCGTGTGCAGCGTACAAATACACACACACACACACACACACACACACACCCGCGCGCGCGCTCGTAAGGTTTGCCTCTTTTCCATAATAAAGGAGACCCGCGGGGAAAAACAGCGGAAGGGTAAAAGGAAAATCAATATCAACGAGTATGTTAGATATTCCGTTGATTCCGGTGCTTTAATAGCGGCAAGGGACGGGACGGGGTGGCGGCGATCGTCGTACGATATTAGTAGAAGTTATATTGTATAGTGGTAGTTGTTGTATTGTATACCGGTGGGGCGGATGTGGAGGCGGTGACGGCGGGGGTGGTGGTGATATTATTAGTAGCCGTCGGAGGGTGGATGGCATATAATCTACGTCCGCGTGTGTTCATTCGTACGATTGTTGTCGGTAGTGGTGTGGAGTTTAAATTTCTTACGAGTCGAAATATTTAATTACGACTTTTTACACCCGCCTAATATTACCTACGATATTATCGCCGTTTCTTGTTGTTCTTCGATATCGGGAGCCAGTGGTATAACACTTGAAAATAGCATACTTATATATGTAGGACTAGGGACTTTATGCCCCAAAAAACCTTAAATTATACATGTCTTAAAGGATCACTAAATATGCGCTTAGAAAAATAAATCGTAGTATTTAATAAAAACTTTCTATTTTGACATCTAGATAATATTTACATAATTATAACTTGTATTAGATAATTGTTTTTTTAACTATCAGGAATCACGTGCACTAATAAGTAACATTTTGAGTGATCAGTGAAGATATAACTACAAACACTAATTTTATATAAATAAAACCATCAAAATAATATCTCAGGTCCGGGAAATCTAATTAAAACTATGTTTTTTCTATAAAATATCTATAAGACTTAAACCTTTATACCAAAAATGGTCAACATGCACTTTTAAACGAAAAATGATCAAATATGTAAAATATGAAATCATACATTTTGAATATTATAAACTCGTATTGTTATGAAACAAATTTCTATATTACTTAGCTGCAGTTTTGAAATATGATTATCGAAAAACATACAAACTCCTAGAAGTCCCTAGCTCTAAATTTAAACCATAATACATGACAATATCATATACACGTACATATTACATACTATTCTCTAGCTAGGTATTACGAATTTATTTACTTTCTGAATAATATTTATTACGGATTAATTATAATATTACGGACAACAATATAACTACTGAAGAATTTACGAGCGGAAAATTACCGAGGAATGTTTTAATATTAAAATATTAATTTCGGTAATATATCGGTATGTTTAGAGCCGTTTTATAATTATTTATTATAATTTATCGTCTCGAAAATAATAATAATATGATAAATATTCAATATAACACGATAAAATATGAAAACGCGTCATGTCGATTTGGTCGCCGGGACTGGAGAATACCATTGTCCTTAGCGTGTTTGGCTATCCCGTCGATTTTTATTAGTTTATTAGTTTTATTAATTACATTAGGTGCTATTTATTATTATTATTATTATTCATTTGACGTTTTCTACTACAACGTGTGCGAGGAGATTTGGTTTTCTCAAGAGCATGACAGTGCACTGTTTGTTTTTTCTCTTTGACCCACGCACAACATAAATTAAACACATTTACGCAGAATCATTTTTTTTTTATATTTTAGAATAATCTTAAAGTAAAATCACCCATTACCAAAATGATAGAGAACAATATTTTTCAGTGTATGACATATCAATTTGTCTAAATATTGTCTCAAAACAATTTAAACATAATTTCAATTTACAATTTTTTTAATAAAAAGTTAAATAATAATAAAACATAAACCAATATGTCATACCCTCAAAAATATAATTTTCTATAATTGTTGTTATAGGTGATTTTACTCTAAGATAACTCAAAAATCATAAAAAAACAATTCTAGTTGAAATCGTTTTATCTATGTTAAGTGTGAGTCTGAGGGAGAAAACAAATATGGCGCTGACATCCTCTTAAGAGAACCTATACGTACACACGTACAACATGGCAAATTTTCGTTCACTAGTTTCCATGGTGTGCTGTTAGTTTTGATATTGGAGTGAATTGACCTATTATAAAATTAAAATGTAAGATTATTTTCTAGGGCTCCACGTAGGCTTTTATTAATATTATTATTTTTATAAGTTATGACATTTTTGAAACTGCAGCTTGCTATTAAAACTGGGTAATCGAAAATTTGCTATGTAGGGCGAGTGTAAGATGGAGACAACGCATGCGGGTACGACGTTCTCTTATATTAATTTTCATTCTGACCTCCGAGTCTCCCCATTTCGGATTATTATTTATCTATAATTTTATACTATTTAAACATCCATAGGGTACCCCAACTACAAATTCTATAAATTATAATCGGAAATAGAAAATGAACAGACGATATTGTGATTTCAGACTTTTATGTTATTGTATTTTTATTATTTCTAAATCAATTTTTTTCACGAGTTTTTTTTTTGTACAATAAATTATTTTAAATCGAAAACACTAATCCATAACAGGTTCCTTCTACAAACTTCATGTAGTGAATATTATGTAACTATTTGTATATATTTTTTCCAGTGTTGGATAAACTATTTTGAAAAACGGCCACCCACGCATAGTGTCATTACGACTGTGGTTTTCGAATGCACCTAACACTCTTCATCTGTACAACATTAAACAATAATAATATGTAATACTTTCGTATCTGATACCTACCTATACAGAACATGTACGTCGTGTTTTAATTGAATAAAGAAATGAAAAATAATAATTGTTACGCGTCAGCATAAATAATAATATAGTTTTTTGTTATAATAGACATACAAACACACGCCCAATACAATTAAAAATTGAAACCAATCGATGTGATGGGGAACGATGCTTCATATAATTATTATGACTATAAAGTTAACGGATGCGAATTACTTATTTGTTTTGCAGTTTATTATAAATACGTACGTCGTATAATACAAATGACTTAGTATTATGCTAAAAAAAAAAAAATATTGATTTTCCAATGACAAGAAATGAACACAATATTTTGAATTTATCTATTATACAAACTACATTATAATAATGCAATACACGAAACTTAAATGGAATACAATTTCCGAGATTATGGGAGATTGATGGTTAGAAAAACTCGTATAAAATATTATGAAAAAAAAAAAATTAAATATCCTATATGCATGTATTCAAATTGCATTCACAGAGCAAAAACTATAATATTGTATATTTATAAGAGAAGAAAAAAGATTTAAGTCATAAATAATGAAAACTTTAAAAGCCCTTAGAAAAACCAAAAAGTATAATATATTCTTATTTTTTTATTGCTTCCAAGAAGTAATTTGTAATAAAGTATTTAGTTCAATATCAAGTTTTTGTAACCCAGGCGATGTCTAAACCAAAATACAACAATAACACGATTGAAACGTAGCGTTTTTTTATAAATAATCTGGTTTTCAGCAGGTAAAGTTTTTTTTTATTACCATTTCCCGCGTTTGCCTAAAACCACACAGGAAAATTTTAATATACGCGTTTTTTATCAATACGTATTTTTTCCAAGTCGGTATCATTCGCTACAAATGTTTTTCGATTAAAATCTACTGTCGCAACATTATATTGTCATTTAATCGAAATTATTTAAAACGGACTTCTTGCTGTAAACACGTTATTATTGAATAAATCATTTATCTATAATTGTAGTTGAAATGAGGAAAAAACGCATAATAAATAAATTAAATAAATTTTTTTTAATTTAAAATTCAAATACACGCATGTACCTCAAACTTATCAAAAAATATCTAATCATATATTATTATGTCACAACATGAAATACCTATAATATAATGCAGTACCTCCACCGTTTACATTTATTATTCACCACTAAATATTTTTTTTATTTTACAATTTTCAACGTAATACGAATGTTTTTTTTTTCGATAAAATAGTAGGTATATTATAATTTATTTTAGTTTTTATTATTATTATTATTATTTTTTTATTTTTTTTATTGCGTAAAATATAACCGCCACATGCTCATAAATTACTGTTAATTAATATTAATTAAACTCGGGAATAATCGATAGTTTACACAGTATTTTTAAATGTTTCCTTTGAATTTATACGAAACCATTATAATATAGATAACAAAATCAGATTTTGTAAACGTAGGTTCAAATACACGTGTACAACACGGATCACGAAGGTTCTTTTACATTTTTTGTTTTAATTAAAAAAAAACATAATTTAATTTACAATAATACGTAATATGACGAGTATATTTCTCTTTATTACAATTCTATTAAAGTGCATTAAAATTATGAAATGAGCCAGTTCTAGTTATAATTTTGAAAGCATTGAAAGTTGTAAACTCAAATTTAAGAAAAATGAATAAATTATCTTTAGTCATACTTTCCTTTTCTCTCTCATTATATATAGGTACGTATTATAATAGAATACTTATATTTTCATTGACATAATTTTAATTTTTTTTTCACCGACACAATCAAAACTTTGCTGAAAAAAAATGGAAAGTAGATAACCGCTTTGCTGTACAATAGGTATAGCTTAGTTTATCTCGGCATTGAGTAAGTCACTGTAACGTATGTGTTCAATTTGAATTCAATGGAATAAATCATTGCATTCGAAAAACGATTTTGTACGAAGACTGTCAATCAAACTATAGCATATATTATTTTATTACCAAATTTATTTGATGAAATGATTATATTGCTATTAAAATAGGAAATTCAGTTTACTATTGACAGTATTCGAATTTAGAAAAAATAATAGAAGATCTCTTCAAAACGATTTAAAAATTTAAGTTCCAAGTGCAAAATTATTTAACACAAACTCGTGTGGAGCTTTCACATCCACCTCCCTTTGCCAAAATTTTGAATACTACTTATATTTATCGGCTGCATTTATATTAATTCTAAATATTATAATAAATTATTGTGACTATATTATGTAAATTAATGTGGATTTATATTCACCACATTTTTGTTTCCAATTACGTTTTATACATTCAGTCACTTAAATAAGTAACTTTTTATATTATAAAAATTCCCATTTTGATAGTAATACGCAATACCTACATGTTGCAGTAAGAAATAAAAAAATAATTATTGTCTGTGATTGTATCTTAATTTGTGGTTTGGTCGCATGTTAAGGTCAACACTAATCCATAGATATTTGATAATACAATAATTTATTGTATACATCTATGCACTAATGCACTAGGCAATAAACAAACTATAAAAAAAAAAAAAATAGCAAGGTAATCTAAACTATAGAAAAGATAAACTATTATCAAAAATAATGTTGATGGTATTAAACATACTAAAAATTGTAAAATTCATTAAATCATTGACAAAAATTTAAATCTAAATTTTAATAAAAATTATTTCGGGCATTTGTTTATGATGCAGACAATACAATATACATATTAAACAGTTTATACATTTTTAATTACATAAGTAATTTGCAAATTTTGGTGGTTTGACAAATTTTATTAATATTTATAAAAAAAAAGACGTATTTATGTATCTTTAATATTTTTATAGAATTTATCAAGAATCCTGTTTTAAATCGTTAAGCTTTTTGACCCATCAATAATTTTGTTATTAACGTTAATAGAAAAAAAAAATAAAAAAAAATTTTAAATATTAAAATTCTATAAATAGCTCAAAAAAGTTTAATTATTTTGAAAATTATACCAGGTATGGAAACGTATAATATTAAAATTTGGTCAAAGTATTGGTGTTCAGTATTTGTATTTGTTCGTTTTTCAATTACAACAAGATAAGAAAATCGATTTTGTCAAAAATTGGTGTCGTGTAAATATTTTCATTTTTTCTATAATTTATTGTTGTTTTCTTCTAATTAGAAAAAACTATTTTTTTTTTTACTCACCCTCATGTTACGACTAGTTCATTTTCCTACAGACAAAGATAGGTATTGAAGTTGAAAATAGAAGCTTTTTTTTACTATAAAAAGTGTTTAAGTACCAACGATGAAATAAAAATAACAATCACAATTGTATCTAAAATATTCAAACAGTAATTATGTTAAAAATGAAAGTTTATATCCACAAATTGTAAATGCTTTTACTATGAATGTTAATTAAAATTTAGTTGTAATGTCAATATTGAAATATATAGTACTGTTCATAAATTACATTATTCTCAATAATTTGTTTTTATACTTAATGTTTGTGCAAATAATTCGTAGAAAAAATTATTTGAGTCAGCAGCATTTGTTTGATTAAAATATTATAATTAACAACGAATCAGACTTTGTAATTTTTCAAATTCCAGTACATATTGAGTAAAGGTAAATATTGATAAACACCGACTCCGAAAAAACAAGTTCATAGCAAAAAAAAAATTGCAAACATTTAACACAATCTCTCAAAAACACCTCTTCCTGTAATTTATGAAGATCTTTCATCAAATAACAAAGATGTTTTTAAATTAAAATATCTTTATTCCACTAAAAACAAAGTACATACAAGCATACAGCAAAGAAACAATTACCTATCACAAAGTTTAAATTGCAAAATTTTTGGTGACACCTTAGATTTTACTACAACAGTAATTTCAGACGTGCTTATTGTGGCAAAAACTACAGCTCTTTAATATGCATCAAAAGTCGCAAAACTGCTGCCAAATGTGCCCTCTGCAATGGCAGTGATCACAAAAATTACTGTGAACGAATGGTTTAAAAAAAAATACAATAACTTCGTCGCTAGACACCTTCAATCACCATCTTAACATAACAAAACAAATTTGTTAATAAAGACTATTAAATGTGGACACAATTTTTATGTATGTAATCAATTTTCAGGCAGCGCCTCAAATTTGAAGAATAATATTTCTGATAAAACTTATTTATAAACTGCGCAAACTAAACACTCGACCATGTAAATTGTAAACATCAAAAGGAATACTTAACTATTCAATTAATTTCATATTCTTAAACGAATTAAAAAACCCTTATCAAACCACTTCTATCGACTGTCATTGAGAAATTAATTTAAAAATTGTCAAATAACCAAAACACCATCCGTATACTATCAATATAATTATGGATCGAAAATGAATTACTCAAAACAAAAACAAACTTAAATATTTACAATACGATTAAAAAAAATAAACATTGCATTAGAATTTAACATCAAGAAAAAAATATAGATTAAAAATCCAACAGAGGCGCTGTTAGTGTATAATTCCCCCATTTTTGTATTCAATTATTTATTCTTTATTTTATTCTCAAATGTGCACTTACTGTGCACTGTTTGTGTAGATTGTAAATATTTTTAATAATAATAATAATAAAAAAAAAAATCATCAAATGGTCATGCACGTGGGTTCATTGTCCTAAGAGATGATGGAGGTCTGAGACTCCCCTATTTTAATGGCCCATGGGGGCGGTATAATATTTTGTTGAAAATATAGCATAATACATAGAAAGACTCTCGTATAAATATAATATACGTCATGTCGTTATGTGATTGATAATATTCCAATAAAATAATATTAGAACACGGCATATTAATTTTTTTTTATTGAAATATCAGGAATTTACTAGGTATTCGTTTTGAAAATTAATAACAGCTCGACGAGGCGATTACATGTTATTATTATTTTATTAATTGATAAACCATAGTTACAGCGATACGTGTGTATAATTAATGACTACATTTGGATAGTTAATTTATACATAATATAAACGAATGATAATACAATTATACTAGAAAAAAATGAGCTTATACCTAATATAAACAGAATGTGATTACCTATCACATCATTACCTATCAATTAATGATTATGAGACACATTCACGAACCACATGTGTTATCTTCGTCAAATGTACAACACAAACGATTTATGAGTATTTTTAAATTATAATATTTTACATGGCCTATCTACTCACATCTTGTATAAAAATTTAAATATCGTATAAAACCAAAGTGAAAACACAAATAATATTATTTTATTAAAGTTGGATAATAAATACAAATGTGGGGTTCTCTTAAAGAGAGATACTAGATTTTTGTTGCTTTAGTAAGAGGACGTGTATTTTAAGCTATCGATTGAGATAAATTAGTGGGTTAATGATAAAATTCAAGTGTGGAATAAATCGTGATAATTTATTAGAAGGCATATTTGGAGACGTATCATTAGTGTTGTCTTTGTTTACACCTGCATATGATCATTTTGTCTGGCCGGGAAAGTATTGGTCGGTGGAGCATTATTGGATATTTTTGAGGTTACATATTATTATTAAAATAATCTCAAAATTATTTAACGTGAACATTTTAATGTTGTCTACTTAAAATGGAACTCTTGCCACTGGGATTTGAAGAACGCACTTCACATTTTAACTATATAATAATAATATATACAAGTATTCAACCCTCGCTTCCGTTATATTCATTTAAGTTCTAAGTATAATATTGTACGCATCGTAATGCAACTCACTAGCATTCCGCGTTTGACTAAAATATGTGAAACATAGAATAAGTATACTTATATAATATAACGGAACCTATAAGGTTTAAGTTGTATAGGTAGGTATAAGATATTTGGTTGTACAAGGTAGGTATATATTATTATAAAGCTACAGATACACCGTGGAGTGTAAATCTTTATATTATATCCGAAATTATCAGGATTAAAAATAATTATTTAATAATTATTTCTAATAATTGGTATTGAGGAGTTCAATGCGAATTCTTACACATTCATTTAGTTAACATACTGTAAATGGTTGCCATTGGTTTGAGAAGAAATATTAAAAAAAAAAATTAGTTTAGACTAGTCGACCCTGAACCGTGTGTTTCTGTAGAATTTTTTTAAAAATAAAATAAAATAATGTTTAATTAATCATTATTGTTATTCAAATGTTCAACAAAAAACAATGCACGCATGTTTGTAGCTTATAATATAGACTTGAAAAATACTTAACCGATTTTGACGAAAGAGATTATTTTTAAAGATATATCAGAAAAGAAAAAAAAGTAGTTTGTCTGAAAATGTGCCAAATGCTATATTCAATTCACCACAAGTGGATTGCCCACCTCGGTCGAATTAGTTCACACTTTGAGGTACACCGATTTGCCTGCCAACCGGGGTACACTAAAACAGAGATGCACCAATAAAGCATCGTATTTTATGTTTGCACATTTATCCCGGGTAAAGTCACGGGTTTTACAGCAGTTAGTTATATTAAATTTATATAGATATAATATAAAAACGATATTATTATTATGTTCTGACGCGACGTGTTAAACGAATATTATTCAGAATTGATATTATACAGTTAAAATGGTATGCATGCTATGAGTACAACCGATAATTCTATAACACGTTCGTTTTTCATCTTGTCATTGGATGTCCGGTTGGTGGGAACGTTTTCAATTGTAAATATTAGCTATTATGAAGGCTATATAAATTAGAAAAATATGCAATCATAACAATATTTAGCCAGGGCCGTATAGGTAAGAATTTTTATCTATTTTTACACACCACGGCGACCGTGTCCCGAAAAGTTTGTAAACATAAATTCTTAAAAAACGTGTGATTATTATAGCCAATAATGGGGTGTCATCCGGGGACAATATTGTTTCTTTTGTCACTCGTCCAATCATAAAACTACTCAGAATTCAGCCAAATACCGTATTGTTATCGGGCATACCCGTCCACTAAACGTACTTACTATAAATCTGACATGTGAAGGTAAAGGTATTTAATGAAAACATAAAAATATGACGAATTATATTGTTTTGATAAAATATGACTTGCAGGAGAATACGTTTGAAATTAATATCACACATATGGTGCTACAACACCTTGTCGATGAATAATTTATTCCTGCTCAAGCCCCTAATATATTTTCTGCCTACATATATTTTGTTTATATTACGCCGTCTACGATTTTATCCAATTAATGTTCATTCTTATACCATAATATACCATGTGACTATAGTATCTGATTAACTGATGTCATGCTGGTCTTAAAATGTTTTAAAAAACGCTGAGTCTACAACTACTTGTCAGATACAATTTCAGGTATTTCTTATTTACTATAAGACAATCTCAATACTAAGTGGCATTACAAAATTATTCTAATTGCTAGTGTTTACCAGATATGTAGTCATCAGCAACTCTAATATAATTAATGAATACTCAATTATTTTCTTTTGAATGTCATAAAAAACAAATTTCATGTTTATGTAGTCATTACGGATTTCGTTAAAGCTTTTGAGTTTTGATTAAATCGATCACAGCTCTCTACTTAAAATCTTTTATAAATCCGGATTTAGCTTAACTACTTTTGTCGAGGTTTAAATAATCAAATGGTATTTGTTGGACAGATAACAGTTGGAAAAAAATGTATGACTATAAGTTTATGATTACAAATATCACTTCTTGGTTTCCATATTTTCATTGTTTACCAATGGATTGTCCATCAAATTATTCCCAACTGCAACCTTTTCGCCTTTGAGATTGACTTTCACCAAATAATCTCTACCTGGCATATTCATGTACTACGATGCGAGACCAATAATCTAGTACCTATAACTTGTAACAGTACACAGTTATTCGTTAATAATTCATATTATCAATAAAAAAGACCTAGACACATTTTTTTTTCAATGTGGCATCACCAAAATGGGGACCGAACTTTTTGCACATTACTTAGTCCTCATTTGGCATCGTTTATTATAAATAATAATGTTTACAGCTTAGATTGACCCTGTCGAAAACAGACACTACTTTCCTTAGCGAACGCTAGTGTGATATATGTAGTGTATGTAGCGTCAAGGAGCACAAATATTTTCATTGTTAGCATGGGGAAGGATCAGGACAGGCCCTGTCTCTTCCCTTTACAAATATGTGTTATGTACATTGATTGGTTTATGCGTTTTTCATGAATCTCGGTTCCATGTCTTTATTTTAATTGCAACGATGGCACCTCGTATCTCACCACACTATAACGATCGTCGCTCCGTACGGCACCGGTCAAAGTCTAATTCTAATATTACGCAAAGATTTATATTATAATAATATTATATTACTATAGTATAATAAAACTAAACAATTATATTAATATTAAAAATATGAATTTTCTAAGTAATTTTTCGGTAAAAGAATCCTAGCAATATTATCACTTAGAATAATATATAAATATATGTATCTTAGGCTCGATGAACCAATGTTTAGTGGTAAGTGAATTGTATAGATAAAAACTATTCGGCTTAGGCGAAATGGTGAAAATTAACATACACGGTATCTTATAAATTTATTGTCGAATTGACGGCCTACGATTTGTAAATAAGACAATCTTTGATAATGTAGGGGGCATAATGGATGCTAGCCAGTTGACTGGTATAAATAAAATACTACTTTAACAATAAAACACAAATAGTACGTAAATAACAAAAATATAGCAAAAATATAGAAACCAGGTAATCCGTGGTCAGGCGGTGAAGTGGTATGGTCTTGTGGATGGTAGCTGCAGTTGACGGTGATAGAATGGAAGGATTATGGTGATTGGTGTACAAAATAGAGTTGGTAGTATCCCAACGATGAAAAAATGGTGACAAAATAAACAAAAAATTACAATTATATACAGCAACAGGTCCGTCTTTTATCACGAATGACCAATTACAGCGTAATGTGTCTAACACATAGTTTGATTGCATATCACAACGATACCGCAAATATGGTATTGCGGAAGGAGAGTAGAGGTGTAATAGATGTACGTATCAACGACAGAAAGACTGCGATTAAAGAATCAAAAATCTTAAACAATAATCATTCACATTATTTTGTACTTGTAAGCCAAACTAGTCCCGCAATATTTCCCATAATCAATAACATTGATATAAATAAATAACACGTCAAAATATTATATACGTAATAATAAGTAATCGACTTATCTTGATCAAATGAGGAACTCATACGAAATGTGGTGTATATAAATATGATCGCCATCCCTAGAAATACTTTGCCTGCACGGATGATGATGGGTGACGGTCTTGAAGGAACTAAAATGGCTGGATGGTGTACTGCAAAAACCTATTTATTAAAGACAGGCACAATGTATTGAATAATATAGACACGATGTGCGAGAACGGGCGAGTGCAGACCACCTCAGGACCCAGGTCACGACGAATCCCAGAAGAGTACTTTTCCCTGCGACAAGAAACAAATTTTCCGTCCGGATGACGACTCTCATCTACCCAGTAAGCCGTGTACAGGTATGTAAATTAAATCGATTTCAGAATTATTTGAAAACATTTAGATTCTATAAGTGTTGCTGGATACTACACGCAAGGTCGATTAAAATTAAATTACATAAAATCTGATATTAAAAACGACATTAGGTACACTGAAGCTGTTGTGTTGTCAAAACGGAACACGGGGATTTAAAATTATACGACGTAATATCCAAACAACGTTAAACGTGGACTATATAATATATCCGTGGTAATAATATATGCATTTTTGATGTCATATTATGCTAAGTAGAATTCTATATTTAGAATCCTACACAAATCGGATTCATTCGCATCGAATTGTAACTAATTTTGTTTCTATTGACGTTACTATCACAAAGATGTTCTAATATATGAAATTTGGAAACGCAAATATCTCATAACCTGAGATTTATTAGTGCACGGCGAGTTCCGCTATTACACAATTTTGTGGCTAGTGAATTGCTTACAATACTCCGTCCTACTGTTACTGCACCTACATTACAACTGTGATCGGTCATGATTGTAATAAATAATCATTATAATTGCCCATTTCCCTAATTCCTAACCTAACTCGTTTCCTGGATCTTTTCAAGTTCAAAATGCTAATAAAGGTAAACTTTTGAAATAATTTACTATACTAATGACCTATCGGTAACATAATATCATATGTTTATGTGTGGTAGATGATAGTGGTGTTAATATTTGTCGAATTGTTAGTTACGATATTCTCTGAGAATGAAAATAATACTACTACGACAAACAAAAATAATTTATACTATAATAATAATTTTGCATTTCAAAAAATAAAAAGTTGGGCAATTGGGCACCGCTCTGCTGTACATTATGTTTCGAGTGAGTCACTGTTGATGTGATCGATTCGAATTCAATGATATAAAATAATTATATACGAAAAACGATTCAGAGCGAAAACAGAATGTCAGTCCAATTCATTGACAATCGCTAATTATATTTTGTGATAATATTATGCTGTTAAAATAATTTATTTCCGAAAAAGTTAAAATATTTTAAAAGTTTTATGACGTGTAGAAACTTTTAACATAAACATCCGGTAAAAATTAAATGCATCTACAGTAATAATTTTTTTTCCCGACGCTTTTGAAAACTACTGGGAATTTTTAATTTTGACCACTCAAAAAAAATTAACACTAAATTTACTTTATCACCAGAAAAAATATGGTAATGAAGAAAGAAAATCTAAGAATTTTTTGGTAGAAAAATTGTCCATAGATAGGTAAAAAAATACACACACATATCATTGTAAAATCAATACATTCATTGCTTTGCTCAGAATCTAAAATGTGTAGGTACAATACGTTATGTTAAAATGTCAAGAACTTCTGATATAAAAAATAATGTTTTGAAGATACATTTTATATTTAATTATAAGATCTTATTACTATTGAATATCCATAGTAATGTAACCTATACATATCATATTTTATTCTTTATTGAATCTAAACAAAAATGTATTAATTTAACGTTTTATAAGTATTTTTTTGGTTTTGGATAATAAAAATTTATAATTATTATTTCATAGAAAGGTTTAAAATATGATTTACAGTAAGCATTTTTTTATTTTTCTCATTAATTTATTCCAGAAACTTTCACTACAAACTTCTTAATTAAAAAAATATTTTAATAACTGTCAAATGTTAATCATTTTTTTTTTTTTTTTGTATATTAATATTCTCTAATAAAGGTAAATCGTTATAAAATTAATAATATAATATAATTTTAAATTTAGGTTTCCATTTATTAGAATAGACAGGAATCAGGTGTGAAAAGCATAATTATATATAGTTCTATCCATAAAAAGAAATAAATTATAATAATCATAAATTCCATAATGAGTAAATTATTTTTTTTATTAAGCTACATAATATTATAATACATAATAAGCCTCCGAATAGAAATCTTGAACCTGAGGCTGACAGCAATATAATATTCTGACTTTATAGTTGATATTAAAAAAAAAGACTTTAAACGGATATTAAAATAATATTATTTTGAAATGTATTATATAAAAATCTAAATAATTATTATTATAATAATTTGAAATGTGTGCTTATAGAATTTAATTTTTTTTGTTGCTTATTGACTATTACTAATGTCACGTCCTTGTAAAGTATTATTATTATTATTATTGAATCGTTATTTATTTGACACGAAACAAGGCATTATTTCAATATAACGGTTGTGAACTTAAATCATCTGCATTTAAATTTAAATTAACAATAAACTAATACTTATTGCATCAGCATATTATGGATAATAATTTTAAAAAAATAAATAAACACTAATTACATTATTATTTGTCGAATGACAATGCGCTGTTTATATTAATTACATTTTAATAATGCACTGTAATAACTTCCGATTCATGTATTTATGCGTAAAATCCTGAATAAGTAATCCCCGGTTAAAATATCTCGTGTACAAAATCCTGTTGAAAAAAAACTGAACATTAAATCCCACCAAGCGCAATAATAATAATAATTATAGTAATAATTTAAAATTTATCGAGCACTACGGATTATGTGTATGGTTTTAAAACTAATGGTTAAAAACCCATCACTACGAAATAACTAAAAAATAATCAATGTTTTTTTAATTTATATTTATATACAGTCTTAAAATAAAATCATATTATTTTGTGACGTCAAATTTATTTTCATTGGTTTAATAATATTATAATATAGTATTGTAGTCTTTACGGATTTATTTTCCCGAAGAAAAGATAATATTTATTATATAATATGTGTGTGTACGATATTCCACTTGAGCGTTGTGTAGACTAAACATTTGATCATTAAAACTTAATTGCTTCAAGGACGGAGCGCGAAAAAACTGACTGCATTTGTCTATATTAATGAAAAATATTATAAATGCTTAAATGTTCATACACTGTTGCCGCCGGTGCTGCTCTGATAGAGTGTATACATTTCCGACGTTAATAAAACATAAAATGTGTTTTATTTCGTATACTACAGAAGTATTTGTAATTAATAGTGATAAATGTAATGAATAATGTACATATACGCACCGAAGGTCGAACTAAATTATAGACTAAACAAATTAATTAAATTCACGAAATTATCACAATGCATTATGTCGTAAATTATTCTTAAATTAAAAACGAGATATTAGTTACTTTTGATTTAATGGTATTGTAGCTTTTTACGGTATTTTTTTTCTCTCTTGGCACCATTATTATTAACATTAAGATGTTTTGGTTTTTGAATAAACATTAAAATTTGTTGCGCAAAACTCACGAAATATTATAATATATTATCATCATTCTTGAGTATTAAATTATTTATTTGTTAATTTAACCTCACCCGTGCCTCAAAGGCTATTAAAAAATAAAAATGAATAAACGCTATAAATCATATCCGTTCCTAAATGTAAACTACATTACATAACATTATAATATATAATACATAAATATCAGATTATGCATGTTATACAGCAACTACGGTATTTTTATTGTTGTAGTTCACGAATAATATAACAGTGTTACAAAAAAAAAAAAAAAATGAAATTTGTCTTTAATTATTAATAATTATTTCGCTGCAGGTACCTAAGGTTTGCTGCAGAAAAGATTGTTCGCGACCAAAGTCACATTATTTAATTTGCAGTATAGTTTTTAATATATTTTTGATTTAACAAAATATTATTAAAAATATTATTGCGTAGTAGGTATTTAAAATGAACATTAATCAGTATTTTGCGAAACGATCATAAATGTTTAGATAATATTATCACTTATCGTGTTACGGTTACCTATGTATATTATACGTGTATACAAGCTGACCGATCATTCAGAAAAAATAATATAATTAATGGTACACTTAATAATATATATAAATAATAAAATTGTTCATTTATGAAATTAATTTAATTTGAAGAGATCGATTGCTCGTAATGGCAATCATAATAATTATACATTGCATTAATATTAACACACTGTTCCGGTTATCTACTCTAATTCGAAGTGAAGTATTTCTGATGGATATTAATGGTATATGATATGCATACATATATAAATATTATACAATAACAGACGTAAATATTTATTAATCAATCATAATACAGTTATGCAGATGACACATTTATTTTATTTAAAGCCACGGGCTGACAACATGGTAAATCATCTTAATGGAACGAACAAAAACAAACAGTGCCCCGAAAATAATGTAAAACCGCCATGTTACTTACGTGTGCGGCGGCGTGGAGGTGCATGGCGGCTGCAGGACCGGTGCGCGCGCGCGCCATTGTGTGTGTGTGCGCGTGGGTGCGTGTGGGTGGGTGCGTGTGGGTGGTCTTGTGTGGGTGGGGGTGTTGAACGGGGTACACGTATATACGCGTACGTAATGTATATACAATAGCGATGTGTATACGAGTTGTAAAATTATCGTAAGCGTCTGAAACGAATAATTCGTTAAGTAAAGAACAAACGTAGCGGGAGGAGCCAAGAAATGCCGTGTGCGAATACCTGAAAATGTTTTGTTTTCGAAAACCAAAATTCTCGGCTAGATTAAAATTGGACAAGGCGGCGTGTTATGTTATAATATTACGAATATATAATATATACGTATTCTATTGTTTCGCTTGGGGCGACCTCCTCCGGCGATTAAAAGCGCGGAAAAATACTTTTTAAACAATTAGCGACTCGATATTAAATGCATATAAAATGAATGACCGAAAATCGTTATCGACGATGATCTTATCAAAGTCGGCGCACGGCGGCGGCTCAAAGCAAGTCGAATATATTAATATCGTTATATAATATTTAGTGTGGGCGGTAAAATCGGTAGAAACTTTAATTCGTATTTAATTAGAAAAAAAAATACTAAGAAGAACGACAGGAACCACTTTTTGTATATTAATTTGATTATAGGTTTATGCATAATTTAATGAAACTTAATAACTTTTATTATTATAGGTACCTATAATGTTAAATAGATTCGCTTATGTGCATTATACACGTATATGTCTTTGAATATTTTTTCGATTTAATTGTTTTCAATCAGTATTCAATATAGTAATATTTTTTTTTATTATTTTATCTTTATAAACGCAAATGAAACTATGATTGACCGAAAAGAAGTTCTTCTTAGTAGAATGACGAAGGGAAATATAAAGTGATTATAAATTATCAAATCAGAGATATTATCTCTACATGCAATTATTATTCTGAGAAAAACAAAATTATACAAACACACAATTATAACAAATTACTAGTGTGGCTATGTCTCATATAAACTATTTGTGTTTTACTATTATAGGTACTTCCGTTGTAAAATATTATAGAGGAAACAGTAAACTTGAGATACAAAAAAAATTATAATTATAGGTACTGCAGGTATTGCAGTTGTATAATTATGGAGATGCTTACACATATTATATTGAGTTTTAAACTTTTTACTCAGACCATCATATTGAAATCTATATACTACTATATTAAACAATTAATATTTGATGTTATTATATTTTAAATGTACAATGTGCTACTATACTGATAAGTGATATGTATTTTCACTAGTATTTGTTCTTTAAACTTATAATTGTATATGTATATATATAGATATGCGTAACATGTATACCTAATATCTGTGTCAACAAATTTTAAAAGTGTCAACCAGGCTTTTAATTAAAAAAAACTTTTCTATTTAATATTTAAATGTAAAACTGTGGCAAATAATAATAAAAGTACAATACGTAAATAACTGCTGCTATTCTTATACATTTAAGTTTCCCAAGATATGGTAAATCAATTAATAATAGACAAATATCTAAACAATTGTTTATTTTCATAAAAATTAAAAAAAATGTACAATATATTTAATATTCCGCTTCTTAATGATAGTATTTATCATATTTTAGAAAAATAATCTAAGTACTCGACTCAAAATTAAAATAAATATTACGTATATTAAATGTTTAACTATAAATGAATTATTTTTATTCTATATAATGAAAAAATACTAAAAAATTTTAGAGAGGCTAAAATCTCATTTAGAGAAGTTTAGCACTCACTCCAATGTGGTCTAATTGCGCCACATATTTATTAAGGATGTTTCATGTTTAAATAAGCCGTTCAGAAACGTTATCAACGATACTAAAAAAAAATGTTTAAAAAAGAATATTTATAGTTACAATTACCTATGATGATTCATTAAAAGTAAAGAACAAATCATTATTTCAATAACTATTAACATTTTTTTTTCATATTTTTGTATCGTTACTAAACATAAGTTTTTACTATTTTTCGTTATCGTTTTTTTTATTATGACAATAAACATTTTTAATTTCATATTCTAAAGGAAAATATTATTCAGTGATTTTGATGTATAAAATGCCTAGTTTTGGATTAGTATCTAGTTAATTTGTTATAAGTATTTAAAGTTTTGATGGGCAGCAAGTAGTTGGTTATATTTTGTGTGGTACACTATTATTCCAATCCACTGCTCCTCTATCTAAATTTTAAATAGTTATAACTCATTTAATACTGCACATTCAAAATTCGATTTTTGAATATTTTAGTACTCCGAATAATATTCTGCTTTTGAAATAAAAATTAAAGTATGTAATTAAAAAAAATTGAAAACTTAAAAATACAATAACAATAAAAATTGTAAAATATATATTTTTCGACTATGCTGTTTTGTAATGACTTAAATTATGCAAAACATTTTTTCAAAAATGCTTATAATTTTTATAAATTATAAATTTTTTTTTAATTTAAAAGAATTACATGGTATTGTAAGTACCTGTCTATAAAAAAAAAATTTCTTTTAATTTATAGACTGAAATAATTTAATTTCAATTCCGTTAAACGAACAGAAAGGATTTAAAAAAATAAAATGAATTCACGAAATGTATAGACTTTGTTTCATTGGTGTGTAAAAAAAAATTAAATATTTCCATTTCGCGAATATTGAGCGATTTCACGTTTTGGGGCGTAGCACTTTGTATACCTTTATGTAATACTTATGGTAATTTGCACAAGAAGAAACAATTTTAAAAATAATTTGAAAAACAACATTTGAAAGTTTGTGCCAGTATCATTTAAAAATAATTATTCACAAGAGTTTGATATTTAAATTGATCATTCGCAAATTTTTGCATTCTTTAAGTTTCAAATCACAATCACAGCAGGCAGAAATATGTTATATGATTAGAAAAAATATTAGGTTGGTGTTATCGAATACTAGAATTTACCAATATCCACCATATTATATCATATACTAGCATAATGTAACATAAATGTGTTGGACACTTCGCGAACATTATATCAATAAAAAAGTTATATTGCAAAGAAAGTATTTAGCTAGTATACTAGGTACTCGGAAGAAGTACAATTTTTTAATTTAAAATTAATGGTGCATATTTTTGTATATGAGTAGATTAGTTTTTACCTTTTGTTCAAATATGTTGCAACAATATAATACTACTTAGCAGTAACTGTAGTTTTTATATACTGTAATTTTACGTTATCGTTGTTCATTCATTTTGTACATTATATAATATAAAGATATATCTGGTATTTACCGATTGTTAAACTAAGGTCAATCACCTCGTTTGATTATATCAATTATTATGTTTTTACTCAGTACTTAAATACCTATATTTGTGAATATGATCATATTATAATAACATTTATACCATTTGCGAAACGTGTCTATCAGTGACACTCTCGGTGAAACACATTTTTAGAATGCCCCAGCACGTTCGATCAGAATCCAATATTGACACTACCTCACTCATAAATGCATTTAGTCCCGGACAAGATATAAAAATATTAAAATTCATCAGCCAATCTCGCAGACAGCATATAAGATAACGCACCAACGAAAACCTAAACAACCGCAATCATTGTAACTTAAAAGTACTTAAAAAATGTCCGAACTGTACAGTTGTATAAAATCTTAAGCGACCATAGGCCAATAAATCATTGTATTTAAAACCTTAAAAAAATAACAACAATCCTTAATAATATATTATAAACTAATCATCACAAAATAATTTGTCGACTCGTAATTATTATTGTACCAAATAATTTGTGTTTTCAAAATGTTGTATTCCTCCATTATATTATATTTAATAACGGTTTATCGTTATTCATTAACATATTAAATATCTCGGTTACTACACTCAGTCCACCCATACAAGCGGATCGACAATCGGTGGGCAGTGGCTGACAATTAATCGCGACCCAGCCAAGCAGCCGATAATATAGTGATAAATTGTAATTTACTATTATAACGACAAATTGTACAACAGGTACCACCCGCATTGCGGTTGAGATGTTTACCAACCGTTCGGTTGCATGTCATCATCTGGCATGTATCGCTTGATTATATTTCCCGGAGACATTTATACAAATATAAAGCAACAGAACAAAAACGTGAACATTGGACATACGTTTTTTTTTTTATTTTGACAATATTGACTTGTCTACAAAGTAAGTGTTAAAGCAGTTCCTAAACCCATATCGATTTAAAAATAATATTATAATAATTTATCACGACAATATTAGACCCCGAACTATAAGAAAAATCCAATTAAACGAAATACACAAATCGAAATGTTTATATTACGACGATAATCATAAATGACTTGTCATCGTTGGTAAAAGTCATCTGCAGGAAACGAATCTGCATGTAGGTCATATGAGGGCATAATATGGGTATATAAAAATAATAAGACAATCATAATATGGCACATATCTCTGAACATATACTTGGATTTACACCAATTTCCCGCGAAATTAATTTGCCTATTCTATACCTACAAAAATGTCCACAGGGAAACGCTATTCCTAATCAAAACACACGACCATATATTTACGAACGGTGTTTTGGGTGACTGGACCAAAGCGGCCCTCATGTATTATGTGTAAACACCCAAATCCGATGTAAACTATCTAATAAATGTTCTATAATATAAGCAGACAATACAACGGAAACTTAAACCATCTTCAAAACTATTGAGTACATGGTATGCCAAATCGAAGTCTGTTTTAACTCATATACTCCCAGGTCTCAGCTACTCACTGTCCAGCCTTACAAGTAACAAACCTACGAAATCAACGTAAATCGTAACCCGCCGCGAAGTTGTAGAAAATACAAAACTCTCATATGTTATTAGTGTATACAGTTTACTTGCAAATGCATCATTCATACAAATAGATATCCGACCACTACGACGTAGAAGACCAAACTGGTGAGTTCATTCCCAGACGCTTTAACGATTCTTCTATTTTTCATGCTAGTAAATAAGAAAAAGTCATTAAAGGGACAAACATGATTTTATTATCATTATTATTATTATGTAAGTATAGATGTACACACACACACACACACACACACACACAATCGTGGTATCCATGATATACATATATTATTAAATTACTATAAACATTATATCACTGTAAGTTTCACGTCAGATATAGTTCTGTGAAAAAACAAAAACTTACAGTTATTTGAAAAATAGTAGATTAGTTTTTCTATCAGACGATTGAGGACGTTATACCTTTGGCCGAACAATTGAAAACACTTAAAATTAACAAAAAAATTACCGCTGATCCAAAAAACCAATACGATTGTGAACGAATTTACGTGCAACGTTGCCATATAATTTTTTTTTTTTTATCAAACGATTAATTTTTAGGTTGGTCTTAGTTACAAGGCAATTTTTATTAGTTTAAGAAAAATATTTTTATTTGCATTTATTAAAATGAAAATTTAATTATAATAATGAAAAATATTAATAATAATAATAATATTTATTTTAATTTTAAAAAAAAAGTAAACTACATGGACATAATGGCCATTTTTATAACAATGGATTGTGTAAACCTGAATAAAATATTGCGACACATATTCAAATGTACCGTCGCCAAAAAAAATCAGTACAAGTCGTCATAAATTCCATATTTTGCATTGTAGTTAAACGTATAAACAGTAGATCATCAGATACGTGAATATATTGTTTACTTTTACAAAATAAACTTTTTTCATTTTGTTTCTTCTTAAGTTGACTAATTGCTTCATCAATTGATTTCTGGTAATGGTGGATAATATTTTCTTCTTTCAGTGTACATAGCTTTTCTAATCGTGCTATAAAGTGTTTATGGCATAGAGTCAAACCACTGTATGTCAAAAGTTCTGTGCATATTATTTTATTCGGTTTTGTTGAAATGGAATCTATGGCTTTTCATTTGCAGTTTTCACGTATAACTTGACGTTCTATGGTAGAAATATTGGAATGATTGTGCTACCGATTCTTTTAATCAATGATTTTTTTATCAGGATTTGTAAGAATTTTTGCTGTAAATTTATTATTTGTACACTTCCATTTCATCCATTTGTCTCTGCGTTTCCGAATAAAACGATATTTATTAGAATCTAATATAGTACTAGATTTTCATTTCGCTTGAAAAGTATAATTTTAAATTCATTATTTTTAATTATGTGACGAATAGGAATATAAAAGCGACGAGTATTTCGTTGATGTTTATGCCACGACTGTCTAAACTAACCAAGACTGACTAACCGTTATTCTCTCGTATCTAAGTTTAATACTTAGATAATAGTGTTCATATTACTTTAGTTTCTAATAACATCCGGTAAATCCTATGAAAGCCCTATAAATATTAAAAAATAATCATGCTCAAATTATCGTTCGGTAACAATTATTAAATTTGGCAACGTTGGAAAAAAAAGTTCTCAATCGTATCAATAAAAATGCTGTTCTCAACCGTATTTTACCGGTTCTCTCGTCATCTCAAAATGTATTCCGGAAATGATTAGGTTTTCTGTGTAAAAGTTAAAAATCTGTTAAAATTTGGGCAACATTTTAACTGTAAATGTCATTAAGTTTAAATGGGTTAGCTTCGTACTAATCATTCAAGAGATTTTTTTTTAAATTTACAGGACACATTACAAAACAGATTTCGAGCATTGTTTTATAGATCCAATTTATGCTCCAGAAAAATCGAGTGAGAAATAAATAATAAACTATGGTGCATGCCACCTGACCAGTTTTACAGAGTACACTGTAACCGATTCATGCAGTGCCCCGCATTTAAAGCGAAATACGCCGAGTGGTAAGGCTTTGTATTTTATCATTGATCATTTTTTCTAGGGCGAAGTCAGGTAATACAGCTACAGTTAGCCATAACTCTTGAGTATTTTAAGTTTGAATAAGTAGAGTTGAGTGCCACATCGGTACCCGTGCTCCACAAAATGTTGGACTAACTCCACTCGTAAAAAACTTTCAATAATTATAATTAATTGACTACTCATTAGAAATTCAATTTCAGATCCTGAGAAGAGCGTTAGGTTAGGTTAATCACTTTTATAACGATGTATTTTGTTTCTTTCGTGTCTGAAATCACTTTTTATACCGTAAAAAATGCTTCAGACGTTTAGTTATCAATGGTTGAAAATTGGTTTAGTTTGTATTTTTTGAAAAATGGGGCTAATGTAAAATTTTTAAGTACTGACCGTTGCAAGGTACCTATTCCATGGATGTTGACTCATTAATTGAATTAATTAATATAATAATAATAATATTTACTTCCAAGTTCCAAATAATAAAAAAATACAGTGCGATTACAATTATATTAGTAAACCAGTAGTTGGTCACAAACCATTAATGACTGTGACTGTGTGGAAATAAAAGTTCAATAATACAAAATTATTTATATATATATATATGACGTTTTGAATAAAATATCCTTAGAAATAGAGATGAGTGCTGACACATTTTTGGAATCGTTTTTTGTATGCAAAATGTAACTATCACTGAATTCAAATTTCAGTCTGAAATTCAATGAAGACGTACATTTGAAACCTACTACACAGCAGAGCGATTTTTTTGGTTTTTTTTTATCGATGTGATTTATCCTAAAAATTATTATGGTTTGGAATATAAAATCACAAATGTATGTAGTGTTATACAATTATTTTCAATTTTTTTTTTTATCGACTTATTAAATAGTATTTACTGCAGGTATTTCAATAACACAAAAAGAGGTCAAGTAAGTAACCGATCTGTTGACAGTAGAATTTAAGTGTACTTCGTAATTATGTAGGTCATTGAAATGGATGTGTTAAATTTGAATCCAATGATAGATCATTGCTTACGAAAAACGATTCTGAACGGATTTTGTTATCCTATATTATTTTATTACCTTATATATTTTATCATTTATTTATATTGCTATTATAGTTATTTATTTTAGTCTTCGCGAATATTATTGAATTACAAGAAAATAACTAAGAACTTAATTCTTTGATTATATATTTAATTTTTTCAATATCTAAACTTTAGAAGCTCCTTAAAATATTTGTGGAATTGCGATCGACTTTCATTATAATTATTTTTGTAAGAAACATTTATGTGGAACTTTCTATTGCATTTTCAAACTTAAGGTATGCATATTTTAACATTATGCATTTTAAACTACAAAATAATTTGCAAATATTGGTGATTCAAACTCGTAACATTATGAAAGTCATAAAACAATTTTAATGACATCAATATTTTATGTTACTACAACTCACAGATGGTCGACTGCATGTTGCCACTAATTTAATGCGAATCTCCACCAAATATTTATTTTTTTAATTGTATCTCCTTAGCTGAAATGTATACACTAGGCTCATAAATCTCACAACGCACTGTAATATTAAATTACTATCATTATTTATTTTTTAATCGAGTAATTGTGTATATTATTTTTACCGGCTATAAAATATATAAACGTTATGAAATTTGATATTTGAAAAACTATTATTTATTATTTAAAATTATTAATGCACCCCTAAAGTACACCCAAGTATTGGAGATGTCTATAATTGTATATTGATTATACCATATAGTATTATGTTTATTAGTAAATTCATTAATTTTTATTAAACACTTTTTCTCAATATAACGCATTATAGTATGTACCTAATCTATTAAAACATTACATAATAATATTATGCAGAAGTCATATTATAAATTTTCATCGTCTCTAGTTCATATGCGTATATCGACAAATTATAATTTTTTTCCCGTTTCTCTAATATTATAATTTTTAGTTTTTTGAATACGAGAATAATGCGAAAATATTGTATGCAAATTTCGAAGAAATATTATTATCATTTTGTGTTATGTAAAAGAGGTTATGAAATGTGTTTTAACCATTTATAAGATTTATTCTATTGTTTTAAATACAGTCTAAAGGTTTTGTAGGTTTGATTTATTATGCTGAACCCGTGTTTTATACAAATATAATAATAAAAATACAAATTTATTATTATTCTATTCATAAAACGAGCGTATTATACCGAGCAAACTTTCAAAATTTCTAATGTTAATTTTGTTGTTTAATTTAATATGCTCAAAGCGGAATAATAATGGATACGCGTTATCAGACTGACCATGTTGCTCATTTTTTTTATTTATTTCAAAGTAAAATGCTCATGAAAATTAAAAAAAAAAAAGGAATTCACTTAGTAACTATCGAAAAAACCCTCTTGGAAAATAATAGAATAACGTCCAATACTCAAATCGCAAGATTTTTAATACAACCTTTATTTATGGTATCAATAAAACACAATAGTGGGAAATGGTATATTTTCTTTTTAACATTAGATAATATGTGTTTATGCGTATTAGTTAAACTGCAGTGGGCTGGATCGTCGTGGCGGCGAGGAGAACATTTTATTTAATTTATTGTTATTTTTTTTTTTGAAAACTATATAGTCCGTTGCATCTCTAAATGTTTTTTTTTTAATCAATTCCAACATTGAGTAAACCCATTTTTATAAGATCTTGCTTAAAATAATAATGTATGCAAAACATAATAATGTATTAATGATTAATATAGTGTGTTGTATATTATTATATTACTTTATTACATAAATTAAAAATATTGTTATATATTTGTTGAGGCAACTTTGTCGGATCAGTTAACACAATGCCAAATCGTAAAATACTCGTTATGTCATTTATATAATAAACGTATAACATATACGTAAGTATACAATATTATTATTCTCTTTCATTTTTGATGACAATCACGTGGAGCTAGCCGCGTGACTTTTACTCGACAGGTATTTCGCCAAAAATCGTAGTGGTGGAGAGGATAAAACGGAATATTCGCATTTTCCCAATTAATTTGTCGTAGAGACAGACGTCTGTCTACCGAAATCGTTATGACGTTAAAATCCTTTAGGACACTTTGCGACGTCTGTCGAACGTTATCCGTCGACCAAATTACATTGGATTATGCGGTAAAAATTACCAAACGCGCGACGGGACTATTTTTATAATGCTTTGTCCCCTGCATTGTGAAATATGAGAATATATATAGTATATAATAAACAAATAGAATACCTAAAAACTTTGCTAGTGTGGTTTATAATAATAATATATTGGTATATGAGACATAGACACCTCCTGTTACAACACACTCGCGTGTATCGATCGAAAAGCGACGATAAAACGAATTGGATACCAAAATATTCGCCTAGTCATGACGTCTCGTGTTCATAATGTATATAATATTATAATATTAATATTCTAATGACGATGGTAATCTAGAATGGGTATATATCGAGAGGAAATCCTCTAAAAAGTTATAAATTATTGTTTTTCGTCATCACGCTCTATCGATTATCCTCGATGATAAGTATTATCATAAATTAAATGCCGGTTTTTTTCTTTTTTTTTCTCCTGTCGGACGACATTTGTTTATTTTTTATACTGCCGGTGTCAAAAACGACAACAATTCACATTAACTCGTTTACATTAATTCAATCGAAGTAACAGCAACAGAATTATTCGTCTCGTATGTAGTATAATATATAACGACTATCCGTCTTGTGGGATTAGTCCTTAACTACACACACACACACACACACACACACTGTATAATATATGTATAAGTACGCAGCACAACGCTTGTGAGTACACGGAATTTTTTATTTAAGAAACTTTTTTTTTTAATTATTATTTTTAACGATATACTAGGTTGTTTGAATCATAATATTGAATATATATATATATATATACAGTTCAAGTATCACACAGACGCACACTTTCTCGGCCAATTCTCGTAAACTGTTATTATTATTCTTTATCGTATAATCATGCGTTTTGTGGCGATACAAATATAATAATACTAAAATTGAACAAATGGCTGTATATTGTGTGTAACTATATTACTGCGCGATCGCAATTATTATCAATAAATAAATTGATTACATGATATTATAATGGTGTGATATCAATTTTTTTTTAGTGGGAGGAGGAAGGTGGTAGTATACGTGTTGCCGATTTGTCAAAGTATGCGATGATTATTATCAATTTTAATACTTTTTAAAAAGCTGCCCCCGTACTACGCTCATGACATTATCGCGTCAACATTATTTTTCAATAATATATATATATATATATATATAGACTGTGATTGATGCGACACGAACATTATTGTCTGGAAAAAGCGTATCGATTTACAGTTATTATTATTTGTATTATTATTGTTGTTGTATCTAGGCGGACGGTAAATTAAACTGCGATATTTAAACATAAATAACACACAATATAATCGGTATGATTGCGTAACATCCAGTTGTACGAACAACATAATTTTTTATTTTAATCTACACGTTCGATCACAAAATTAATACCATAATTTATATGTGTAGTTGAAGTATTTCTTTTGTTGGACGTTCAACGAGAATCAATGAGTAGAGGTACCTACCTACCTATAAAGATAAAGTCACACGGACACACGTTGTTGATTCGCAGAATGTAATTTAAAAATCAGCTGCTGCCCAGATAGTCGTGTAATAATTCTTTGCTTTATTTTTTTTTTTGTTCAACGTTGTTGTTACTATTATTATTGACTTCGTATTTTCCCCCTACACGAAAATCACTCGAATTTTAAATGTAAATTTATACTCGATTATTGTATACTAATTTCTCGACTAAGTTTCGTTAATAAATAACAATAATGTATCAGTTCGGTAGGTGCTTTCTGAATTATAATACTATACTGTATTCAGTGCAGGTCAAAACTATACACGGAAATAATTAAAAAAAATATAACAAACACAAAAACAACACTTGTAAAACAATTTTCGAAATAAATAAATCGTTAAAATCTTGCTACGTATTCTTAAAAGGGAATAACTTTAAGAATTCGTTCAGAACATTCCGTCGGTTCGAATAATATTTATAAAACTTTTGTCTTAAACTTTGAACATCTTTAATACAATTCATAATAATACCTAAATCCTTTAAGCATATATAAATATTATGCCGTGTCGGTGAATAAAATGGTAGTTTTTTCATTCTGTTATGAATTATTTAGTATTAGTTTAGACTCTACTATATATTCTACGACAACGGTTATTGATCTATATTGTTTTAATTACTACGTACCTGTTTTGTCAATAGTTGATATAAATATTAGATAAGAGAACATAAAATATTTTTTTATTTAACTTGATATCATTTCAAAAAAAAAAAATTCTGAAAAAATTATTTTTTTTCTATCTATTTTTTTAAGTTTTTTAATTTTTTGAATAACAACATTTTGCGGAGTATCCCTGTACCACTTTAATCCAGATTAAATTATTGAATAATATTCTAATTTGAAATATTGGAATCAAAAAAATATGGTGTCATAAATATATCAAAAAAGTAAAAAAAAACTTAACGATTATGATAACAATAAAATTAGTAGAAAATAAAATTATTTTCATATATGTTGTTTTGGAATGATATTAGTTTATGTAAATAAATTATTTTTAAAAAAGTTGAAACTTTTGCAAATTAGTGTGTAGATACTTATATGGATCAACCTGTATAGTAATAATTATTCAATTTTACATCAGTAATTAATGCAACTTTTAAAATAAACAGATATTAATGACCGTGGATAATATTATTTCATTTTATTTCCATCATTTATCAGTGTCCATTTCACGCGAGAAGTAATAATTAATAAATATTGAATAATCATACTATTTTATCATCCCGTATAGTTTAAAGTTTAAGTTATCCCATATTTATGATGTTTGCTGTTGTAAATATAAATATTATTAGTTTTACTGAACTCGCTATAAAAATGTAAAAGTTTTTAAGAGCTTTTAGCATAACATAAGACATTAAGACGCATAACATCAAATTACTCATGAGCTGATTATAAAATCATACCGATGTTTAAAAGCACTGGCGCCACGTGTTATCTTGGTTCTCGACTGTGGTTTGCATCAGTTTGTGGATTTTATTTAACGACAATCGTTTAGAATAAAATATTATTATTAGCGTTATTATTTTTATTATTGGTTAGGCTCGTTTTCGATCAAGTCAAATCGACACCTTTTCTATTTTGGAGTATACAAGTTATATTCGTATTTTCTTCGATGGTTCGACAAAATTATACTTATAATAGGAATAAATTAGTATTTATGATTTAAATTTAATAATATGAAAATCCACTTTATATTTGTTATTACTTTCTCTCCTTTCTTTGTGGTTCTCCAATTATCTTAATACAACACAAGGATTTTGTGCTTCGAGTTAATATGTGTCATTACTTTTACATAATTGTGCATTTATTGTGAACTTGGTTAAATCATGTTTATCTTTTCTCGCGCAGACTTGTAATAAAATATTTAATGGAATATCGAACGAAAATATTTAATGTGTTTGTATTTTATCTTTTATCTCTATTGCGTAGGTATATTATTAAGGACACAAGGTTACTTATGAGTATTGGCTTGTTATAATATTCAATGACAAATAATATACACTTATAGTAACTTGCAGCAAGCCATTAAAAAATATTTATTGATTTTTTATAGTTTATGAATAAAACTTTGTATCAAGACAAATATAATATGTTTTAAAAAATTCTAAAAAAATATATGTACATTAATAATAATAATTTATAATACAAATATAGATTTTAAATTGTGTAAATTGGCTAAAGAAAATTAATCATTATTTGTGATATGATATTATAATAAAATATGATTTTTAAAATAACCAAAATAAATGTGTACTAATGCATAATTTAATATTTAGATACTTTATACAATAGACATAAGAAACAAATTATTTAAGAACTAAGAAATGTACACTAATTGTTAGTACAAAACATAAATTAACCAAAATGAACGATAACAATATATATGATAATGTATCCTAATGTATATAATCTCAACGTTCTAAGGCAATGACAGAACTTGGAAATATTATAATGAATAATAATTACAAATTGTGTATACAATTAATAATATGACTATTGTAATAATTGATTATGTAGTCAAGAAGTAATACCGTATACAATAATATAGAGACATGATATAAAATGAATAAGCTTAGTTTATTGCATACCTATAATATATTATATTAAGAAAGACGGTAAAGCAGTTAGGAGTCGGGGAAACTGCTGTAAAACGAATGATAAGGCTGCACAGTGAAAAGCTGAAAAGCATTTGAACATTATGATAATTCGCTAATTAACAGTCATTTTCGCCGTGGATACAAATGGAATCGTTAATATTCGCACTGGCAGATAGTGAATCTAAATGTTTGCCGGAAACTTGCAATTAAAACTTAGATGAAAAACTGAGGTTGCGTAACACTAATCTGCCAACTGTGTAGGTATAATAATAATAATAATATGGTATACATTTAGTGCATAAGACGGGTGTAACAGTTATATATTTATTCGGCCGATTGTTTTCACTTCCCCGCAAACGTTATGAAACAATACACACACACACACACATAATACGTACAAATTATTTCGATTGTTTTAGTTTCGTTTGGTTTTTATATTAATTATTTGTTTAGGTTTTATTATTATTGTTATTATTATTATTTTTTTTTTTTTTGTACTCTAAGGTAACTGAATCAGAACCATGTAACGGTTGTATAATTAAATGGAATCAACGACCGCATCGGCTTCAGTTCAATATTAATGCGCATCCTACTGTGTGTATGCGTATATACATATATATATATAACTTTATAAGACTGGCTAAATTACAGGCATTTCCTTCTGGTTTGGACAGAGATTGATAATATATGTTATAATCTGTTTTGAAAATGAGTTTTACAACTATATTCTCTGTATACTAATCAAATGCTATGACGTCTCGGACGGGTATAATTTGGAGTTTTCCCCTCGCCTCTCCGTCGTCAATCAACATTTCCATTGATATAATTATTACCAATGAAAATCCATTCATTCCCGTCGCGTAATCATAACGTCTAGTACCGACGTATTTCGTTTTTATTACAGCTTGAAATTAATCCAGTACCCACCTACCTACCTATACTATAATATTATAATGGGTAGCTAATACATTAACTATAATATTATATAATATATGCAGTACCTATCTAATCACTTGAGATTTTCGACTGTATAAAATTGTATTCGTAGAATTCAATTAGTTACGACGTCGATTCGAGTACAACAGCTATACTATATTACTGCTATCTCGTTTTTATTTGGCACCTCTGACGAATAAAACATACGCTACAATAAAATAATCACCAACACGGTATTATTCATAACGGGAAATATTATACGATTTGTCCCGAATAATTGCCATAGACATGTTGTATTATTACCTACCTACCTATATTTGTGAAAAAAAAAATAATCAGATTTTTTTTGCTTTGTTCGTGAAATAATCGAAGTGTGTTTTCGTTGTAGAATTGGAGTAGGTACAGGTAGGTACCTACGCTGAATGGAACTTCACAGTTGTTGTGCTACCTACACGCTCGGTAGAGTTGTAATAGTCGGCACAGTGTGTTCGAGAGATGTTTTGTCTTTACAGTTTACACAGCCGATAGCCATTAATCATGTAGAGTAAAAATTAGTTTTTCAATTTCGACGTACCGGTTATTTCGACTAATAAATTAACTATAATATCGCCACGGTTTCAGAACATGGTTATAAAAAAATAAAACTGAAACATTTCCAGGAAAATCTAGTCATTTTTCACTAATTTTCTATAATTTAGTGAAAATATTATGCTTGTTCTTGAGCATCAAGGTAGAGAAAAATAATTGTAATATATATATATATATATATGGTAAATCTATATACCCATATTATAAATAACATAATACATTATAAATTGAATTAAAATAAAATGTTGACAATTATTTATATCAATATAAAATACTATTGATCTAATTTTGGAAATTCAAACAGAGAATAATAAACTTATGGATATTAAAACTACAGTCAAATATTTGCCTAAACTCAATCGTTTAATTGTCATGATGGAGTACAATAATTGTTAACATTCTTATGAGAATAGAGGAACCATTATTGTTCCAAACATGTGGTTAGCCTCTAACAGTCAAACACCTTTTTGTCTACTTCCGTAACCACTCCAAAACTATAATGCACATAAAACATTACACAACATGTCAATCTTAAGATCATTCTTTTCTTTTTAAAAACAATTATAATATACACTCAATTTAGTCACAACATCCTATATTGCTACTCTTTTGTAACATTAATAAATATTTATTTTGTAAACTTATAATCTTAGAAGTTAATCAGTTGTGACACGAATAATAATAAAAAAAAAAATGTACAGTACATTTATAAATATTGTACTAACCGTATATTATACTTTACTGTTATATTCTCGAAATATAATTTCTGATTTTACTGACCAAAATATCGTCGTTGTTAAATTGAACTATACATATTATACCTAGTATTATACTCATAATATACACATATTGCATATTGGAATCGAATTGTTAACACAAAAGTATCAATTCAACATAATGTCGTGTATCGTCTGTGGTTTGCAAATCAAAATCCTAAGCAGTCCAAAAACAATGCTTATAATTTACGGTTTAAAATATTATCGATAATAATTTTATGTACTATAACTTAAATCGTGGTTGATGCTCTTAAGTCATACGTATCACTACTTTATACTATGTTTTTTTTTAATAAATATCGAAACTTTAAACAAATATCATTTAATATTAAAAAAAAAAAACAACTATCCGTAGACCGTGGAGTCGTTGTCCTCTATAACAATGTGAATACAAAAAGTATTAATTTTATAATATTTTATGGATTTTACGGATAGTAATAGAATATTCAACATAATTTAAATTATACTGCCAGAAACAATAAATTGTCTAGCACAGAAACATAAAAGGATTTACAAGTCACGCGCGCACGCACATCATTTTAAAATAGATTTACTTTTGTGAAGAGAATAATTAAAAATGTAAAAAAATATTGAAAGTTATTATTCACTTTATCCTTTTGTTAATTATTGTAAGAGAAACGTATTAACGAGCTAATTATTTAAAAGTCACAGTTGTATTGTTAAACTCGCATTGTTATTAATTATTAATTTTGTTCAATTTCATTCCGTGAAAATAAATAAATAAATGAATAAAAAATATAATAGGAAAACTTTTTCAATTATAAATTTAAATAAAATGAAATAATAATAAATAAATAAATTTAATAACTTTGGCTTAATTTAATTTAATTATTTGTATAGGATTTTTAATAAAAATAAACATATAATTAAAAAGTGTACAGTGTATAAAATATGTAATGACATTTCACAATTTCATGTATATTTTAAATACAATATTTTTAAGAATCATTACTTACAAACTCCATCCAGAATCCTCAATTTATACAGACGAAACATTAGCTATAAACAAAGCAGTACAAAATACGATGGAAAACAATGATACGTCTCACAACAATTATTTAATACTAAGCCACTCTTTCAGTAGCTTAACAGGCATAAATAACCCATCAGATCCAACTGACATATCTCAACTTATTCAAGAAAAAACTTAGGAAGCACGCCAAAAAAAGGAAAGTAATATATTTTCTATGGATACCCGGACACAGTGGAATAGATGGAAACAAACTATCAGATCAAAAATCATCCAATCAGCTTCATCTACTGACATCCAAATTCTAAACCTAAGCACTTTTTCAGATTTAAAAAAACTTATCCAGATGACTATACCATAAATGGTAAAATCACTGGACAAAATAAAACACTAAATTAAACACAATAAAAAACAATATCCAAGTATGGCAAAACCCAGGCCAAAACAGAAAAGATGAAACCATTTTGGATTGCCTTCGAATTGGGAATACCTTCGTAACACAATCACCTCGTGGCTAGTAAAGTAATTCCTATATGTGATGTCATGTGGTGTAGAATTTACCGTCAAACATATAATTGAATGTTTAATGTACTTACGTAGGCTCAAGAATCAAACACCATATATCATATCAATTAAATGAAGCCTTACAACCAGATCGCCTATCAAATAATAACATCATCAACTTCTTAAAGGAAATCAATTTATATAATCTAATTTAAGTCTATATTAAATGTAAGCCAAATTCATAACTAATGTATATTAATAACTAATGGCCTATAGTAGCTGATGTTATTTTATGCTCAATAAAAAAAATATAAATATATGCTATAAGGGCATCTTAAAATCGAGCATTTAAAGTTATTTTATTTATTTATATAAAATCATTCCTTTGAAATATGAACGATTTGTTGTTTTTTTAATAAATTAAATGCATGTTGGATCTCTAATAAATCCAACTTATTTAATTGTACAGAATTGATGTAGCAATATCGCAACATTATTGGAACAAAATTCTAAAGCGTCGAAACAGTATTCACTTGATACTTTAGCACTTAGTACAATCTGGAACTAAAATAACTCGAAATGTGTGAAACTTAATGCTCCTATCATCTAATGCAGTCCTGCAATTTATATTTTTTCGGTATTGAGTTAATAAATAGTAATTTTTTACATAAGTAATTTGCAATAATTTAACAAAAATAAAATTTTCGGTATTCTACGTTACTTGATTGATAATAAAGCATAAATTAATAAATCCCAAATAACCGTAATTAGCTACCAACAAATTGAAAAGTATTGAAACTTGTCAAAAAGTTTCGTCAAATGTGTCTTCTGATAATTTAAAAAAAAGTCGCCATTCCTGATCTTTTCGAGATTCGCAAGTGTCCACAATTTCTTTATTTTGTTTTAAAAATCATGGATTTTACAACATTTTTTTTAAAACAATTAAAACTAGTTTTATTAGAAATTATAGGCCATACAGTGCAATAATAATAACAATAAAATAAGGTACATAAGTATTAGGCAAAAATAAGTAAATTAATTTTAAAATCACAGCTTTCCATCAATCATAACGTCGCGATTTACTCTCAACTCTTCAGTTAAAGATTTTTTTGTATATTTTGAGAATAGGAAATAATATGTTGATTTGTTAGTTTGACTCTTCTATACTAAATATGCTTAAAAGTCACAGCAATTATAAGTTTATATTGCTGGAACAATATTTAATTGTCAATCCAGAATTTAATTCCATACAATGTTATATTAAGTAATAATTTATTAGCACTCGTACAATCAATGTATCATGTGTAAAATTATATTTTTATTGTGCTGTACAGTTTTGTTTTTATCATAACTACTATACGAATTTTGGGTCTGCGTTTGGTACTATAATTTATATATTTATATAATACACAGGTATCTAGAAAATGTACCTAATATTTTACAATAAACGTTTTCTGATAATTTTCGTCAATTTATAAAACGCCTTACTGAGACTAAAGCACCAAACATGATAATAACGGATTATTCACCTTGCTGGTAACATATTATGTATAGTTAAATATTTTAAATTACATATCTGGTATTAAAATTAATTTAGTATTTTTGTATAATTAACGTATTTCTATAATTGCCTATATAGGTACCTACATAATTCATAATTGTACTCATAACCAATCAAAAATAATTTTTGTACTGAAAATAAGCTGAGACAGTATGAATATGAGTTTTTCATAAAATATCGTCGAATTGACTGATCGATGACCTGTAAACACGTTTGGTTCTTTTGAAAATATTAGATGTGAGACTTACACTGCAGCAAGTAAAACAATATGTATAGATGTATCGGTGGTTCTTTTGTTTCGTATAAAAATCTCCAAAATTTATCATTTTCATTTTACTCACTTGACCTGAGCAATGAATCGTGAAAACACGATAAACTATTGGAAGTCACTTTGTTTAGTGGATGTATAACAGTTAAATGCTTAATACTTTCTGTCCATTAAACAATGACGCTGTATATATTTACCTGATTTTGGTTTGTTTTAATACCATTGTATTTTTCGATATTATAACAGATTAGTATTGTCGTCGTGTATCGTGCGCCGCGCACAAATCATTTGTTATCGACAATGTTTTAAACGTAAAAAAAAAATGTTTTGGAAAAATCGCGAACTACGTGTACGCGATGCACTCAAATCGTATGTTTACATTTCGGATAAAAATTGTTACCCAGTTGGACGTGTTTAAACGCGAAAAACATTATGCATATCATAATTTGTAGTGATAACATTATAGCCAATCTTTTTTAACGCTTCAACGTCTGAAGTTGTTATCCTACAAAAGTGTACAAACGAGAAATAACGTTAAGATCAGTGTTTCTCAAAGAAGCTAATAGTTACCAACTAATGATATACAATGAGAAAAAAAAATTTCGAAATCGATTGAGATGAACAATATATCTAAATGTGAATACCTATTTAATATATTTTGTATGTGATCATAGATGACGATTCAAAATTGAAATAAAAGCTATGTACATTTGGTGGTTTGATGTTCGTTTAGTGTTTTTTTTGAATGTTACACGGGACTAAGGGAGGTTGACGATTGTGGTTTTGTTTTTGGACATTCGTTGAAAATATTATGTCTCGTGGTAAACATGACCTTTGTTAAAATATTAAATAATTATAGTCATTCTAGTTGGTTAGGATATGTACAGGTGACATTAAAATAAACTGATTTATTTTATATTGTTTTAATACGGGTACACCTATGGTGCAATATAAAACAAAATAATTATTGCAGACAACTAGTATTATTCCAAGTGTCATAAATCTAATAATTTCTGAACTAAATAATATTTTTTTTCTTAGCGTGTAAAAACACAAAATATGTATTGTTATGACATATACTTAATATAACGATTGCACTTGTTTGTTAATTGGTTAAGTCATACCTATAAAATTAATTTTATTTTATGAAACTGTATTCCTATTTTGTTATCTTGAACCACAATGACATATTTCACCTTATATCCTAATTTATTTCCAAAGCACAAACAATAATTATTTAAAATTTAATCAATAATAATAATAATATATAATGTTTATGAATCATCAGTACCTATTTCAATTATGATTTCTATATTTGATTCATTATAAAATGGATATTTTCTGTCAATTATGTTAGGTTATAATTTATTTAACGGAATTTCTGTCATGGAGAAAAATGAATTGATTTCAAGAATATGAATCATAAAAAGTCAAACACTGTAAAGTACATATAAAATACGGTGGTAATACCCCTTGATATTAACTGACGAACATATTTTCAAATTATCAAGTCGATAAATCATAACTACTTTAAAATATCCCTTAAAATATATTTTAGGACTATGCTTCAGTGACTACTACGTACAGGCGAATTGGTTTACCTACATTATATTTTCTCCTTATGATATAATCAAATACTGCTTTGAAGGAAGTTGTTGAAGGAAATCATGATTGAATTTGTATTCTATCATATTTCATAAATTTCACAGTGTACACCATTAATTTTCCATTGCAAATGACACACAAAATAAAAACTAAACGACATTATTACGGGGAAGTTAGTTATATAATTATGAAGTCCTTGTTCTCTTATATAATTTCATTATTTTAAAATAGTAATGATACAAAATAGTAACAAAACAAATTGTTCAAGAACTGTTATTTATATAATTGTGATAAGTACCGAATTTTATTATCATATAATAAATAATATACATTAATGGTTATTTTGTTTTTAATCAAATAGACAACTTTTGAACAATCCTACAACTTTGGACGATACTGAATATCAATTCAAATATTTGCATAATATGTTAAATCAATAGTTTTGAATTATTTAAAACGATAGAGGAAAACCCGAACAGAAGCCAAATTGATTTTTAATAATATTAAGTAAATCAAATTGAATAGTATAAAAAATCTCTTAAGTTAAAAATCTAACCCCTTACAAAGTGTACGCACACATGCCATAATATATATGTTAGGTACAACAATCTTACACTTAAGTATGAGAAATAATGCAGAGAAAAATAATTTAAATATTTAAATTAATCGGAAAACTCGAGAATACGAATGATACTGGTCTTTGAAATCAAAATACACAGTACTAAAGTTATTATAGTTTACTTATTATTATTTATTATACTAAAACCTCGTTAGTTTATACCCAATAAGTTCACCTAAAAAATAGCTTAAGACATTTTCATCTTTGTAATTTTATCAAACTACCTACGTAAACATCACTATGTATATATTATTTATCTATAGCCGAAGAGCTATATATTAATTAGATATCTATTATTATATTTATTATATATTTATAAATTAATATACGATATTCAAATTGTTTACTATTTGAGTATTAAACTCAGAAAATCAAAAACACACATTGATAAATTAAATCAGAACCAATTCTTTGTGTGCAAGGTTTAGTATTATAGACAAAAAATTAAATAATTATTACAGATTAATGTTATTTTGAGCAGTTAAATTATGTTTAGTTAGTATCTCATAAAACTGAGTCACCGTCATAACTGCGAATCCAAAAATACTAATGTCAAAATAGCGACGGCAAATCAACTAAACACAAAATAGCTAAAAGACATAATAGCGAATAACAGCTAAAGTATATTATTTTAAATTTATTATTCTTATTATTTATCTGTAGTAATAGTATTAAGTTATAAAGATACAGATAACCACGATCAGTTTTATAGCTAAGTTATCCAATATTCTGGATGGATGAGATATGATAATAAAATAGGTTAACATGTATTACTAAACACGCATAATAATAATAATTTTAAAATAATATAATTTAGCTGTTTTAAATATTTGCTATTTTATGCTTAGCTATTTTTCCGTCACTATTTTGACATTCACTTTTTTGGATTCGCGATTTTGACGTGATACCCATAAAACTATTGATAAATATAATATAATAATGACTAGGTATACTATCTAGAATAATATTCTAATGATGACTACTTAGTGTGTCTTATCAAGTTATATGATATTATTTCTAATTTTGTAACTTTAGTTAATGATAAATAGGCAAATATATAGAGAAAATTATGAAAGTATTTTATTTAATAATAACTATTATAACACTTATTTATGTTAACGGTTTTTATTTTAATTGATGTGCATGAAAAAAATATTTATTTTCTCAAGCAATATCTTTTAATTGTGATTTATGTCATAAATTTTAACCATCATATTACATTTTATGCGATGGTCGTCCATCTCAATTTTCGGGCACATTAATTCCATTATGTTTTGTTTAATATGAAAACGCTTCTCTTTTAAATAATTATTAAGTTAGAAATTTGCATAATACAACTATTTAATAGTTATGTATGTTGTATAAAAGTATTTTATGTTTTTACAGTAAAAACGGTTTATTCTATTCTACGTTAAAAATATAATAGGTACATTATAAAAAATACTTTTTAAATTTTTTAAAATCAAAAATTAAATATATGTACATGCACTAGATCTATATCAATATTTAACAATTTTTTTTTATGCATATTAGTAAAAATACTTTGCGTCTTACGGTAAGACACGAGCCGCGTGAGTCTATGATGAGAGTCGCAATTTGACCTCTCTGTTGTATACAAATTATATTATTATATATTATTATTTTATTTGTACTTTTATAACTATTACTATTTATTTTTTGTAGATTATTCGTGGCCATTGAAAACAGAAAATATATAAATCAGGCACGACGGAAAAATCGAAACTATATAGCTAAATTGTTTTGTTTATATTTAACAGTTTTAATTTGGGTAATTATTATTTTGATCAATAAGTGTGGTTTAGATACGACAGGGATACACAGTGGTCCACAAATTAAAATTAAGCGATCTTTAATGCCCGATTTCAAAATGATAAAAATTAGATTTTTTTTAAAAAAAATATTTTATCTACATCCTGTCGAGTCTAAATATGTATTTGGAAATTCATAAATATTTTTATAACTCGAATTATAGCTATTTTAATGAGAAATTTTTCGATGTACCTGTTATTTTATTTTAATTTTGGGCATAAATATTGATACATCAAAAAATGTTTCATTAAAATGGCTATGACTCAAGTTATAAACATATTTATGAATTTCCAAATACACATCTGGACTCGACAGGATGTAGACATAATATTTAAAAAAAAAATCCAATTTTTATCATCTTGAAATTGGACAATAAACATCGTCTAATTTTAATTTGTGGACCACTGTGGGGCGTTGACGTGTACACATTTACTAGTACCTAGGTAGTAGGCACATACCTTTAATGCCTACTAAAAATATAGGTTCTACGAGATCGACCGGATTTCAGACATCGAATGAGAGATACCGCGGAACCAATTTTTATGATGACCTACCTAACAAACGAGCTACGTGCGCATAGGAGTTTTTCGTACGTCGTAACTCGGCGTAGATGGAAATCTCACGTCCGATATTCAAATAATAATAATAATAACCATAGACACACTATAATATATACATTACTCGGACAGAATAAACAAGACGGAGCGGTTTACGCTTGAAACGAATAAGTAAATTGAGTGCGTTTCCAATTATTGTGCCGTAATGAGGATTACGTTATATGGGTACACATCATTATGTATAAGGTACTCACCCCACGTGACTAGTCCCACTACTTTTTCAAGAAGAGCAATGAATTCAACGGGAACTCGTATTTGCGGAGACGCGGTATATTCAGATTTAGAAACTCTTCAACTATTTACTTTCAAAGTTCAAAATGATTATCGGGGTTTTCTCGGAATAATAATATCTGGAAATGAAACTATATTCAAGACGTCATACCGAATAACGCCGCGGACGGCTTTTCAGTTTTATATACGCATTGCTGATTATATGTGCAAATTTTACACACTCAACTTAAATTACAATTGAATATTCTAGTAGTTCTTTAGAAAATTGGAAAACGTTTGCCAGTTTAACATAAATAACTCAATACGGAATTACCATAGTGAACGATTACGAGAACCATAACGAATCGTACAACAAAACCATATTATAAAAACAAAAAGAAAAAAAACGAGTACAGTAGAAAATAATAAAACAAATCGAAATCCTAGTCATCGTCGATATTTTATTTAATACATAATATTATATCCACGCGGTGTATATATTATCAATATCGATGGGATTTAGAAAAATAAATCGAAATCCTAATGTTCACCGATTAGAACGACGGACGTGCACACTCTCTGGCCAGTAATAATCAAAATAAACAACGTCGTACCTACCCGTCATCTGGGAAATATTTGAATTATTGCTCGACATTGGCGTAGGACGAAATCCGATTAAAGTATTCATTTGCAATTAAAACTTCCAACGCACTGTTTGAGCAAGTAGCACTATTATAGGGCATATTACGATTTGATCGACATCGATATGACCAGAGTCTATAGACAGTGCGTGAATTGGTCAAATCGGGTGACTTTGGCCTTGAACAAGATCTACAAGGGGGCATGGCTTAGGTTATAAACTAAGCATATCATAATATCGATGTTATAAATTATTTAACACATTTCAAATAAGTAATAACAGTATTAACAATAATTAATACAAGTTAAACCAACGGCGTCATTTTATTTTTTAATAGAAAGGGGCCAAAGTTTCGATCAGCCCATATAGCTAAACAACAAAAAAAAAAAAAAACAGAACGCATCGTTTACAAGCTAACTTCTACTTATATTTTTATTTCGATACGATTCCCATCTTACAAAAATTTACATGCGTATGCGGTAAAAGTATCCTAGCAATGCCTAGCAAAAAAAAAGCCAAAGAGGAGCTAAATAATTTTATGGTCACTATACCTTTGTGACGTAATTTTATATTTTTCTAAAGGTGTCGAATTTTGTAAATTATAACATAAAACACGACTGCTAAACCTTATTGAAAAATTTTGTTTAAACATTTTAAATATGTACCTCCTGCTAAAGAAGTTTTTTTTTAAAATCATGGATAAATTTTTAAGTGATCATTGATATGATATCATTTTGTTTTTAGAATTTTTAGATTATAATTTCTGCGTCTAAATATTTGACGTAATACATTAAAAATATTAATTATTATTGTGTCAAAAGTGTTCTAGTGTTTACACAATATTATATATCCTCAAAATTATCAAAATTAAAATCATGTTATTTCACCGACAATCGATCCAATAATTTAACTGATTTTACAATTATTACAATCAGAGACAGGGACAAATGCTTACCTTGCCTCCCCCCCCCCACCACTACAAAATAATGCCATTGATCTAATTTAGTCTAATTTCAACTTAAAATTATCATAAAAAACAAGCATGTTTTTATACTTTTTAGATTATTTTAGTTATAGTATAAACTACCTATAACTTATAAGAAACCTTGTTTTGATTTTTGTTGTGTCGAGATTTTGACGAATTTTGTCAAAATTTGAACATAAAATGTTTATAAAAAAAATGTGCCCATATCTTTAAATTTTTAAACCGCTATTATAAAAACTTATGAGGAACCTTGTATTGAATTTTCAATTTTTTGAAGAAATGAAAATGTTTTAATCGATATTTAAAGAAAAAAAAATCAAAAATTTCTTATGCTTACAATTACCTCAAAAAGAATCAAACTATTTTGAAAATATAATAGTGTATAGAAAATGTTTATATATAAAATGCTTATTTTCAATGAAAATTTCATGTATCTACAGTTTTTTTTTGTGTTAAACCAAAAAACAAAATCGATTTTATCAAAAAATTGACTTTGCATAAAAATGCACGCTTTTTCTAAATTTTCTGTTGTTTTTTCCATTGAACGCTTTTTGGAATTTAAAAAATTACCTTTTAAATGCACCAACTAAATTTACTTTTACACCAGAAAAGTTACTGAAATTGAAATTGAAATTATTTTTTAACAACTTATTGTGAACACAAACACAAAAAAAAAAAATCGTATTTTATTGTAACTTTATTGTAACATTTATGATTCATCACTCTGCTCAGAATCTTAAAAAAAAATGTTTTGCTAACTCAAAATCATCATTAATATTTTTAGCGGACAAATTCTTGACAAATAAATTTTTTATTAAGTTTTTTTTTTGTTTTGTTAATTTCATAGATCGAAAATTCGAAACTGAAATATTTTATTCGTGATAAATGTGCGATAAAATTTAAATATTAAATCAGTCAAACGCAACAACCATTTGAAAAATTCGAAAAAAAAGTAGTTTTTTATTAGGTACATAACTCACATGTTTATACTAAGAATACCTAATAGTCTTTAAAAACTATTTTACAAAAATATAAATTAGATGTAATATTAGATTTAGCATTTATGATACTTGAACTATTTTATAAATTACACATACTGGTAGGTAGATCAATATTATTGACTAACATATTAATATCGCTATAGCCCACATATCTCCCTCAATTTCATGGACTGATTATCCTTAGTACACAAATTCGAATAATTCAAAAACTACTCTTTCGAATCTTGATTTGTTATCTCAACTTTTTCAAAAAAATTATCCACTAAATAATTCACATTTAATAGGGGAGAGCAGTTCTCATTTAAAAAACAGAAGTTTGTTTCTCCGGAGTATACTTCTTAAGTAGTACAAAACATCCTAAAATAATTTAAAAGTGGTATTATAAGTATTTAAAAATTCCAAAAAAAAAAAAAATATAAATCATAATTTAAATTAATGCGTTATTAAAGTAAAAAAAAAAGGGTGAGCATGGTGAATCACCGTGCAAATTATATTTTGTATTGTATATTATATTGTTATCGTGTGACGAGGTCGTCGTAAGGACTGTAATAGATTTTCCGATTGTATATTTTCGACTCTGGCTGTTTCGTTCAACGCGTTTTTATAAATGAGACGTGTATAAACATTTATAATAGATATTATTTAGAAAATTTATAGGCGTGGGTATTTTATTTTTACATTTATCAATTTTTGTCATCCGACTCTTTGGTGCCTCGTTGTTTTACAGTAATGTGAATAAATCGCCTGTCTCATTCCGAGCACAGCCCATATTTTATAAACAAGGGACAACCATTTTCCGATAAGACAAACGGTTTACAAGAATTTCAGATCTCGGCAACTGTTGGGATTAGATTAGACGGCACAGCGCAATATTCTTAGTTACTGGGCTGGAAGCACCCGTGATTAAATCCCGGGCGAACCTGGTTTCATTCTTTAAGAAAATAATTAATGTATATGCTTGCAGGGAGTAGACATGGATTTAAAAGGGATTTTATATTCCGGCATTGCGGGTGCGGGCAAAGTATAGTAGTTATATTTGGAATAACGCACATTATATACCGTTTTAATGTACAAATAGCATAAATATGAGCCAATGTGTATTGTTTTGTATGTATATTATATATATACATTTGAGTATAAAAAATAAAACAGTAATAAATGGTACCACGATGAGACAGTTTTATTTTTACGATGTGCGTATTCAAATGTCAACAAAACTCTAAGGAGTTCTGTTTCCCTGGTAATATTGATTACTCTGAATACAATAAAGTATATAATTATTATTCAAAAAGGTTATTTGAGCTGCTTTTTGTTCAAGAGAGCGTTTTGCATTACTCTTCGTCGAGTTTTATTGTTTTTTAATACAATTAAAATATTATTGACAAGTTCTATTTACGAGAAGGCAACGTTTTTGCTTATAAATTCTCCATCGCACTACCACACAGACGCGAATGTGTGTGCTATATTTATCTATCTATGCATCTATCTATCAATCTAATATGCATATGTATATGTATATGAATTTGTGTGTGTCTGTGTATAAACAAAACGACTAAGTCCATTAAATAAATGGGTTTGCCAACTTGCGCATTCTGACTCTAAACTTTTACAGACATTGCCCGATTTTCTATCCCATCAACCAGGAAACAATGTGTATCCCATGTTTAAAGTGACTTGATAGAATACAGTATTATCGATTATATTTTCAACTCAAAAATTTAGTGAACTGTTTTTGTGTTTCTCGTTTATTTCTGTATAAATTATATCAATTAGTTGACATACAACATACCACGTAACACGACTCGCAACATGCATTCAGCACGTAGCTATCGAAACGAAGTAATGAGTTGTAATTTAGTTGAATATGTTCATTTTTGTGGACGCCTAAATATTGTTATTCAAATCTGAAAAAAAAAATTATGTCTTATATTTAATAACATATTAACGTGCTTTATAGTAGGTATTAGGTAGGTTACATTTATTATGTGTGTACCATATTTTAATTTATTTGCTTATTATTTTAATACAAGTTTCATAATTTTTTATTAAATAGTAGTACCCTTTGTGCAATTTATCATTCGTTACATTAAATTTTGATCAGTGTTATGAATTTCAATTATTTCGATATATTTTCTAATTAAATATGTAATTTTCTTTTATTATTTTGTACACCTAATAAACACAATGAGAATAAATTGTACTGTAGTAGTAAAAACCTTGCCACATAACACACACGTATTAAAAAACTCTACAGTACCCTCCCCATAGTTACACATCCTAATGACCTTAGTTATCGAAGCCTTAACCTTCCCCTCAACAAAAAAAAAATAATAAATAAATAAATTGTACTTCAAATTATACAAAATATTAAAATTGGAATTATAAAAAATATGAAGATAATTTTCCTTATTAATTATAATTTCGATTATAATCCACAATGTTATGTTATATTAAATACCATTTAGTTCAAGCACCTACTTTAAATTACTATAGTTCTTACAACCGTAAAATAAATTACAAAAAATATTTTATGTGTGAGAACATTGGAAGATAATATTATTATTTTAAATAAATTAATCTAGTAACCGGTAAAAATCTGGTTATTCTAGGACAAAGTGTACAACTACTACTTCCCAGCATAAAATATATCTCATTGCTATTAATTTTAATTTTAAAAGTTACTATAGAATATTTAATTCTTAGAAATAAGTAAAACAATGTTAATTGAAAGTCATTTTAAATTGCATACTATTATTTACTCACGAATAAATAATAATAAGAGTTCATCATTATACGAGTATTTATGCTAAAATAATTATTAAAATCGCAAAGTCCCTTGTATCTTTTTTAAATATTTCGGAGTCTCTGTAAAATAGTTAAAAAATAATTTTATCACAAGTCGTAGTCATAAAATTAAGTACAAAAATGTTTTTAGAGATAAATTAAATTCTTCAAATAATATAAATATATTTGAATATAAAATATTACCTACTTTAAATGTCAAAAATCCATAAATTAAATTTACAACTTTAAAAAATCTAGGTCACCTTCAACCAGAGATATTCGAAATACATGAAAAAATATGAATGCCAATTCAATTTAATTTAATTTTTTGAAGTATAATCTAATAAAAATTGTATTACATTTTTCTTCATGGATTATTATTCAATTAACTTTTTTTGGAATGTTTTTTTTATACATAAGCAAACTAATCGTAGATAATTGAATTCTTCATTGAGGTCGTTCTAGGAAGTATAATAATAACTATCCATTATATTATGCCAGTTTAATTCAATTGGGTAAATAATTGTATACAATTTATAGCATTTCCAATTATTATTAATAAAGCTCAAGGAAACAAAAACATCTTAACTAAATAATCATTGAAAACAAATATATTTCTAGTGAAATTAATCTGTATTCCTATATTATATCGTCTTACATTTTATTTGATATGATTAAAATCCTATTTTAAACTAAATATCAGTTGAATAATATAGAAACAATTCTTAATGAGCTGCGCAATAAGAGAATCGGGAAAATAATTGTATACAAAAAAAATAATGATATCAATAATATTATAATTTATTATTAATAAATGTTTTAACTATTTATTATTATTATTATTATTATAGGTAACTACTGACTAATATGTCTTATTTTTCAGTATATAAAATAATATAGTATAAAAAACGATTTTATACTTAAACATTTATTTCAAAACACACACATCCATATTTTCAATTAGTTATTATTTAATAAACTATAAATACATTCGTTTATTTAATATATAGTATATTTATAATTTATAAAGCATTCCGACATTCAAGTAAGTTTAAATTCTTTAGAGTGACCTAACTCACTTAATTAGATATACCCATATGTAACAAATTTGTTGATTAAATATTGTAAAACTATTAAGATAATGGAAATAATAAAGTTACAAGTAGGTACTAATTAGGCATCTAAAAATGTTTAATAATAATGTTGAAAAAGTTTTTGACGTGGTAATTGTGTATAGTTAATTATTATTACTTTTAACACATTTTAATATACATTTCCATAACTATTAAAGTATTGTAGTAACTTAGCAATATTCTACAGGAAAACTTTTTATATTTTATTTTCATGCATAATATAGTATATTATCTACATAATTTTGTCAGTTGTATTTTAAAGGAATATATTTGAATATATTTTTTTAGCACGTTTCCTAAATATATAACATATTTGGCATACATTTAATCAAATATCAGTCTATCATATTATGAAATGTTGAATTAATATCGATGAAAAACCTTGATGTTAATTAATTATGTGATAAAGTTATTTATTTAAATGATAGAAAGTTCATTCTAGAAAATAATAAAAACGATTTGCATGTATTGCTTAAATCTGAATAATTTATTATTAGTTTAAAATTCTTACAAAAAGTATAAATAATTTAATGAAATCTTTGAATGAACTAACTTGGATTTTAATTTTAAGTTCGCCAAAGCAAATCGTCTAAGTGGATTGGTTGGTTTTTAATGAATATTTTCAGTTAAGTTTAGTGCTATTATATTACAATAAATTTAAATAATAAGTGTTCTAAATGACACGAGTTGTTACTTAAAATTTATTCCGGTAAAAATTAATAATGTTTATACTTCTTAAATTAAATTTATCTGCTAAATAAAAATAGAACTCGCAACCATAAACAATTTCATAAATTAAAATTAATTTTCTCCAATGAAATTTATTGAAAAATATACAGGGCGATTTATTAAGCGTAAAACACTCATTATCATAAAAAATATTCACTTTTTTTAAAATTTTAGATCTACGCTGTTCTAGAAATATATAGTTGTTTAATATTTTTCACCCTTATATTTATTAGGCAAACCACCATCAATTTTTGATTTTCAATTGGTAAATCATACTAAAAATGTCATAACTTAGTAATACTTTTTTTCTTATGAATTATCACGTTAAAATTTTCATTTTTCGTTTATCCCTTGACGAGATATGGTTGGTTTTGTGAGGTGTTTGTGTGTAAATGTGTTGTACCTAGTACGTAGATACCGCAACAATTAGAATTTGTATGTCCTAGAGTAAAAGATATTATATTTTTTCAGATCAATTCAGTAAGTACTGTAAACTTAAGTTGTGTCTCTAAATGTATTTTATAATGCCCATTTGGCAGGATTCGCGCAGATCACCCCACTGAAGGTGTTTGCGGCACTGGTCGTAATAATACTTATCAATTACAAAGACCTGAAGCTATAAGTAATAAATTCTATATCGTTCGACCACAAGATATATCGGCGATAACTGATAATCGTTGTACTTACTCACTATAATAACGGTATGGAATTTATTACTTATAACTTCTCATATTTATAAGCGATAAGTAATATCATGACCAGTGGCACTATTAGCGTGAGAGAGAACTGTGCAACATACTGTTAAATGGGGCATTTTGAGGCATAATTTAAGCTTACCTACTGTACTTACTGAATTGATTTGAAAAGTGTATTATCTTTTACGCTGGAGCACACAAATCCCAATTGCTGCGGCCTGCGGTATTGACTAGGTATAACACATTTACACACAAATACCTTTGAAAACCGCCCAACTTTGAGGAGCTCTATTTCGTCAACGAATTAACGAAAAATGAAAATTTGAACGTGATAATTTATTAGAAAAAACCGTGCTATTAAATTATGACATATTTAATATTGGTTTCCATTTGAAAATCAAAAGTTGATGGTGGTTTACTTAATAAATATAAGAGTGAAAAATATTAAACAATTATATAATTCTAGAACAACGTAAATCTAAAATTTAAAAAAAAATTGAAAAAAGTAAATACTTTTTGAGATAATGAGTGTTTCATGCTTAATAAATCACCCTGTATATCAATTTAAAATACATGTACATTGTAACTTAAATTTGAACGTGATTAAAGTGCTTAAATCTAATGAATTTACAAACAAATTGTCAATGACATTTCTAGGTTATAGATATTAGACGTAATGACTTAATAACAACAATATCCAATTTTACAAAATATATATTATTACGAGTAGTAAATTAGGTAAATGGGTAACACTTCAGTTAAAATATTTCAGATACTTTTAGATTAAAATTTGAATATAACTGTTATTTGTTTTTTTTTTTTTTTATGGGTGGGGTGGGATTATTGATTAAGTGAATTTATATTTGAATTCGATCAGTAAGTCTTTGTAAATGATTGTTACAATCTAGAACACATCGTGTTAGTTTTGACCTATGAGCAAAATTCACAGTTCAAATGAACAAGTAATCATGGTTTCGAACCATACAGCAGTTGACCTCGAGACAACCTAGCTATTATAGGTGCATTCCGTTAGACGATCCTCAATTTCTTGTTTCCATGATGTTTTTAAAATGTCCAATAAAATGTAGTACTTACTTAGTCTATATAGTAATTAGAAATTTATAACATTATTCTAAAAACGAAATTGATTAAAGTAGTATGGGTATTGGGATGATAAATAAGCATATACTAAATAACAATGATTAAAAAAAAAAAATTGTAAAAATTATAATTGTTTTTTTTGAATAATTCATCGTTATCAAATCTAATTACTCTCAACATTAACTAGATATATAAAAAAACCAAATTTTATTTTCTTTCGAAAATTCCTGTCGAATGTATTCATTTATATATTAGAATAATTTCTTATTTAAATAAATAGAATGTTTAAAAAATATACCTAACTTATTAAATTAAATAAATTTAAAGTGGTTTTTTTTAGTAATATTTTTTAATAACAATTTGTTTGAAAATAAAGCTTCAGACAATCAAGTAATAGAGTTTTTAATCTTTAAATTAAAAAATAAAATATTTGAATGGTTCTGTGAATAATTGCAACAACGATACAAGAATGCAACTATAAAAAAAAAAATAACATTACAAACCATAAAATACATTCTATATAATATAAATTATAAATTTTAATAAACTCCATTACATAAATTGTCATTAAACAAATGTGATAGCACACTATACACATAATTCAAATTTTTGTGATATCATGAAATTATTTAATTTATGAACAAATTCAACACGACTTTAATTAAAAACAAATATTGTGTTCAATACTGCGTGAATTCGATGAGTTGTTATAAATATTATTTTTGAATTTTTTAATTTTTTTTTACAGAATAATCTTGCAGAAGACTGTGAGTGTAGATACGACGTGCGTAGATCAGATATTTTGTTTGTCATAGATAAGGTGCACATATTTTTTTTTAGTACAGTTTCAATAAAAGAAATCTCCAATTTTAAGGAACAACGGAGTTGTTAAAAAATGAAATTATTTACTCAGTCTTCCCAGAAATAACGTAAATTGCAAAAACATGGAAAACGTATTTATCGTGATGATATGTTTGATTTGTTTTTACTTCGACTAAGCTTCAACGGGTTTGTTTGTGTGTATATACAAATAAAGCACATTTGGATTTAATAATTTATCAAATTTAATTTGTTTTGCTTTGTCGTTTGGCGAATCCGAGACTAATACAACATAATGGTTGATGGAAGCGTTGAGATATAGTAACACAAATAATAATATATACATATGTACCATTAAGTAACGAATCTACCAGTTCATAAAACGACAATGGTATTTCTTTTTTATGGTTTCCTACGCATATATTAAACATTTTATGACCTTTCAAATATAAATATATTATTAAGTATTCTATCGTGAAAAGAAGTAAACATGAAATTGACTTTTTGTATAATTTACATATTATTATTGAAATATTTTCAACATAAATATGCTATGTGTGTATTTATAATAACACAATGTATATACATTTACGTCCAATTAAGTAGGTAGATGTAATTCTCATAGGTTTTTGAAGTGCAATAAAAAAAAACCTATATTATATTATTAATGAATCATATTAGAAAAAAAAAACTTAGAATTTAAAAGAATATAATTATGAAATTATACATATAAATAGGATTTTTATCAGGTATATAATATAGAAATTATTACTCTTTGTTATTAACGATATTCTTCTTAACTGAAAAATATTAAAGTGTATTATGTTGTTTACTATCCTGTATATTATTATAATTTTATTTTCGATAATAAAAAAAAGGAATATCATTTCCAATACCACAAATATTTATATTGTTCCATTATTTTTGATCTCACCATTAACGTTAATAATTGTTTTTATAATTATACGTTTTACCTATGTGTGCTCATTTTTAAGTATTAACAAAAGTTTATTGGTCTTTTTCAAGTACAATAATTTGAACAACAACAATGTTTAACGATATATATATATATATTGGGACGCAACATAATAATATATTATATACGTTGAACACAACAATAAAGTTTCGTTTGACACTATGAATTTACGGTAAGTACAACTCCATAGTGTTTTGATAGCTTAGTGAGTAATCGTCATGGCATTAAGTGTGTACGGTAATTACTGACATTATTTCTCGATTACATGATAAAATATGAGAAAAGAAAACCATCACCGAACTCATTAATCACTGATCTAGCTACTTTTATGCTGACTGGTCATTGTTTAATTACTATGCTATTATTATAGCTGGTGCAATTGTATCTTTCCGTAGACCGTAATATAATTATTAACATTGTTGTTATTATCATCATCATCGTGGAGCATTAATGCAACAAGAATTATTCTGTTTAAATTCTATGAATATGTTAATTAGACCTACGAGTAGGTAGGTATATATTATAAGTTTCGAATAAATAACTTTGACACTAATCTCTTGCGTTAAATTAATATTTTAAATAGCTTCGCGTTAATTAATATACATTTTATCTGGGATGTAGTTAGGTAGGTATTAGCCACTAGGTTTAGATGTATTAAAAATTGAATTGATCGCCGAGTTAATAATATCACTGAAATGCGACTAAAAATGATTAAATAAAGGCGAATGTTGGGATACAGTTATATTGTTTATACAATTTATATAATGTAGACTACTCGGAGAGTCATAGAACTCAACGTAATCGTTGTGGCGATTTACAATAATAATATCAGTACAAGTAATGAACGTAAAAACTAAGAATCGATACTTAAAAAAAAAAAAACGTGAAATGAGTTTGAATTAGAAACACGTCTTACGGGATTATAAACCATGTACGGCTTCGAGTTAATTCTACTACGTTAAAAATATTTCCGTGCACGGGTAACTTAAAACTATCAGAATATCAGGTACGCATGGGACAAGGCACATGAAAAAATTACACGTTACTTGCAAAGAACGTAATTGAATACAATGAAACGTCAACAGTATAATGTACACTAAAGATAAAAGTCGTGTTACTGATTTAAAAATTCGACAGCTGCATTTTGTTTCGTAGTTTTGATTTTAGTTTTAAGACATATATGATTGAAGTTTTCCAATAATTTTATCATAATATAGTAACATTGCTTATAAAACCAGTAGGTAAATTAAATAATGGTTGGCGAAAAAGGAACCGTCGTATCACAATATTTTATTTTATCATACGTACATTTATAGGCTAAATTTGGAGGAAACTTGGAAGGGATGTATTTTAATTGAAATATTAAACTATATTCATTAATTAGCTATCTAATCTACATAATATAGTAAACGTTGTTTGAAGAAATTATTTTCTTAAAGTTTTAACAATGGTTCATAATTTGTGTTTTTCATGGTAGATATCGAATCCACGCACTGAACATTATATAGGTTCGATAATAGTATTCGAAATTACAATGCAAATTGTTATTTGTTTCATTTTAGTAGTAAATTATAAATGTATTATAATATATTAAATGTATTAAATGCAGGAAAGTAGGTGAGAAAAAAAATAAAGCAATGTATTTTTAAGGTATTTGAACAGTGTATTGGGGGGGGGGGCAAAACCACCAATGGGTCTGTTTCATTTTAAAATAAAAGGCCTCTCCAAGTCAAAACCTTAAATTGCGTCTATGCGTATATTATACAAGTCATAAAATAATATTTTTAATGATCAGATATTATATTCGAACGTAAACTACCTATAATTATATATAATGAATATTGTAATGCGACGATAATATATCTCGTACATATTCATACTGATATTACAAATTACTTTAAATAAAAATGGGTTAAAGGTCGTGTCGGTATAGAGGGGTTAACGACCCTACGAATTCGTATATATATATATGTGTGTGAAAGTTGTCTCGGTTGGCTGCAGCAAGGCCGTAGGTCGGTGGCTTTTTTCTCGCGCCTTTTCATCCCTCGCGGCGTTATTTTGGGTCTGCCAGACGAGACGACCGCGAAAAAAATCCCATCCCTTTTCGGCGGCAAACGACACGCACACGCACACACAATATACACCTCCACACCGACACAAATAGCGATTTTCAACAGGTGGTCCCATCGGTAATCCTTTCGCTGAAAATATCCTCTGATCGGGCATCATCGAGAGCACTATAATATAGGCATATAAAAGCGTATATTCAGGTATGTAATTATTATATTATAATGTGCGATGATATCATAACATATAATAGTACAAACGAGCTCTGTGTACCCATATAGAATATGATTATACGTTATGCGGTGGCACGGCGGCAACGACGACCACATCGATGACCCCGTCCCGCTGTTATATTATTATTATAATAATCGTATTTATATCATTATTATGTATATTTATATATATATAGTATACATGTAACACGGTCGCGGTTGGGTTTTCGGCGCGTGCACCGTGCGCCCGGCGGTTTTTCGCCCGAAAACTGACCTATGACATTGCATCGTCTCGTTGGGTGGTTTCACTCGTATAATACGTATACATCATAATAATAATAACGATACAATAATATCGTGTCGGCTATGCGATATTGTGCACGTATGATGTACCTACATAATATATTATGTTATACAGGTCGACGTGAGAGGAGAGGCGCCAAAATAATAGCTTATTTTATATACATCATTATAATATTGTTGTTACTGTAAAAAAGACGATCTAGACTGCAGTCCTGTGAAATGACGACGATGATAATAACATAAAGAACGTCGAGGCGAACGAGAGCGCAGCGGTCACGATCGAGTCCTTGAAAAACGTCGGTAGTAAGCGGCACATATCGCCCATTATTATAATGTTACTGTAACGATATAATATCAAATTATTATACGTCATAGTCGTCACGGTCAGTAGGAGACTCGCCGAAAAGACTTCATCAATCGATTCGAGCAACTGTAATACACTGCGAGGACTATTCCGGAAGTGTTACATATAAATATATCGCTATTATTATCAGTGCCATCGTCATAGCCGGAGATTGGGGTGGGGGAGCTTACGAGGGTTTAGTCTCCCCCTCCAAAAAAAAAATAATTTATCAAAAGTTAAAGCCCTCTAAAAATTGGAAAATAAGCAATATCGTACTTTAGTACAGATTGAAGAATTGTGTATGGATAATTTTTTTATTGTTATTCAGTACCTATAAAAAAAAAAAAATACTTATATTATTTTTTATTAAAATATTTATTGAACCCCCTTCAATATTTAACAGGATCTCCGCTTATGGTCATCGTCATAATCGACATCATATTATAATAATCGTCACCGTAGTGACATTGTGGCCGTCATTATTGCGTTTCAGCGTGAATTATTATTATTATTCGAGCAACCGTCGGTGGTAGCTCGCTTATTTGCATTTTCGGTAATTTATGCAATAGTATAAAAAAAATGTACGATCATTTTAAATGTCTTATTGATTAGAATATAATTAGAAAGGGTACGCTAAATATTTTTTAAAAGGAAGAGGGACTCCGTCTCCCCCTCTAATTTAAGGCATTATACGAACCAATGGTAATTTATTGGGTTCAAAAAAAAAAAAACGAATCTGACACGGATGTCGCACTAATGTTTCCCATCACCAATTTATGGCTTTTAAAAACAAAGTGGATCGTCAATTTTTTCGACAGGATGTTTAAGAGTTTATAAGGCTACCCGCGGTGGCTATAAAAAAAAAAACAAAAGGTTGGGGCTATGGAGACGTCATTCCAGTCCCTTATCCTCGTTTGTTATGTACGGCCGTTTAAGGGTTGCCGTATGAGCTTTGTCGTACAGATTGATAGTCCAAATAATTTTTCAAAAATCATGAATCGCGGGGATTGCTATGGCTTTCTGCGATACCGAACGGAGCTTGGTAAAAAAATAGCGCTTTTTTGGTATTTCTTCGACTGTACTTTTTGAGGAGACAATAGCAAAATTGAAAAATAACCTTTTCAAAGTGACCATCTAGATTGGATTTCTGACGACTTAAACTTAATTGAAAATAGGTCATAAATGTTTTATTTATTTTTTATTAATCATTGTAATAATATATAAATAAATAAATAATATTAAAACGTAAAATTAATACAATATTGTTAGTTTAATACTGTGAATAAAATTAACGATTCATTTACTCAATGATTTAGTTATAATATTATATTATAATGATTAATATGCTGTATCCAATGGCAACCGTTTCTGGGTTAGTCTTTTGTTTGATTTTATTTATTTCATTTTATTCCCATGAAACTTTTATTATTAAATAAAGTTACAACACAAGCGGAAATGCTCCGTTATTAAATTTATTATTTTATGTTCAGTTTAAATTGTATGTTTGTATTCGAATTCAAAATTGGAATATTATTAAATATACGATTTGGCATTTTCGATTATTTTTCTTGCTTAATTGAACTAACTTTTACTGATGTTATAAGTAACTTTCACTAGTCAAACTTAAGATTATTTATTAAATGTCAAGACGTCAACGTAAGAGAATGTGTTGTCATTTAACGTTTGAAAGCTATGAATGTTGCATCATGCATCATAATGAGTTAACATGAATCTCATTTACTAAAATTGAATTTTACGTTTTGTGTTAAACGCTAATACCAATACATTCATTTATAATATATTGACTAACATTATTTAAGTTCTTTTAGAGCAATATATATTATCGAAAATTTAAAATACAATGATTAGTAATAAGAAAAATAAATGTTTATAACATCGAATAACTAATAAGTTATTAATAACAAAAGGTAAATCATGTATCATACTTATGTGTATAATAGCTGTAATTTAGTTGTAATATATATTGTTACAAAATCATACAGGAAAACGATATTATAATAATATATTGTAGATAAATTAGCCAATATTTTACTAATTTCAAAATATTCTCATAATATTGTGACAGTAGGGTTATAATCATAAACCTTTTAAAGCCGGTAGTAAAGTTTAAAAGCAATTTTCGATAAATTTACTTATACGTACAAAAAGATAGGATCACATATCTTATCATAAAAAAAAGATTAAATTTTATTGCCTGCAAATTATAACGATAAATAAAGAAAAATAACTTTTGATTATTAAATATTATATTACTCAGTTTTGTAATTTAACTGTAGTAGAATAACACTATAATAGCTTTCTTAATATGATAAATATTTGACGTTATTTCAGATTTTATTATGATTGACGTGTGGTAAAAAAAAAAAAATACATTTTTAACCATCCACTAACGTAAAATAATTACTTTAAATTTAATTAACTGACATCATATTACTGAACTAAACAAAACATAACCAAAGCAATAATGTCATAAGAGACATTAACAATTTTAACGGTGTTTCCATTAACTTTCTACTCCTAAATAGGAAACTAAAATTTTGTTAGGCTAGTTTATGCTCCATTTGACAAGTAAACATTTCCATTACTAATGATACTAATAATATAAAATCATTCCTGTAAAGGTTTATTTTAATATAATAGCACATTTATATATGTATACATTTTAAACCGTAAAAATAGTTAATCAATAAATACATAATTTGAGTTGTTTAAATTTAAATTTTTATTTTTCCAATGTAGTTGTTTTTTGATTTAAAATATTCCAATATAATTATGTAAACAGCATTGATGAATTCGGTTACTGTTGTCTATATTGATATTAGTATTTGATTTAACATTGGTTATTAAATATGTGAAATTAAACGAAAAATATAATATTATTTACCTGTAAATTATAAAATAGTTGAATACTCTTACAAAATTTAATAACATCTTGGTAAATAAAATAACCGCTTGGGATAAAAACATGATCAAATTAAATTAATTTCAGTTAATTAAAAATTAAAATTGCGCAGTTGTTGTAGTTATAGTTATTTAATTTAATTTTTTCTTTTATCAATGTTTCTATAATATTTTTTATGTATATATTATTATGTTTAATCATTGAATGAGACTATCTGGTATCAAACATACCCTTAAACAGTATTACTGTTGTAATAAATACACATACACTATTTTTTTTACCTCCTATTTAGATTTTTAATTAAATGTTCATATTGACATGTGTCTATAATTGCATGAATTAAATAAAAATTCCATCCTCCCAAACACATGCTTTTTATAATTTTTTTCTTTATGATAAACATCATATTTTCAATTGCATGATATCTACCTAGTTAATTTTAAATTATTTCCTGTATTGTTTATTACAAAATATAGTAATCACTATGTTTTCAGAAATTAATATCCTAAATATTATGCTAATAATAAGTTATGCTATTTTTAGTATAATTATTTTACTCCCTGCCTTCCTATTCCTACCACAAGCATTACTTATAGGAAGTATGTATCGAGATTGTATATTAATTGTTGTATAAAATATTTTTAGTGTTACTTAAAATAAATAAAATAAAAAATTATTAATTAATAATTTATAATAAACAATTTATATAAAACTTGTTAATTTTTTACATTGAAATCATTTATGATTATTTTTTTTCTATACGAATAATTGATAAGGGCCAGTGAGGTGTACAGTTTACTATTTGTAAGATAATTGTTGTATAAATTTTATAAATTGCTTTTCTATACTAAATTATACAATTTAAACTTGATTCATGTTTAGATAAAACTAGAATAACTACCTATCAAATCCATAATATTTATTCAACTAAATAATTAAGAATATTATAACTAAGCAGAAATTGAACCTATTCATGAAAATAATATTAAATGTCAATAAAACTTCTATTTAAATTTTTTTTAATCAAAGTGTTAATCACTGTAATTATATTTTACGTTTTGATTTGTAATTCAAATTTAAATTTTCTATCAACAGAATGTGAACATATTATTTAAATAAGAAAAAAATTTTAATATTATAATATAGTTAGGTATGTCATAAAAATACTAACAATGATTTAAAAATAAAGTATATATATATATATATATATATATATATATATATATATAGTATTTTCAATTGCCAATTACGATGGCTTTCATGAGAGCTAGAATATTGTTCGAAACTTAATACGATTCTATATTATGAATATGTTTTGAAATATGTTTACTTTGGCAATCATGTGAAAATACATAAAATATTATTTAACATAACATTTTTTTATATTTACACAATATACATAGTGGTATTAAAAAAAAAAAAAAAAAAATTTATTCGAATAAACTCTACAAACTTTGATTATTGTTTAACGAATATGGTAAGTAGGATAAATGTGTCATTAATTATATAAAAATAAAACCAGTTCTTCTACTTAAATCAAAAACTACTCATAAATTAGATATTCTGAACTATTACAGAGCTAAAAAAAAAATCGTTATTTTTATTTAATTTTTTTTTTACAGTGTCAATAAATAAGATTACAAGGTTAGGTAATTATCTATCATTATTAAATTTTAAATTACACTTTATTTCTATAAGCCCCAGATATTATTATAGTGATAATTAATAATATATTTAGTTCTATAATCTATTGCTACAGAACTTTTAACAGAGCTATTAAGTAATGCTACAATAATGTTTATTTAATGAGATTATATACAATATTAAAATATTATATTTTTATAAGTGGGTTATTTACCCCTAAAATGCGTAGGTAATTTGTGCATAATCGTTTATACAATAAATTAATAATTAAAAATGTAATCTTCAAAAATAATTAATTAATAAAATACAAATAACTAGCCACGTATTATCTTGAAAAATTGATTATAATAAAAAGAAAAAAAACTGTATTAAAGCTGAATTTAATTTTGACCTAAAAATAATTTACTAAAATTTCATTAATATAATGCACGTTTGGGTAATAACCATAAAATATGGAGTCAATGCGATTTTTAAATCATGTCTAATTCATAAGAGTTAATATAATATACCACCAATTAGTTATTATAAACGAATAAAATAAAATAAAATAATAATGCAGTAGGCAAATATAAATAATATGCTTTTTAATTCATTATGATAACTTTGTATTTTGAATTTCATAAAGAAGGTGTAACATCCCATATTTTTTCATATTTAATAATATAAGTAAGCATAGTAAGCAGTTTTATTTGTCTTTCGTTCGTAATAATTTAGATAACAATAAATCTTCTGTTAATTTTCGTTTTTTTTTTTATTTATTAATACGACTTTAACATTAAAATCATTAGCCGAGAAAAAAAATATATTTACATTACATTAATATAAATATTTATTTTCGTTTATTTGTCGTTTTTAATGGTCAACTATAAATTATTTTTGAAATCCTTTAATAATAAGTAATAACTAAGAAGTATTACTAGGACTTAATCAATTTATTGAACAACTATCATGTATGTCTTCAACGCGCATTCGTTAAATGTCACAAAATATACGATCGTAACGTCGTGAAAATTGTTAATATTTTTTCAACAATTTTACCTCGTCGACATTAACATAAATAATGTATTATTAGTTGAAATTACAAAATGTAATGGACTAAATCTGGGAGAAATACAACACAATGTAATTGTACAGACATTGTTAGCAATTAATTACATAAATATTTGTCCATACGTCACATTGAATAGAACAAGGTCCACGAGTTTAAGGAATAAATCGAAATTCTGATCACGTATACATTTAATACGTATATATAATAGTTTAAAATGGAAGAATGCCTTGTTTTAATTAAAGAAAATCCTGTTTTTAAACCTACGATATTTTTTAATTGTTTGAAAATATTTTAAATTCGCACCTTAAATATATTGGGAACACGGGTATCAAATACTAAATTTAATAATTTTTATTTTTAAATTTAATGTATACCAAGAATATTTTTTAAAATTAATTAATTTATATTTCGATGATACTGGAATTCAATGTCTAATATACTATTATATACTATTATTAATTATTATATACTCGTATTATACTTTACAGTGTTCCATAATTTTTTTTAAATTTATATTTATCAAATACGTTTTAAAATGAAGATGTTTTTCTCAAATGGTTTTATACTACATTTTTTTTACAGTGCAGACATTTTTAAGTAAAAAAAATATATTATTTTTTATGAGGCAATTCTTATTATTTTTACGAAAATTTATGATCAATATATAAACGTTAAATGTATTTTACATTCGATTTTAAATTCAAATTGTATTTGTTCAGAGACAAGAGTACACTATAAAAGAAGGAATAACTTAATAATTAATTTCAAGGGATATGCTATATTTTTATTTTACTATATATTTTTATTTTTCATAAAACGCTAGATGTGATAATGTCTATTATTTGTCATAATGTGAAATGATTAATTACATTTTATTTTACAGGGCTTATTTAATTAATAACTATTTTTTTGATTCGCTTTATAAATAATATGAAATGTTGTACATTTATTAATTTTTAGGAATTAAAATCGTTATTTGATAATTGCATTGTTGTATACACTGGTTGTGTGTTTTCCAGTATTTTTTTTTTTTAGACTCGTAATGAAGCGAAACATGCCGCTATAGTTTTACAACTGGCTGTTTCATTTATTTACGCTCGTAAAACCCTCAAAATATATGTATGATGTGATTATAGACGACTGATGTGGTCCTACATTCGAGTACCTAATACAATTTTTGTAATATATTATTAGGGTATTTTACTTTAATTGACACTAAAACTTTGGAAAAATTAAAATCGTTCCTTTCGACGCAAATCAATAATTTACTAAATGTTTGAAATTCGTTTTTATTCCTTTTTGAAAATACTGATGCAGTACTATAAATAATAATGCATTTATTAAACTTAATATAATTGTACGATTCAGTTGAATAAATAACGGCTTATCAAATCTGAAATCTTAAAACTACCAATTATATTATTTTCGCTTCGATGATATTAAATGTCGTTAACAGTAAAATTTATTTTTTACGAAACATGCTACATGCTTATAGATATTTTAAAAAATAATGTTTCATCTCATCCGGGGAAAAACTGAAAACAAATTTAACTTTGAAGTTTTATTTTATTTTGTATTAATACTCAAATATTTTTATTTTACTGAGTACCTATTCCATAAAATTAAATTATAAAATTTTTTTTTTTCATTTAAATATATTCAACATTCATCAAATTTATTAATCCATCAGAAAATGTAATAATATAATATATGTTACAATGCGCGCATATGATAGAGTTCAAATTCATATGTTATTATGTAATAAGTATATTTGAAAGTATAGTCTTATTACCTATAACCTATATTATGTATAAAACATCTACCATTTAATGGGATACTAAAAAATACAATAATAAAGGCTTTTTAAACTTTTATCGCACATGCATGTGTCTCTTTTGTTTTATAGTGATAGCACATTTGAAAAAATAATGGACCAGTTTAAATGGCTTGTTAATACATCTTGTTATAAAGTCATTGAATTTCTTATAAGCTAAACTTTTCCATATTATATTAACCGAAAAAGTTATAAACAATGGTAATAATAACATTTTATATACATTTATTTATTTCCTGTCAATGAAAAAGAATTTTATAGGATAATATTTTATCTATTTAAGCCATAAATTATATTTTATTGAACCATTCGTGTATGTTTTTTTTAATTAAGTACAATTTACAACAACATTTAACTCGTATATAGGTATATATGTGGTATTTGACAAATTACTTCTAAAACAATTTGATCATATTATATTAAATCGATTAGAAAAATTATACTTTATACCTAAGTCAAAAAACCCCGAAGCGATTAAATATCAATAATATCGTGTCCTACAATAAGTATAAAATACTAACGTTTTATCATTTGGCATATTTTATTGTCGAACGCAGGTTTTTGTAGGTAGGTTTAATATAATAGGCACATTAATTTTACAAATGAAAGTTAATATTAAAAAAAAAAAAAAAAAATTAAAAAATTTCACTAGTTTCCGGATACAAGTTTTAATAGTAATTGATATACGATATTTATGTTTATTACAACAGTGGCGCGCCGTAACGATTTTTCAAGTGGGTCAAAATACAGTCACATCCGGAAGTGTGTCGACGTGTTAGCGCGGCGCAATGATTATTATTTTAATATCGTACTTGCCGGACAACAGTTGAACACTGACACATATTTTCTCGCGCTTTTCCAGATATCAATTTTCAGCGCATTACTCGACGTCGGGTCGACCAGATAAGAGCGAACACGATAATATCGTGTTGACCGACGGCGGTTTTCAAAAAATGTGTTCGCCTCATGACCTGCCAGTGTTTATAAATAACCAGTGATTTTTCATCTCCGCGATTTTAAGAAACACAACAATAATATTTTTTACACGTGTTTTCTCTTAGATATCAAAAACAAAAGAATGTTTTGTTCCCGTTTTTTTTTTTTTTTGGTTTTTCATTTTGCTCGTCGGATCGGTAGTAATGTGCATAACACTATAAATATTATAGGTACTTTTATAGTTAATTTTATCAATATTATGTTATTCTAATATTCAAATAACAATACACAAGTTTACGGATTATTAACATAATGTGCTATTACATATTGTCACTAAAAAAACATTTAGTAGCATGATACTTTCAAACACATAATTTATACGAGAGAATGAATAGAAAATCAGTCTTTATTTGGGTTATAATTTTAAATTGTTTATAAAACTTAAATTTAAAGGCCAGTTTTGCGTATACATAATGTGACGTATTTATCGCAATAATTATTGTGTCCCAACGTATAAAAGTATTGAAAATGTTCAATATAAATCTTGATAACTTGCAACTGAAAATGTGTAATGAACTGAATTTCTTAAAATCTCGAGATATTTACTTATTGATTTTTGAAGTCGTAATCAATACAATGTGTTCATTAAAGATTTGAAAGCGGATAAATATATTAAGAATTAAGAGGGCTTTGGGTAACCAGGTTGTCAGTAATCAAGTGTTTAAACAAAATGTGCAATGGCGTTATATTTTTATATTCATAACGTTGAGAGTTTTTATTAGTCATCCACAATCGGGCAGTGCAGTATCTATCATATTAAATGTTTTAAATTGACTTGAGTGTGTAGTATTAAAAAAAAATTATCTATAGAGAACATTGTAATAAAAATATCTATAAAAAAAAATAATTACACGTTTGTAGATTTTTGTTTTTGTTCAAGGTTTTATTTTTAATGGAACGTCACAGTGACTAACGGAATTTCTTAAATATTACAATTTTGGCAGCTGTTGAATATCTCATTTTATTTAAACATAAAATAGTTACAGCAATTACTAACCGGTTCTTTTGGGTTCTGAACGAATAAAATGTTTTAAATTGTATATTATTAATATTTTTTAATGAGTTAAATATACATTTCTAATTATATTCAATACAACGAAACGTTTCACGTTAACTCGGAGTAATATATGAATTTTTAAAACGATTGGAAAGTAATTCATTATTTTTAAACTGTTATATTGATTCAAATCTTCGTGATGTGTACACAATGATAATATAATAATAATAATGTACCTACTAATTATTTTTATTTATGCACCGTTGATTTATTACGAAACATTTTACACAGATTATAATATTAACAGAACATCAATTTTAACGATTTTACATGTAATACTCGACAAACAAGAATTCATTGTTTGACAATATAAATTTATAAACTCGAGTTCAATAAGTCTTTGTTTTTTATTCACAATCATCAAGTTGTATAATATTGTGTATAATAATATAATGACTAACGATTTTTAAAATTTTTCTGGAGCTACGTTATGTTATTATATTATATATTCTTTATTATTGTTATTATCACAAAATTAAATATGAAAAAAAAACTTCAAACATAATAATATTATAATTTGGGTAAAAATATAAAATATATTACTTACATTTGTATATAAAGGTTTTTTTATGCTTTATTTTAATTCAAATCACAATAATAGCACATGATATATTATATAGTTTTATGGAATATTTGGCTATTTCCAGTTATTTATTTATTTGACATTTAATAAAATATAATATATAATAATGACGTATAGTAATATAATATCGTTTCAATAACGTTATTTTACCATCGCATGAGATACGAGGTACAGATTTATCGTAATAACATTATCATAACTAGGACTGAATTGTCATTTATTTATTTTTACGTGCGATTACGATTTATACTCCACTGAAATGTCGTAATAAATATTTACTTTTTTTATTTTATATTTATGGTGCAACGGTGAGGTGTTATGTGGACTCTACGACTGTGGTTTCTTTTTCTAATTTGTTACCTGGGAATGTTCCAAGAACCCAGAGAAATTCTTATAAAGTTCACTACTGCAGGCGAGTACTTGTATCACGCGTTTCAGATAGCAAACCCGAAAATAATATTTTGAATTTCTCTTACCGAAATTTGTTCCAAAAACAGAACCGTGGAGAAGTTTGTACGAATCGATCATCGATCGAGTGTACAACATTTACTTATGAATTTGACAAATTCGAACAAATCCGTATGATTTCATCCAGTCATTTCCATATTATTATTTACGTGTATAGACTTGACACTGTCTGATGACTTGAGGGAGTCAAGTCAGGGAATGTCCTAGATTTTGTGGGACCTAAGAAAATACTATTTATCCGAGCTCTTTTGTTAAATAAGTACTTACATTCGTCGTACAAAAGTTTTAACATTTTTGTTATTTATTAGCAAAGGGTCTAGTACAAAATATCCTAGTTGGACTATTCTTGGGCTCCTGAGTCAGTCTAATGTAGAAACTAAATAATCGTAACGTACTCAGCTTTTAAAGTTATTCATATACATGCTGAAAAATTGTACATGCACAAGTATCACCTATGTAAATGTATAATATTATTAGAGTTTTATTGTATAAAAAAAGTACCTAATAATCATTAAATATATCCATCCCATAAGAAGTTTTTAAACGGGGGTACTATATACTAATATAGTTATATAATATAAGATTAATTGAAATACATAATATTATATAATTACGTTCATAAGCATAATTCCTGTTTCAAACTAAGTGGATAACCTATTATTGATTTTTGTTATAGCACAATTTATAATTCAATATTATAATACAATATTATACTTAGGTCATAAATTGTGATCAATAGTTAAATCTAAGTATAGTAGGTACTTAAATATTACCCAAGGTCACCATTTTGATAGCTTTTTTGTCATGAAACCTTCAAAAACATGTTTTATATAGTAAATCAGGGGTGTCCAACCTTTTGAGAAGACTGGGCCACATCATATAGGTAGAAATTGTTGTAGGCCACATACTTTTTTTTTAATAATAATACATTCAAATTTAATGATTAAATTATATTTTATAATACAGCAATACATTTTTTCATAATGTTACAATAGCGAATAATAAGCAGAAATATTTTTACAAGTATTAATATTTAATTATAAGTACACAGAAAAATATATTTATTTATAATAAAAAAAAAGTTTTAGTTTAAAAAAGTTATTTAATGTGAAATTTGAAATTGCTTTTTTTATGAAAGTAATGAATCAATATCTGGTTCGATTGAAGTTGTGGCAATCCTTAAACAACTTTCAAGGTGCTTGTTTGATATAGTGAACCGATTCTTACTCTTTGTGTTTTTCATTCTTGAAAACAATTGTTCGCAAATGTAGGTACTGCCGAAAAGCAAGAACATGAATAAGGCATGGTCATGAAGGACTGGATATGTTTCTTTGGGTAGATATAATTTATAAAAATCTAATAAAAAAGACTGATTAAATTTTTCTTTGAGTTGAATATCTGATTGCAACTCAATGCATAAAATTTAGTTTCCACAGCTGTAATATCAAACGAAAATTGTGTTGCGAAAATAGCAAAGAGTTGACTATTCTTACGAAAATCTTAAATTTTATATTCTTAAAATAAATTTATTCTCGTAATATTAATATATTATATACAATTAATTCATGGTTTTTAAATTGAAGTGAGGGCCGCATAAAAATTTACTGCGGGCCGCGGGTTGGACATCCCTGTAGTAAAATTAAGTGAATTCGCTAGCATAGTTTACTCTTTTAGATTTATAATAATATTTTTTTTACAAAAATGTTTATTATTATCTACCAAACACATCTGGTAGAATTCACGTCGTTCCTATCTTGGCCGCTGCGGCCGTCAAGATAAGTATAATTATCTGCAAACGCTATTGCTTGTTCTCTTTATCGTTTCCTTTATCGTTTTCTTTATCAAAATAAGTTTTCTTATTCTTGATAAATGTATTAATTAGACATCGAAATGAATATTAAAAATAAAAACAAACATGACAGTCTGATTACTCTAATCAAACTCAGAAAAAACAACTCAACCGACCCAGGTTGGTCTGTTATGAAAACCAGTAGCAAAGAAAATCATTCTACCTCTTCTTCTTCCGAATCTCCAGTCTCATTAAATACCAAATCAACTACTCAAAGTGGTAAAAAAGAAAATATCACCTCGTAAAATCGTTATGAAGTTCTAGACAAGACGAAAATCAGGGCACAAATTCTTCCTCTCTCCTTATAGAACAAATTAACATCGACACTGACGTTAATGTCCAAAATAAACCACCTTCTCCAATTTTCATAAAATATGTTGAGGATTTTCCTGAACTGTTCACTAGACTAATCAAAATAATTTACGTAAATAACTTTATCTGTAAATCTTCTGCTGACAAATTAAAAATACAAATATCAAACCCGGAGTCATATAAAGCTCTAATACATTTTCTCAAAAACGAGAACGCGGAATATCATACATATCAACTCAGAGAAGATAAACCTTTAAGAATAGTTATACGTAATTTACATTCTTCCACACTAATTAAAACTATCAAAGAAGAATTGAAATTTAGACTCTTTGAGGTTAGACAAGTAACAAATGTACCACACAAAGTAAACAAAAATCCTCTCCCGCTTTTTTTTTTTTGGAACCTACGCCTAAATTTAAAAAATCTATGAATTATCATCTTTACTTCACACCAAAATAAGATTCGAAGAACCATGCAAATCCAAAGTAATCAGTCAATGCTTAAAATGTGAAGAATATGGTCATACAATGGCTTATTGTGGCTATCATCCTCGCTGCGTACGCTGTGGAACTGGGTATCAAATTTCAGACTACCAACCCACGAGATGCTCCACTAAAAGTGCACTCTGTTCTGAAAATCATTCTGCGAATTACAAAGGCTGTTCAATTTATACGGATCTACAATGTCTGAAAAAACCAACTTCAAAAAGTAATTTTGTAATTGATAATACTCAAATGTACAATGTAGCCACCCACCAAATGACGTATCACCCACCAAAAAACGCTTCACCCAACAAACATTCATCACCAAACTAACCAAAAACCTATGCTCATGCTACTTCTAACCAATCCAATAAACTTATAGCCCTGATGCTGATGTACATAAAGTTATGTTAAGCTTCTTAGAAGAACTTAAATCTCTCATAAACCAACTCTTATTATTACTTACTAAAGTAATATAAAATCAACTAAACAAGAAAAACGATTAACTCTCACAATAAAAATTCCAACTCTGTTACTAACAGCTCTTTCTTAATCTTCTAATTTAACGCGAATGGGTTAAAAAATCATGCTCTGAATTAGAATTAATTTTAAATAATAAGCGTATCAATATAACATTAATTATAAAAACATATTTCACTAAATATACTAAAATCTTCATTTTTAGTTACAAATTAATCCATACTAACTATCTTAATAACACGACGCACGGAGGTATAGCTCCGTATATATGTCAAGTCAAATATTATGTTTCAATTCCTTCCTAGTTTTTCTAAAGACTTTATACAGTTTTGTGCAATTAATATAAAATTAAATAATAATCATTTTACTATAGCTGCTGTATATGCTCTCCAAAACATAATATAACTTTTTCCAAGTTCTCGGAGTATTTTAACACAATCAAAAACAATATAATTTGGCGGCGATAATAATGCCAAACACCATACATTGGGTTGCCATATTAATAACCTCCGTGTACTATTCTATATAATTTTAAATATAAAAAAAACTTAAAATTTTTACTTCTCCTAAATCAATCTACTGGCCCTCTTTGACTCGAAAAATCCAGACGTACTAGATATCTTCGTAACGAAAATTCTCAATCGTATATTCTGTCACACTTCAAATCTTCTTGACTTAAATTCTGATTACTTAACAGTTTTATTTACTCTAAACGCTTTTCCTACAATATATGTCCTCTTTATCTTTTCAACCTATACACTGATTTTGCAAATTCAAAGAAACTATAAATTAAAATATTAAACTTAATATCAAACTAAAAACGTCTGACGATATTGATTCCGCAGTTAATAATCTAACGAAAATCATATGAACAGCTGCCTGGTTTGCTACAAACATAAATTTACCACTACCTATATACAATTCCATCACAGAACAGATAAGAATAAAAATAGTTGAAAAACGCAGAGCCCGAGCTCTTTAACAACGTACTCACTTACCCTCTCATAAACAAAATTACAATCGACTCTCAAACTCACTGAAAAAACTTATCGTTAAACATAAGGACACAGTTCTCACTCATAATTTAACCAATTTTACTTTAAAAAATGGTAGCCTTTGGAAACCCACTAAGAAAGTCATACGCTATAAACCTTCTAATCTATCATTAAAAATATCTAACGGGAGTCTTACCATCTCTGATTCCGAAAAAGCTGAGTCATTCAAATAACACCTCTCGTGATACATTTCAATCACACTCAGATATTTTAGATTTAGAAAACAAAAATATTGTGAATACGGCTCTTGATCCTACTATCAATTTGGCTTTCTCACCCCGCATTCAACCATTCACTAAGTCTACTGGGTAGTAGATGAAATTTCATACTCTCTTGAAAGAAATATGTACTGCACTTGCGATTTTTTAGATATTTCTCAGGCGTTTGACCGTGTTTGGTACAAAGGTCTCTTATATAAACCGAAATCCTTCCTTCCTACATTCTACTTTCTACTTATCAGATCTTATCTCACAGATCGCTCATTTAAAATATGCTATAGAACTGTCACGTCTGAAATAACAAGTATGTATGCCAGAGTTCCTCAAGATGGTATTTTATCTTCATTATTCTACAATATCTTTGTCTCCGATCAACCCACATCACCAAACATCTTAGTTACAGACTATGCAGATAATAAAGTGATTATCTCGATTAATGAAAACCTAGTCTTTGTCTCCTTATATTTGCAAATTCATCTTGGCCTGATGGAAAATTGGTATACTAAATGGAAATTTAAAGTTAATCAAAGCAAATCAGTATACACTACTTTCACACTTAGGCAAGTCTCTTAACCAAATGTACTACATTATAGTATCCCTATTCCTTCATCGCCCACAGTAAAATATCTTGGTCTAACACTTGATCGACGCTTAACTTGGGCTTAACACTTACGCAAAAAATGACTAGCCCTAAAAAATCGGCTACGTATGCTTAAACATTTCATTAGTAACAAAGTCACACCTATTAATATTAAACTTCTCAACTACAAAACCTTATTAAAACCCATTTTGACATATTGACTCTATTTGGTGATGTGGGTTGATCGGAGACAAAGATATTGTAGAATAATGAAGATAAAATACCATCTTGAGGAACTCTGGCATACATACTTGTTATTTCAGACGTGACAGTTCTATAGCATATTTTAAATGAGCGATCTGTGAGATAAGATCTGATAAGTAGAAAGTAGAATGTAGGAAGGAAGGATTTCGGTTTATATAAGAGACCTTTGTACCAAACACGGTCAAACGCCTGAGAAATATCTAAAAAATCGCAAGTGCAGTACATATTTCTTTCAAGAGAGTATGAAATTTCATCTACTACCCAGTAGACTTAGTGAATGGTTGAATGCGGGGTGAGAAAGCCAAATTGATAGTAGGATCAAGAGCCGTATTCACAATATTTTTGTTTTCTAAATCTAAAATATCTGAGTGTGATTGAAATGTATCACGAGAGGTGTTATTTGAATGACTCAGCTTTTTCGGAATCAGAGATGGTAAGACTCCCGTTAGATATTTTTAATGATAGATTAGAAGGTTTATAGCGTATGACTTTCTTAGTGGGTTTCCAAAGGCTACCATTTTTTAAAGTAAAATTGGTTAAATTATGAGTGAGAACTGTGTCCTTATGTTTAACGATAAGTTTTTTCAGTGAGTTTGAGAGTCGATTGTAATTTTGTTTATGAGAGGGTAAGTGAGTACGTTGTTAAAGAGCTCGGGCTCTGCGTTTTTCAACTATTTTTATTCTTATCTGTTCTGTGATGGAATTGTATATAGGTAGTGGTAAATTTATGTTTGTAGCAAACCAGGCAGCTGTTCATATGATTTTCGTTAGATTATTAACTGCGGAATCAATATCGTCAGACGTTTTTAGTTTGATATTAAGTTTAATATTTTAATTTATAGTTTCTTTGAATTTGCAAAATCAGTGTATAGGTTGAAAAGATAAAGAGGACATATATTGTAGGAAAAGCGTTTAGAGTAAATAAAACTGTTAAGTAATCAGAATTTAAGTCAAGAAGATTTGAAGTGTGACAGAATATACGATTGAGAATTTTCGTTACGAAGATATCTAGTACGTCTGGATTTTTCGAGTCAAAGAGGGCCAGTAGATTGATTTAGGAGAAGTAAAAATTTTAAGTTTTTTTTATATTTAAAATTATATAGAATAGTACACGGAGGTTATTAATATGGCAACCCAATGTATGGTGTTTGGCATTATTATCGCCGCCAAATTATATTGTTTTTGATTGTGTTAAAATACTCCGAGAACTTGGAAAAAGTTATATTATGTTTTGGAGAGCATATACAGCAGCTATAGTAAAATGATTATTATTTAATTTTATATTAATTGCACAAAACTGTATAAAGTCTTTAGAAAAACTAGGAAGGAATTGAAACATAATATTTGACTTGACATATATACGGAGCTATACCTCCGTGCGTCGTGTTATTAAGATAGTTAGTATGGATTAATTTGTAACTAAAAATGAAGATTTTAGTATATTTAGTGAAATATGTTTTTATAATTAATGTTATATTGATACGCTTATTATTTAAAATTAATTCTAATTCAGAGCATGATTTTTTAACCCATTCGCGTTAAATTAGAAGATTAAGAAAGAGCTGTTAGTAACAGAGTTGGAATTTTTATTGTGAGAGTTAATCGTTTTTCTTGTTTAGTTGATTTTATATTACTTTAGTAAGTAATAATAAGAGTTGGTTTATGAGAGATTTAAGTTCTTCTAAGAAGCTTAACATAACTTTATGTACATCAGCATCAGGGCTATAAGTTTATTGGATTGGTTAGAAGTAGCATGAGCATAGGTTTTTGGTTAGTTTGGTGATGAATGTTTGTTGGGTGAAGCGTTTTTTGGTGGGTGATACGTCATTTGGTGGGTGGCTACATTGTACATTTGAGTATTATCAATTACAAAATTACTTTTTGAAGTTGGTTTTTTCAGACATTGTAGATCCGTATAAATTGAACAGCCTTTGTAATTCGCAGAATGATTTTCAGAACAGAGTGCACTTTTAGTGGAGCATCTCGTGGGTTGGTAGTCTGAAATTTGATACCCAGTTCCACAGCGTACGCAGCGAGGATGATAGCCACAATAAGCCATTGTATGACCATATTCTTCACATTTTAAGCATTGACTGATTACTTTGGATTTGCATGGTTCTTCGAATCTTATTTTGGTGTGAAGTAAAGATGATAATTCATAGATTTTTTAAATTTAGGCGTAGGTTCCAAAAAAAAAAAAGCGGGAGAGGATTTTTGTTTACTTTGTGTGGTACATTTGTTACTTGTCTAACCTCAAAGAGTCTAAATTTCAATTCTTCTTTGATAGTTTTAATTAGTGTGGAAGAATGTAAATTACGTATAACTATTCTTAAAGGTTTATCTTCTCTGAGTTGATATGTATGATATTCCGCGTTCTCGTTTTTGAGAAAATGTATTAGAGCTTTATATGACTCCGGGTTTGATATTTGTATTTTTAATTTGTCAGCAGAAGATTTACAGATAAAGTTATTTACGTAAATTATTTTGATTAGTCTAGTGAACAGTTCAGGAAAATCCTCAACATATTTTATGAAAATTGGAGAAGGTGGTTTATTTTGGACATTAACGTCAGTGTCGATGTTAATTTGTTCTATAAGGAGAGAGGAAGAATTTGTGCCCTGATTTTCGTCTTGTCTAGAACTTCATAACGATTTTACGAGGTGATATTTTCTTTTTTACCACTTTGAGTAGTTGATTTGGTATTTAATGAGACTGGAGATTCGGAAGAAGAAGAGGTAGAATGATTTTCTTTGCTACTGGTTTTCATAACAGACCAACCTGGGTCGGTTGAGTTGTTTTTTCTGAGTTTGATTAGAGTAATCAGACTGTCATGTTTGTTTTTATTTTTAATATTCATTTCGATGTCTAATTAATACATTTATCAAGAATAAGAAAACTTATTTTGATAAAGAAAACGATAAAGGAAACGATAAAGAGAACAAGCAATAGCGTTTGCAGATAATTATACTTATCTTGACGGCCGCAGCGGCCAAGATAGGAACGACGTGAATTCTACCAGATGTGTTTGGTAGATAATAATAAACATTTTTGTAAAAAAAATATTATTATAAATCTAAAAGAGTAAACTATGCTAGCGAATTCACTTAATTTTACTACAGGGATGTCCAACCCGCGGCCCGCAGTAAATTTTTATGCGGCCCTCACTTCAATTTAAAAACCATGAATTAATTGTATATAATATATTAATATTACGAGAATAAATTTATTTTAAGAATATAAAATTTAAGATTTTCGTAAGAATAGTCAACTCTTTGCTATTTTCGCAACACAATTTTCGTTTGATATTACAGCTGTGGAAACTAAATTTTATGCATTGAGTTGCAATCAGATATTCAACTCAAAGAAAAATTTAATCAGTCTTTTTTATTAGATTTTTATAAATTATATCTACCCAAAGAAACATATCCAGTCCTTCATGACCATGCCTTATTCATGTTCTTGCTTTTCGGCAGTACCTACATTTGCGAACAATTGTTTTCAAGAATGAAAAACACAAAGAGTAAGAATCGGTTCACTATATCAAACAAGCACCTTGAAAGTTGTTTAAGGATTGCCACAACTTCAATCGAACCAGATATTGATTCATTACTTTCATAAAAAAAGCAATTTCAAATTTCACATTAAATAACTTTTTTAAACTAAAACTTTTTTTTTATTATAAATAAATATATTTTTCTGTGTACTTATAATTAAATATTAATACTTGTAAAAATATTTCTGCTTATTATTCGCTATTGTAACATTATGAAAAAATGTATTGCTGTATTATAAAATATAATTTAATCATTAAATTTGAATGTATTATTATTAAAAAAAAGTATGTGGCCTACAACAATTTCTACCTATATGATGTGGCCCAGTCTTCTCAAAAGGTTGGACACCCCTGATTTACTATATAAAACATGTTTTTGAAGGTTTCATGACAAAAAAGCTATCAAAATGGTGACCTTGGGTAATATTTAAGTACCTACTATACTTAGATTTAACTATTGATCACAATTTATGACCTAAGTATAATATTGTATTATAATATTGAATTATAAATTGTGCTATAACAAAAATCAATAATAGGTTATCCACTTAGTTTGAAACAGGAATTATGCTTATGAACGTAATTATATAATATTATGTATTTCAATTAATCTTATATTATATAACTATATTAGTATATAGTACCCCCGTTTAAAAACTTCTTATGGGATGGATATATTTAATGATTATTAGGTACTTTTTTTATACAATAAAACTCTAATAATATTATACATTTACATAGGTGATACTTGTGCATGTACAATTTTTCAGCATGTATATGAATAACTTTAAAAGCTGAGTACGTTACGATTATTTAGTTTCTACATTAGACTGACTCAGGAGCCCAAGAATAGTCCAACTAGGATATTTTGTACTAGACCCTTTGCTAATAAATAACAAAAATGTTAAAACTTTTGTACGACGAATGTAAGTACTTATTTAACAAAAGAGCTCGGATAAATAGTATTTTCTTAGGTCCCACAAAATCTAGGACATTCCCTGACTTGACTCCCTCAAGTCATCAGACAGTGTCAAGTCTATACACGTAAATAATAATATGGAAATGACTGGATGAAATCATACGGATTTGTTCGAATTTGTCAAATTCATAAGTAAATGTTGTACACTCGATCGATGATCGATTCGTACAAACTTCTCCACGGTTCTGTTTTTGGAACAAATTTCGGTAAGAGAAATTCAAAATATTATTTTCGGGTTTGCTATCTGAAACGCGTGATACAAGTACTCGCCTGCAGTAGTGAACTTTATAAAAATTTCTCTGGGTTCTTGGAACATTCCCAGGTAACAAATTAGAAAAAGAAACCACAGTCGTAGAGTCCACATAACACCTCACCGTTGCACCATAAATATAAAATAAAAAAAGTAAATATTTATTACGACATTTCAGTGGAGTATAAATCGTAATCGCACGTAAAAATAAATAAATGACAATTCAGTCCTAGTTATGATAATGTTATTACGATAAATCTGTACCTCGTATCTCATGCGATGGTAAAATAACGTTATTGAAACGATATTATATTACTATACGTCATTATTATATATTATATTTTATTAAATGTCAAATAAATAAATAACTGGAAATAGCCAAATATTCCATAAAACTATATAATATATCATGTGCTATTATTGTGATTTGAATTAAAATAAAGCATAAAAAAACCTTTATATACAAATGTAAGTAATATATTTTATATTTTTACCCAAATTATAATATTATTATGTTTGAAGTTTTTTTTTCATATTTAATTTTGTGATAATAACAATAATAAAGAATATATAATATAATAACATAACGTAGCTCCAGAAAAATTTTAAAAATCGTTAGTCATTATATTATTATACACAATATTATACAACTTGATGATTGTGAATAAAAAACAAAGACTTATTGAACTCGAGTTTATAAATTTATATTGTCAAACAATGAATTCTTGTTTGTCGAGTATTACATGTAAAATCGTTAAAATTGATGTTCTGTTAATATTATAATCTGTGTAAAATGTTTCGTAATAAATCAACGGTGCATAAATAAAAATAATTAGTAGGTACATTATTATTATTATATTATCATTGTGTACACATCACGAAGATTTGAATCAATATAACAGTTTAAAAATAATGAATTACTTTCCAATCGTTTTAAAAATTCATATATTACTCCGAGTTAACGTGAAACGTTTCGTTGTATTGAATATAATTAGAAATGTATATTTAACTCATTAAAAAATATTAATAATATACAATTTAAAACATTTTATTCGTTCAGAACCCAAAAGAACCGGTTAGTAATTGCTGTAACTATTTTATGTTTAAATAAAATGAGATATTCAACAGCTGCCAAAATTGTAATATTTAAGAAATTCCGTTAGTCACTGTGACGTTCCATTAAAAATAAAACCTTGAACAAAAACAAAAATCTACAAACGTGTAATTATTTTTTTTTATAGATATTTTTATTACAATGTTCTCTATAGATAATTTTTTTTTAATACTACACACTCAAGTCAATTTAAAACATTTAATATGATAGATACTGCACTGCCCGATTGTGGATGACTAATAAAAACTCTCAACGTTATGAATATAAAAATATAACGCCATTGCACATTTTGTTTAAACACTTGATTACTGACAACCTGGTTACCCAAAGCCCTCTTAATTCTTAATATATTTATCCGCTTTCAAATCTTTAATGAACACATTGTATTGATTACGACTTCAAAAATCAATAAGTAAATATCTCGAGATTTTAAGAAATTCAGTTCATTACACATTTTCAGTTGCAAGTTATCAAGATTTATATTGAACATTTTCAATACTTTTATACGTTGGGACACAATAATTATTGCGATAAATACGTCACATTATGTATACGCAAAACTGGCCTTTAAATTTAAGTTTTATAAACAATTTAAAATTATAACCCAAATAAAGACTGATTTTCTATTCATTCTCTCGTATAAATTATGTGTTTGAAAGTATCATGCTACTAAATGTTTTTTTAGTGACAATATGTAATAGCACATTATGTTAATAATCCGTAAACTTGTGTATTGTTATTTGAATATTAGAATAACATAATATTGATAAAATTAACTATAAAAGTACCTATAATATTTATAGTGTTATGCACATTACTACCGATCCGACGAGCAAAATGAAAAACCAAAAAAAAAAAAAAACGGGAACAAAACATTCTTTTGTTTTTGATATCTAAGAGAAAACACGTGTAAAAAATATTATTGTTGTGTTTCTTAAAATCGCGGAGATGAAAAATCACTGGTTATTTATAAACACTGGCAGGTCATGAGGCGAACACATTTTTTGAAAACCGCCGTCGGTCAACACGATATTATCGTGTTCGCTCTTATCTGGTCGACCCGACGTCGAGTAATGCGCTGAAAATTGATATCTGGAAAAGCGCGAGAAAATATGTGTCAGTGTTCAACTGTTGTCCGGCAAGTACGATATTAAAATAATAATCATTGCGCCGCGCTAACACGTCGACACACTTCCGGATGTGACTGTATTTTGACCCACTTGAAAAATCGTTACGGCGCGCCACTGTTGTAATAAACATAAATATCGTATATCAATTACTATTAAAACTTGTATCCGGAAACTAGTGAAATTTTTTAATTTTTTTTTTTTTTTTTTAATATTAACTTTCATTTGTAAAATTAATGTGCCTATTATATTAAACCTACCTACAAAAACCTGCGTTCGACAATAAAATATGCCAAATGATAAAACGTTAGTATTTTATACTTATTGTAGGACACGATATTATTGATATTTAATCGCTTCGGGGTTTTTTGACTTAGGTATAAAGTATAATTTTTCTAATCGATTTAATATAATATGATCAAATTGTTTTAGAAGTAATTTGTCAAATACCACATATATACCTATATACGAGTTAAATGTTGTTGTAAATTGTACTTAATTAAAAAAAACATACACGAATGGTTCAATAAAATATAATTTATGGCTTAAATAGATAAAATATTATCCTATAAAATTCTTTTTCATTGACAGGAAATAAATAAATGTATATAAAATGTTATTATTACCATTGTTTATAACTTTTTCGGTTAATATAATATGGAAAAGTTTAGCTTATAAGAAATTCAATGACTTTATAACAAGATGTATTAACAAGCCATTTAAACTGGTCCATTATTTTTTCAAATGTGCTATCACTATAAAACAAAAGAGACACATGCATGTGCGATAAAAGTTTAAAAAGCCTTTATTATTGTATTTTTTAGTATCCCATTAAATGGTAGATGTTTTATACATAATATAGGTTATAGGTAATAAGACTATACTTTCAAATATACTTATTACATAATAACATATGAATTTGAACTCTATCATATGCGCGCATTGTAACATATATTATATTATTACATTTTCTGATGGATTAATAAATTTGATGAATGTTGAATATATTTAAATGAAAAAAAAAAATTTTATAATTTAATTTTATGGAATAGGTACTCAGTAAAATAAAAATATTTGAGTATTAATACAAAATAAAATAAAACTTCAAAGTTAAATTTGTTTTCAGTTTTTCCCCGGATGAGATGAAACATTATTTTTTAAAATATCTATAAGCATGTAGCATGTTTCGTAAAAAATAAATTTTACTGTTAACGACATTTAATATCATCGAAGCGAAAATAATATAATTGGTAGTTTTAAGATTTCAGATTTGATAAGCCGTTATTTATTCAACTGAATCGTACAATTATATTAAGTTTAATAAATGCATTATTATTTATAGTACTGCATCAGTATTTTCAAAAAGGAATAAAAACGAATTTCAAACATTTAGTAAATTATTGATTTGCGTCGAAAGGAACGATTTTAATTTTTCCAAAGTTTTAGTGTCAATTAAAGTAAAATACCCTAATAATATATTACAAAAATTGTATTAGGTACTCGAATGTAGGACCACATCAGTCGTCTATAATCACATCATACATATATTTTGAGGGTTTTACGAGCGTAAATAAATGAAACAGCCAGTTGTAAAACTATAGCGGCATGTTTCGCTTCATTACGAGTCTAAAAAAAAAAAATACTGGAAAACACACAACCAGTGTATACAACAATGCAATTATCAAATAACGATTTTAATTCCTAAAAATTAATAAATGTACAACATTTCATATTATTTATAAAGCGAATCAAAAAAATAGTTATTAATTAAATAAGCCCTGTAAAATAAAATGTAATTAATCATTTCACATTATGACAAATAATAGACATTATCACATCTAGCGTTTTATGAAAAATAAAAATATATAGTAAAATAAAAATATAGCATATCCCTTGAAATTAATTATTAAGTTATTCCTTCTTTTATAGTGTACTCTTGTCTCTGAACAAATACAATTTGAATTTAAAATCGAATGTAAAATACATTTAACGTTTATATATTGATCATAAATTTTCGTAAAAATAATAAGAATTGCCTCATAAAAAATAATATATTTTTTTTACTTAAAAATGTCTGCACTGTAAAAAAAATGTAGTATAAAACCATTTGAGAAAAACATCTTCATTTTAAAACGTATTTGATAAATATAAATTTAAAAAAAATTATGGAACACTGTAAAGTATAATACGAGTATATAATAATTAATAATAGTATATAATAGTATATTAGACATTGAATTCCAGTATCATCGAAATATAAATTAATTAATTTTAAAAAATATTCTTGGTATACATTAAATTTAAAAATAAAAATTATTAAATTTAGTATTTGATACCCGTGTTCCCAATATATTTAAGGTGCGAATTTAAAATATTTTCAAACAATTAAAAAATATCGTAGGTTTAAAAACAGGATTTTCTTTAATTAAAACAAGGCATTCTTCCATTTTAAACTATTATATATACGTATTAAATGTATACGTGATCAGAATTTCGATTTATTCCTTAAACTCGTGGACCTTGTTCTATTCAATGTGACGTATGGACAAATATTTATGTAATTAATTGCTAACAATGTCTGTACAATTACATTGTGTTGTATTTCTCCCAGATTTAGTCCATTACATTTTGTAATTTCAACTAATAATACATTATTTATGTTAATGTCGACGAGGTAAAATTGTTGAAAAAATATTAACAATTTTCACGACGTTACGATCGTATATTTTGTGACATTTAACGAATGCGCGTTGAAGACATACATGATAGTTGTTCAATAAATTGATTAAGTCCTAGTAATACTTCTTAGTTATTACTTATTATTAAAGGATTTCAAAAATAATTTATAGTTGACCATTAAAAACGACAAATAAACGAAAATAAATATTTATATTAATGTAATGTAAATATATTTTTTTTCTCGGCTAATGATTTTAATGTTAAAGTCGTATTAATAAATAAAAAAAAAAACGAAAATTAACAGAAGATTTATTGTTATCTAAATTATTACGAACGAAAGACAAATAAAACTGCTTACTATGCTTACTTATATTATTAAATATGAAAAAATATGGGATGTTACACCTTCTTTATGAAATTCAAAATACAAAGTTATCATAATGAATTAAAAAGCATATTATTTATATTTGCCTACTGCATTATTATTTTATTTTATTTTATTCGTTTATAATAACTAATTGGTGGTATATTATATTAACTCTTATGAATTAGACATGATTTAAAAATCGCATTGACTCCATATTTTATGGTTATTACCCAAACGTGCATTATATTAATGAAATTTTAGTAAATTATTTTTAGGTCAAAATTAAATTCAGCTTTAATACAGTTTTTTTTCTTTTTATTATAATCAATTTTTCAAGATAATACGTGGCTAGTTATTTGTATTTTATTAATTAATTATTTTTGAAGATTACATTTTTAATTATTAATTTATTGTATAAACGATTATGCACAAATTACCTACGCATTTTAGGGGTAAATAACCCACTTATAAAAATATAATATTTTAATATTGTATATAATCTCATTAAATAAACATTATTGTAGCATTACTTAATAGCTCTGTTAAAAGTTCTGTAGCAATAGATTATAGAACTAAATATATTATTAATTATCACTATAATAATATCTGGGGCTTATAGAAATAAAGTGTAATTTAAAATTTAATAATGATAGATAATTACCTAACCTTGTAATCTTATTTATTGACACTGTAAAAAAAAAATTAAATAAAAATAACGATTTTTTTTTTAGCTCTGTAATAGTTCAGAATATCTAATTTATGAGTAGTTTTTGATTTAAGTAGAAGAACTGGTTTTATTTTTATATAATTAATGACACATTTATCCTACTTACCATATTCGTTAAACAATAATCAAAGTTTGTAGAGTTTATTCGAATAAATTTTTTTTTTTTTTTTTTTAATACCACTATGTATATTGTGTAAATATAAAAAAATGTTATGTTAAATAATATTTTATGTATTTTCACATGATTGCCAAAGTAAACATATTTCAAAACATATTCATAATATAGAATCGTATTAAGTTTCGAACAATATTCTAGCTCTCATGAAAGCCATCGTAATTGGCAATTGAAAATACTATATATATATATATATATATATATATATATATATATATACTTTATTTTTAAATCATTGTTAGTATTTTTATGACATACCTAACTATATTATAATATTAAAATTTTTTTCTTATTTAAATAATATGTTCACATTCTGTTGATAGAAAATTTAAATTTGAATTACAAATCAAAACGTAAAATATAATTACAGTGATTAACACTTTGATTAAAAAAAATTTAAATAGAAGTTTTATTGACATTTAATATTATTTTCATGAATAGGTTCAATTTCTGCTTAGTTATAATATTCTTAATTATTTAGTTGAATAAATATTATGGATTTGATAGGTAGTTATTCTAGTTTTATCTAAACATGAATCAAGTTTAAATTGTATAATTTAGTATAGAAAAGCAATTTATAAAATTTATACAACAATTATCTTACAAATAGTAAACTGTACACCTCACTGGCCCTTATCAATTATTCGTATAGAAAAAAAATAATCATAAATGATTTCAATGTAAAAAATTAACAAGTTTTATATAAATTGTTTATTATAAATTATTAATTAATAATTTTTTATTTTATTTATTTTAAGTAACACTAAAAATATTTTATACAACAATTAATATACAATCTCGATACATACTTCCTATAAGTAATGCTTGTGGTAGGAATAGGAAGGCAGGGAGTAAAATAATTATACTAAAAATAGCATAACTTATTATTAGCATAATATTTAGGATATTAATTTCTGAAAACATAGTGATTACTATATTTTGTAATAAACAATACAGGAAATAATTTAAAATTAACTAGGTAGATATCATGCAATTGAAAATATGATGTTTATCATAAAGAAAAAAATTATAAAAAGCATGTGTTTGGGAGGATGGAATTTTTATTTAATTCATGCAATTATAGACACATGTCAATATGAACATTTAATTAAAAATCTAAATAGGAGGTAAAAAAAATAGTGTATGTGTATTTATTACAACAGTAATACTGTTTAAGGGTATGTTTGATACCAGATAGTCTCATTCAATGATTAAACATAATAATATATACATAAAAAATATTATAGAAACATTGATAAAAGAAAAAATTAAATTAAATAACTATAACTACAACAACTGCGCAATTTTAATTTTTAATTAACTGAAATTAATTTAATTTGATCATGTTTTTATCCCAAGCGGTTATTTTATTTACCAAGATGTTATTAAATTTTGTAAGAGTATTCAACTATTTTATAATTTACAGGTAAATAATATTATATTTTTCGTTTAATTTCACATATTTAATAACCAATGTTAAATCAAATACTAATATCAATATAGACAACAGTAACCGAATTCATCAATGCTGTTTACATAATTATATTGGAATATTTTAAATCAAAAAACAACTACATTGGAAAAATAAAAATTTAAATTTAAACAACTCAAATTATGTATTTATTGATTAACTATTTTTACGGTTTAAAATGTATACATATATAAATGTGCTATTATATTAAAATAAACCTTTACAGGAATGATTTTATATTATTAGTATCATTAGTAATGGAAATGTTTACTTGTCAAATGGAGCATAAACTAGCCTAACAAAATTTTAGTTTCCTATTTAGGAGTAGAAAGTTAATGGAAACACCGTTAAAATTGTTAATGTCTCTTATGACATTATTGCTTTGGTTATGTTTTGTTTAGTTCAGTAATATGATGTCAGTTAATTAAATTTAAAGTAATTATTTTACGTTAGTGGATGGTTAAAAATGTATTTTTTTTTTTTACCACACGTCAATCATAATAAAATCTGAAATAACGTCAAATATTTATCATATTAAGAAAGCTATTATAGTGTTATTCTACTACAGTTAAATTATAAAACTGAGTAATATAATATTTAATAATCAAAAGTTATTTTTCTTTATTTATCGTTATAATTTGCAGGCAATAAAATTTAATCTTTTTTTTATGATAAGATATGTGATCCTATCTTTTTGTACGTATAAGTAAATTTATCGAAAATTGCTTTTAAACTTTACTACCGGCTTTAAAAGGTTTATGATTATAACCCTACTGTCACAATATTATGAGAATATTTTGAAATTAGTAAAATATTGGCTAATTTATCTACAATATATTATTATAATATCGTTTTCCTGTATGATTTTGTAACAATATATATTACAACTAAATTACAGCTATTATACACATAAGTATGATACATGATTTACCTTTTGTTATTAATAACTTATTAGTTATTCGATGTTATAAACATTTATTTTTCTTATTACTAATCATTGTATTTTAAATTTTCGATAATATATATTGCTCTAAAAGAACTTAAATAATGTTAGTCAATATATTATAAATGAATGTATTGGTATTAGCGTTTAACACAAAACGTAAAATTCAATTTTAGTAAATGAGATTCATGTTAACTCATTATGATGCATGATGCAACATTCATAGCTTTCAAACGTTAAATGACAACACATTCTCTTACGTTGACGTCTTGACATTTAATAAATAATCTTAAGTTTGACTAGTGAAAGTTACTTATAACATCAGTAAAAGTTAGTTCAATTAAGCAAGAAAAATAATCGAAAATGCCAAATCGTATATTTAATAATATTCCAATTTTGAATTCGAATACAAACATACAATTTAAACTGAACATAAAATAATAAATTTAATAACGGAGCATTTCCGCTTGTGTTGTAACTTTATTTAATAATAAAAGTTTCATGGGAATAAAATGAAATAAATAAAATCAAACAAAAGACTAACCCAGAAACGGTTGCCATTGGATACAGCATATTAATCATTATAATATAATATTATAACTAAATCATTGAGTAAATGAATCGTTAATTTTATTCACAGTATTAAACTAACAATATTGTATTAATTTTACGTTTTAATATTATTTATTTATTTATATATTATTACAATGATTAATAAAAAATAAATAAAACATTTATGACCTATTTTCAATTAAGTTTAAGTCGTCAGAAATCCAATCTAGATGGTCACTTTGAAAAGGTTATTTTTCAATTTTGCTATTGTCTCCTCAAAAAGTACAGTCGAAGAAATACCAAAAAAGCGCTATTTTTTTACCAAGCTCCGTTCGGTATCGCAGAAAGCCATAGCAATCCCCGCGATTCATGATTTTTGAAAAATTATTTGGACTATCAATCTGTACGACAAAGCTCATACGGCAACCCTTAAACGGCCGTACATAACAAACGAGGATAAGGGACTGGAATGACGTCTCCATAGCCCCAACCTTTTGTTTTTTTTTTTATAGCCACCGCGGGTAGCCTTATAAACTCTTAAACATCCTGTCGAAAAAATTGACGATCCACTTTGTTTTTAAAAGCCATAAATTGGTGATGGGAAACATTAGTGCGACATCCGTGTCAGATTCGTTTTTTTTTTTTTTGAACCCAATAAATTACCATTGGTTCGTATAATGCCTTAAATTAGAGGGGGAGACGGAGTCCCTCTTCCTTTTAAAAAATATTTAGCGTACCCTTTCTAATTATATTCTAATCAATAAGACATTTAAAATGATCGTACATTTTTTTTATACTATTGCATAAATTACCGAAAATGCAAATAAGCGAGCTACCACCGACGGTTGCTCGAATAATAATAATAATTCACGCTGAAACGCAATAATGACGGCCACAATGTCACTACGGTGACGATTATTATAATATGATGTCGATTATGACGATGACCATAAGCGGAGATCCTGTTAAATATTGAAGGGGGTTCAATAAATATTTTAATAAAAAATAATATAAGTATTTTTTTTTTTTTATAGGTACTGAATAACAATAAAAAAATTATCCATACACAATTCTTCAATCTGTACTAAAGTACGATATTGCTTATTTTCCAATTTTTAGAGGGCTTTAACTTTTGATAAATTATTTTTTTTTTGGAGGGGGAGACTAAACCCTCGTAAGCTCCCCCACCCCAATCTCCGGCTATGACGATGGCACTGATAATAATAGCGATATATTTATATGTAACACTTCCGGAATAGTCCTCGCAGTGTATTACAGTTGCTCGAATCGATTGATGAAGTCTTTTCGGCGAGTCTCCTACTGACCGTGACGACTATGACGTATAATAATTTGATATTATATCGTTACAGTAACATTATAATAATGGGCGATATGTGCCGCTTACTACCGACGTTTTTCAAGGACTCGATCGTGACCGCTGCGCTCTCGTTCGCCTCGACGTTCTTTATGTTATTATCATCGTCGTCATTTCACAGGACTGCAGTCTAGATCGTCTTTTTTACAGTAACAACAATATTATAATGATGTATATAAAATAAGCTATTATTTTGGCGCCTCTCCTCTCACGTCGACCTGTATAACATAATATATTATGTAGGTACATCATACGTGCACAATATCGCATAGCCGACACGATATTATTGTATCGTTATTATTATTATGATGTATACGTATTATACGAGTGAAACCACCCAACGAGACGATGCAATGTCATAGGTCAGTTTTCGGGCGAAAAACCGCCGGGCGCACGGTGCACGCGCCGAAAACCCAACCGCGACCGTGTTACATGTATACTATATATATATAAATATACATAATAATGATATAAATACGATTATTATAATAATAATATAACAGCGGGACGGGGTCATCGATGTGGTCGTCGTTGCCGCCGTGCCACCGCATAACGTATAATCATATTCTATATGGGTACACAGAGCTCGTTTGTACTATTATATGTTATGATATCATCGCACATTATAATATAATAATTACATACCTGAATATACGCTTTTATATGCCTATATTATAGTGCTCTCGATGATGCCCGATCAGAGGATATTTTCAGCGAAAGGATTACCGATGGGACCACCTGTTGAAAATCGCTATTTGTGTCGGTGTGGAGGTGTATATTGTGTGTGCGTGTGCGTGTCGTTTGCCGCCGAAAAGGGATGGGATTTTTTTCGCGGTCGTCTCGTCTGGCAGACCCAAAATAACGCCGCGAGGGATGAAAAGGCGCGAGAAAAAAGCCACCGACCTACGGCCTTGCTGCAGCCAACCGAGACAACTTTCACACACATATATATATATACGAATTCGTAGGGTCGTTAACCCCTCTATACCGACACGACCTTTAACCCATTTTTATTTAAAGTAATTTGTAATATCAGTATGAATATGTACGAGATATATTATCGTCGCATTACAATATTCATTATATATAATTATAGGTAGTTTACGTTCGAATATAATATCTGATCATTAAAAATATTATTTTATGACTTGTATAATATACGCATAGACGCAATTTAAGGTTTTGACTTGGAGAGGCCTTTTATTTTAAAATGAAACAGACCCATTGGTGGTTTTGCCCCCCCCCCCAATACACTGTTCAAATACCTTAAAAATACATTGCTTTATTTTTTTTCTCACCTACTTTCCTGCATTTAATACATTTAATATATTATAATACATTTATAATTTACTACTAAAATGAAACAAATAACAATTTGCATTGTAATTTCGAATACTATTATCGAACCTATATAATGTTCAGTGCGTGGATTCGATATCTACCATGAAAAACACAAATTATGAACCATTGTTAAAACTTTAAGAAAATAATTTCTTCAAACAACGTTTACTATATTATGTAGATTAGATAGCTAATTAATGAATATAGTTTAATATTTCAATTAAAATACATCCCTTCCAAGTTTCCTCCAAATTTAGCCTATAAATGTACGTATGATAAAATAAAATATTGTGATACGACGGTTCCTTTTTCGCCAACCATTATTTAATTTACCTACTGGTTTTATAAGCAATGTTACTATATTATGATAAAATTATTGGAAAACTTCAATCATATATGTCTTAAAACTAAAATCAAAACTACGAAACAAAATGCAGCTGTCGAATTTTTAAATCAGTAACACGACTTTTATCTTTAGTGTACATTATACTGTTGACGTTTCATTGTATTCAATTACGTTCTTTGCAAGTAACGTGTAATTTTTTCATGTGCCTTGTCCCATGCGTACCTGATATTCTGATAGTTTTAAGTTACCCGTGCACGGAAATATTTTTAACGTAGTAGAATTAACTCGAAGCCGTACATGGTTTATAATCCCGTAAGACGTGTTTCTAATTCAAACTCATTTCACGTTTTTTTTTTTTTAAGTATCGATTCTTAGTTTTTACGTTCATTACTTGTACTGATATTATTATTGTAAATCGCCACAACGATTACGTTGAGTTCTATGACTCTCCGAGTAGTCTACATTATATAAATTGTATAAACAATATAACTGTATCCCAACATTCGCCTTTATTTAATCATTTTTAGTCGCATTTCAGTGATATTATTAACTCGGCGATCAATTCAATTTTTAATACATCTAAACCTAGTGGCTAATACCTACCTAACTACATCCCAGATAAAATGTATATTAATTAACGCGAAGCTATTTAAAATATTAATTTAACGCAAGAGATTAGTGTCAAAGTTATTTATTCGAAACTTATAATATATACCTACCTACTCGTAGGTCTAATTAACATATTCATAGAATTTAAACAGAATAATTCTTGTTGCATTAATGCTCCACGATGATGATGATAATAACAACAATGTTAATAATTATATTACGGTCTACGGAAAGATACAATTGCACCAGCTATAATAATAGCATAGTAATTAAACAATGACCAGTCAGCATAAAAGTAGCTAGATCAGTGATTAATGAGTTCGGTGATGGTTTTCTTTTCTCATATTTTATCATGTAATCGAGAAATAATGTCAGTAATTACCGTACACACTTAATGCCATGACGATTACTCACTAAGCTATCAAAACACTATGGAGTTGTACTTACCGTAAATTCATAGTGTCAAACGAAACTTTATTGTTGTGTTCAACGTATATAATATATTATTATGTTGCGTCCCAATATATATATATATATCGTTAAACATTGTTGTTGTTCAAATTATTGTACTTGAAAAAGACCAATAAACTTTTGTTAATACTTAAAAATGAGCACACATAGGTAAAACGTATAATTATAAAAACAATTATTAACGTTAATGGTGAGATCAAAAATAATGGAACAATATAAATATTTGTGGTATTGGAAATGATATTCCTTTTTTTTATTATCGAAAATAAAATTATAATAATATACAGGATAGTAAACAACATAATACACTTTAATATTTTTCAGTTAAGAAGAATATCGTTAATAACAAAGAGTAATAATTTCTATATTATATACCTGATAAAAATCCTATTTATATGTATAATTTCATAATTATATTCTTTTAAATTCTAAGTTTTTTTTTTCTAATATGATTCATTAATAATATAATATAGGTTTTTTTTTATTGCACTTCAAAAACCTATGAGAATTACATCTACCTACTTAATTGGACGTAAATGTATATACATTGTGTTATTATAAATACACACATAGCATATTTATGTTGAAAATATTTCAATAATAATATGTAAATTATACAAAAAGTCAATTTCATGTTTACTTCTTTTCACGATAGAATACTTAATAATATATTTATATTTGAAAGGTCATAAAATGTTTAATATATGCGTAGGAAACCATAAAAAAGAAATACCATTGTCGTTTTATGAACTGGTAGATTCGTTACTTAATGGTACATATGTATATATTATTATTTGTGTTACTATATCTCAACGCTTCCATCAACCATTATGTTGTATTAGTCTCGGATTCGCCAAACGACAAAGCAAAACAAATTAAATTTGATAAATTATTAAATCCAAATGTGCTTTATTTGTATATACACACAAACAAACCCGTTGAAGCTTAGTCGAAGTAAAAACAAATCAAACATATCATCACGATAAATACGTTTTCCATGTTTTTGCAATTTACGTTATTTCTGGGAAGACTGAGTAAATAATTTCATTTTTTAACAACTCCGTTGTTCCTTAAAATTGGAGATTTCTTTTATTGAAACTGTACTAAAAAAAAATATGTGCACCTTATCTATGACAAACAAAATATCTGATCTACGCACGTCGTATCTACACTCACAGTCTTCTGCAAGATTATTCTGTAAAAAAAAATTAAAAAATTCAAAAATAATATTTATAACAACTCATCGAATTCACGCAGTATTGAACACAATATTTGTTTTTAATTAAAGTCGTGTTGAATTTGTTCATAAATTAAATAATTTCATGATATCACAAAAATTTGAATTATGTGTATAGTGTGCTATCACATTTGTTTAATGACAATTTATGTAATGGAGTTTATTAAAATTTATAATTTATATTATATAGAATGTATTTTATGGTTTGTAATGTTATTTTTTTTTTTATAGTTGCATTCTTGTATCGTTGTTGCAATTATTCACAGAACCATTCAAATATTTTATTTTTTAATTTAAAGATTAAAAACTCTATTACTTGATTGTCTGAAGCTTTATTTTCAAACAAATTGTTATTAAAAAATATTACTAAAAAAAACCACTTTAAATTTATTTAATTTAATAAGTTAGGTATATTTTTTAAACATTCTATTTATTTAAATAAGAAATTATTCTAATATATAAATGAATACATTCGACAGGAATTTTCGAAAGAAAATAAAATTTGGTTTTTTTATATATCTAGTTAATGTTGAGAGTAATTAGATTTGATAACGATGAATTATTCAAAAAAAACAATTATAATTTTTACAATTTTTTTTTTTTAATCATTGTTATTTAGTATATGCTTATTTATCATCCCAATACCCATACTACTTTAATCAATTTCGTTTTTAGAATAATGTTATAAATTTCTAATTACTATATAGACTAAGTAAGTACTACATTTTATTGGACATTTTAAAAACATCATGGAAACAAGAAATTGAGGATCGTCTAACGGAATGCACCTATAATAGCTAGGTTGTCTCGAGGTCAACTGCTGTATGGTTTGAAACCATGATTACTTGTTCATTTGAACTGTGAATTTTGCTCATAGGTCAAAACTAACACGATGTGTTCTAGATTGTAACAATCATTTACAAAGACTTACTGATCGAATTCAAATATAAATTCACTTAATCAATAATCCCACCCCACCCATAAAAAAAAAAAAAACAAATAACAGTTATATTCAAATTTTAATCTAAAAGTATCTGAAATATTTTAACTGAAGTGTTACCCATTTACCTAATTTACTACTCGTAATAATATATATTTTGTAAAATTGGATATTGTTGTTATTAAGTCATTACGTCTAATATCTATAACCTAGAAATGTCATTGACAATTTGTTTGTAAATTCATTAGATTTAAGCACTTTAATCACGTTCAAATTTAAGTTACAATGTACATGTATTTTAAATTGATATACAGGGTGATTTATTAAGCATGAAACACTCATTATCTCAAAAAGTATTTACTTTTTTCAATTTTTTTTTAAATTTTAGATTTACGTTGTTCTAGAATTATATAATTGTTTAATATTTTTCACTCTTATATTTATTAAGTAAACCACCATCAACTTTTGATTTTCAAATGGAAACCAATATTAAATATGTCATAATTTAATAGCACGGTTTTTTCTAATAAATTATCACGTTCAAATTTTCATTTTTCGTTAATTCGTTGACGAAATAGAGCTCCTCAAAGTTGGGCGGTTTTCAAAGGTATTTGTGTGTAAATGTGTTATACCTAGTCAATACCGCAGGCCGCAGCAATTGGGATTTGTGTGCTCCAGCGTAAAAGATAATACACTTTTCAAATCAATTCAGTAAGTACAGTAGGTAAGCTTAAATTATGCCTCAAAATGCCCCATTTAACAGTATGTTGCACAGTTCTCTCTCACGCTAATAGTGCCACTGGTCATGATATTACTTATCGCTTATAAATATGAGAAGTTATAAGTAATAAATTCCATACCGTTATTATAGTGAGTAAGTACAACGATTATCAGTTATCGCCGATATATCTTGTGGTCGAACGATATAGAATTTATTACTTATAGCTTCAGGTCTTTGTAATTGATAAGTATTATTACGACCAGTGCCGCAAACACCTTCAGTGGGGTGATCTGCGCGAATCCTGCCAAATGGGCATTATAAAATACATTTAGAGACACAACTTAAGTTTACAGTACTTACTGAATTGATCTGAAAAAATATAATATCTTTTACTCTAGGACATACAAATTCTAATTGTTGCGGTATCTACGTACTAGGTACAACACATTTACACACAAACACCTCACAAAACCAACCATATCTCGTCAAGGGATAAACGAAAAATGAAAATTTTAACGTGATAATTCATAAGAAAAAAAGTATTACTAAGTTATGACATTTTTAGTATGATTTACCAATTGAAAATCAAAAATTGATGGTGGTTTGCCTAATAAATATAAGGGTGAAAAATATTAAACAACTATATATTTCTAGAACAGCGTAGATCTAAAATTTTAAAAAAAGTGAATATTTTTTATGATAATGAGTGTTTTACGCTTAATAAATCGCCCTGTATATTTTTCAATAAATTTCATTGGAGAAAATTAATTTTAATTTATGAAATTGTTTATGGTTGCGAGTTCTATTTTTATTTAGCAGATAAATTTAATTTAAGAAGTATAAACATTATTAATTTTTACCGGAATAAATTTTAAGTAACAACTCGTGTCATTTAGAACACTTATTATTTAAATTTATTGTAATATAATAGCACTAAACTTAACTGAAAATATTCATTAAAAACCAACCAATCCACTTAGACGATTTGCTTTGGCGAACTTAAAATTAAAATCCAAGTTAGTTCATTCAAAGATTTCATTAAATTATTTATACTTTTTGTAAGAATTTTAAACTAATAATAAATTATTCAGATTTAAGCAATACATGCAAATCGTTTTTATTATTTTCTAGAATGAACTTTCTATCATTTAAATAAATAACTTTATCACATAATTAATTAACATCAAGGTTTTTCATCGATATTAATTCAACATTTCATAATATGATAGACTGATATTTGATTAAATGTATGCCAAATATGTTATATATTTAGGAAACGTGCTAAAAAAATATATTCAAATATATTCCTTTAAAATACAACTGACAAAATTATGTAGATAATATACTATATTATGCATGAAAATAAAATATAAAAAGTTTTCCTGTAGAATATTGCTAAGTTACTACAATACTTTAATAGTTATGGAAATGTATATTAAAATGTGTTAAAAGTAATAATAATTAACTATACACAATTACCACGTCAAAAACTTTTTCAACATTATTATTAAACATTTTTAGATGCCTAATTAGTACCTACTTGTAACTTTATTATTTCCATTATCTTAATAGTTTTACAATATTTAATCAACAAATTTGTTACATATGGGTATATCTAATTAAGTGAGTTAGGTCACTCTAAAGAATTTAAACTTACTTGAATGTCGGAATGCTTTATAAATTATAAATATACTATATATTAAATAAACGAATGTATTTATAGTTTATTAAATAATAACTAATTGAAAATATGGATGTGTGTGTTTTGAAATAAATGTTTAAGTATAAAATCGTTTTTTATACTATATTATTTTATATACTGAAAAATAAGACATATTAGTCAGTAGTTACCTATAATAATAATAATAATAATAAATAGTTAAAACATTTATTAATAATAAATTATAATATTATTGATATCATTATTTTTTTTGTATACAATTATTTTCCCGATTCTCTTATTGCGCAGCTCATTAAGAATTGTTTCTATATTATTCAACTGATATTTAGTTTAAAATAGGATTTTAATCATATCAAATAAAATGTAAGACGATATAATATAGGAATACAGATTAATTTCACTAGAAATATATTTGTTTTCAATGATTATTTAGTTAAGATGTTTTTGTTTCCTTGAGCTTTATTAATAATAATTGGAAATGCTATAAATTGTATACAATTATTTACCCAATTGAATTAAACTGGCATAATATAATGGATAGTTATTATTATACTTCCTAGAACGACCTCAATGAAGAATTCAATTATCTACGATTAGTTTGCTTATGTATAAAAAAAACATTCCAAAAAAAGTTAATTGAATAATAATCCATGAAGAAAAATGTAATACAATTTTTATTAGATTATACTTCAAAAAATTAAATTAAATTGAATTGGCATTCATATTTTTTCATGTATTTCGAATATCTCTGGTTGAAGGTGACCTAGATTTTTTAAAGTTGTAAATTTAATTTATGGATTTTTGACATTTAAAGTAGGTAATATTTTATATTCAAATATATTTATATTATTTGAAGAATTTAATTTATCTCTAAAAACATTTTTGTACTTAATTTTATGACTACGACTTGTGATAAAATTATTTTTTAACTATTTTACAGAGACTCCGAAATATTTAAAAAAGATACAAGGGACTTTGCGATTTTAATAATTATTTTAGCATAAATACTCGTATAATGATGAACTCTTATTATTATTTATTCGTGAGTAAATAATAGTATGCAATTTAAAATGACTTTCAATTAACATTGTTTTACTTATTTCTAAGAATTAAATATTCTATAGTAACTTTTAAAATTAAAATTAATAGCAATGAGATATATTTTATGCTGGGAAGTAGTAGTTGTACACTTTGTCCTAGAATAACCAGATTTTTACCGGTTACTAGATTAATTTATTTAAAATAATAATATTATCTTCCAATGTTCTCACACATAAAATATTTTTTGTAATTTATTTTACGGTTGTAAGAACTATAGTAATTTAAAGTAGGTGCTTGAACTAAATGGTATTTAATATAACATAACATTGTGGATTATAATCGAAATTATAATTAATAAGGAAAATTATCTTCATATTTTTTATAATTCCAATTTTAATATTTTGTATAATTTGAAGTACAATTTATTTATTTATTATTTTTTTTTTGTTGAGGGGAAGGTTAAGGCTTCGATAACTAAGGTCATTAGGATGTGTAACTATGGGGAGGGTACTGTAGAGTTTTTTAATACGTGTGTGTTATGTGGCAAGGTTTTTACTACTACAGTACAATTTATTCTCATTGTGTTTATTAGGTGTACAAAATAATAAAAGAAAATTACATATTTAATTAGAAAATATATCGAAATAATTGAAATTCATAACACTGATCAAAATTTAATGTAACGAATGATAAATTGCACAAAGGGTACTACTATTTAATAAAAAATTATGAAACTTGTATTAAAATAATAAGCAAATAAATTAAAATATGGTACACACATAATAAATGTAACCTACCTAATACCTACTATAAAGCACGTTAATATGTTATTAAATATAAGACATAATTTTTTTTTTCAGATTTGAATAACAATATTTAGGCGTCCACAAAAATGAACATATTCAACTAAATTACAACTCATTACTTCGTTTCGATAGCTACGTGCTGAATGCATGTTGCGAGTCGTGTTACGTGGTATGTTGTATGTCAACTAATTGATATAATTTATACAGAAATAAACGAGAAACACAAAAACAGTTCACTAAATTTTTGAGTTGAAAATATAATCGATAATACTGTATTCTATCAAGTCACTTTAAACATGGGATACACATTGTTTCCTGGTTGATGGGATAGAAAATCGGGCAATGTCTGTAAAAGTTTAGAGTCAGAATGCGCAAGTTGGCAAACCCATTTATTTAATGGACTTAGTCGTTTTGTTTATACACAGACACACACAAATTCATATACATATACATATGCATATTAGATTGATAGATAGATGCATAGATAGATAAATATAGCACACACATTCGCGTCTGTGTGGTAGTGCGATGGAGAATTTATAAGCAAAAACGTTGCCTTCTCGTAAATAGAACTTGTCAATAATATTTTAATTGTATTAAAAAACAATAAAACTCGACGAAGAGTAATGCAAAACGCTCTCTTGAACAAAAAGCAGCTCAAATAACCTTTTTGAATAATAATTATATACTTTATTGTATTCAGAGTAATCAATATTACCAGGGAAACAGAACTCCTTAGAGTTTTGTTGACATTTGAATACGCACATCGTAAAAATAAAACTGTCTCATCGTGGTACCATTTATTACTGTTTTATTTTTTATACTCAAATGTATATATATAATATACATACAAAACAATACACATTGGCTCATATTTATGCTATTTGTACATTAAAACGGTATATAATGTGCGTTATTCCAAATATAACTACTATACTTTGCCCGCACCCGCAATGCCGGAATATAAAATCCCTTTTAAATCCATGTCTACTCCCTGCAAGCATATACATTAATTATTTTCTTAAAGAATGAAACCAGGTTCGCCCGGGATTTAATCACGGGTGCTTCCAGCCCAGTAACTAAGAATATTGCGCTGTGCCGTCTAATCTAATCCCAACAGTTGCCGAGATCTGAAATTCTTGTAAACCGTTTGTCTTATCGGAAAATGGTTGTCCCTTGTTTATAAAATATGGGCTGTGCTCGGAATGAGACAGGCGATTTATTCACATTACTGTAAAACAACGAGGCACCAAAGAGTCGGATGACAAAAATTGATAAATGTAAAAATAAAATACCCACGCCTATAAATTTTCTAAATAATATCTATTATAAATGTTTATACACGTCTCATTTATAAAAACGCGTTGAACGAAACAGCCAGAGTCGAAAATATACAATCGGAAAATCTATTACAGTCCTTACGACGACCTCGTCACACGATAACAATATAATATACAATACAAAATATAATTTGCACGGTGATTCACCATGCTCACCCTTTTTTTTTTACTTTAATAACGCATTAATTTAAATTATGATTTATATTTTTTTTTTTTTTGGAATTTTTAAATACTTATAATACCACTTTTAAATTATTTTAGGATGTTTTGTACTACTTAAGAAGTATACTCCGGAGAAACAAACTTCTGTTTTTTAAATGAGAACTGCTCTCCCCTATTAAATGTGAATTATTTAGTGGATAATTTTTTTGAAAAAGTTGAGATAACAAATCAAGATTCGAAAGAGTAGTTTTTGAATTATTCGAATTTGTGTACTAAGGATAATCAGTCCATGAAATTGAGGGAGATATGTGGGCTATAGCGATATTAATATGTTAGTCAATAATATTGATCTACCTACCAGTATGTGTAATTTATAAAATAGTTCAAGTATCATAAATGCTAAATCTAATATTACATCTAATTTATATTTTTGTAAAATAGTTTTTAAAGACTATTAGGTATTCTTAGTATAAACATGTGAGTTATGTACCTAATAAAAAACTACTTTTTTTTCGAATTTTTCAAATGGTTGTTGCGTTTGACTGATTTAATATTTAAATTTTATCGCACATTTATCACGAATAAAATATTTCAGTTTCGAATTTTCGATCTATGAAATTAACAAAACAAAAAAAAAACTTAATAAAAAATTTATTTGTCAAGAATTTGTCCGCTAAAAATATTAATGATGATTTTGAGTTAGCAAAACATTTTTTTTTAAGATTCTGAGCAGAGTGATGAATCATAAATGTTACAATAAAGTTACAATAAAATACGATTTTTTTTTTTTGTGTTTGTGTTCACAATAAGTTGTTAAAAAATAATTTCAATTTCAATTTCAGTAACTTTTCTGGTGTAAAAGTAAATTTAGTTGGTGCATTTAAAAGGTAATTTTTTAAATTCCAAAAAGCGTTCAATGGAAAAAACAACAGAAAATTTAGAAAAAGCGTGCATTTTTATGCAAAGTCAATTTTTTGATAAAATCGATTTTGTTTTTTGGTTTAACACAAAAAAAAACTGTAGATACATGAAATTTTCATTGAAAATAAGCATTTTATATATAAACATTTTCTATACACTATTATATTTTCAAAATAGTTTGATTCTTTTTGAGGTAATTGTAAGCATAAGAAATTTTTGATTTTTTTTTCTTTAAATATCGATTAAAACATTTTCATTTCTTCAAAAAATTGAAAATTCAATACAAGGTTCCTCATAAGTTTTTATAATAGCGGTTTAAAAATTTAAAGATATGGGCACATTTTTTTTATAAACATTTTATGTTCAAATTTTGACAAAATTCGTCAAAATCTCGACACAACAAAAATCAAAACAAGGTTTCTTATAAGTTATAGGTAGTTTATACTATAACTAAAATAATCTAAAAAGTATAAAAACATGCTTGTTTTTTATGATAATTTTAAGTTGAAATTAGACTAAATTAGATCAATGGCATTATTTTGTAGTGGTGGGGGGGGGGGGAGGCAAGGTAAGCATTTGTCCCTGTCTCTGATTGTAATAATTGTAAAATCAGTTAAATTATTGGATCGATTGTCGGTGAAATAACATGATTTTAATTTTGATAATTTTGAGGATATATAATATTGTGTAAACACTAGAACACTTTTGACACAATAATAATTAATATTTTTAATGTATTACGTCAAATATTTAGACGCAGAAATTATAATCTAAAAATTCTAAAAACAAAATGATATCATCACTTAAAAATGTGATTAAAGTTGATCACTTAAAAATTTATCCATGATTTTAAAAAAAAACTTCTTTAGCAGGAGGTACATATTTAAAATGTTTAAACAAAATTTTTCAATAAGGTTTAGCAGTCGTGTTTTATGTTATAATTTACAAAATTCGACACCTTTAGAAAAATATAAAATTACGTCACAAAGGTATAGTGACCATAAAATTATTTAGCTCCTCTTTGGCTTTTTTTTTGCTAGGCATTGCTAGGATACTTTTACCGCATACGCATGTAAATTTTTGTAAGATGGGAATCGTATCGAAATAAAAATATAAGTAGAAGTTAGCTTGTAAACGATGCGTTCTGTTTTTTTTTTTTTTTGTTGTTTAGCTATATGGGCTGATCGAAACTTTGGCCCCTTTCTATTAAAAAATAAAATGACGCCGTTGGTTTAACTTGTATTAATTATTGTTAATACTGTTATTACTTATTTGAAATGTGTTAAATAATTTATAACATCGATATTATGATATGCTTAGTTTATAACCTAAGCCATGCCCCCTTGTAGATCTTGTTCAAGGCCAAAGTCACCCGATTTGACCAATTCACGCACTGTCTATAGACTCTGGTCATATCGATGTCGATCAAATCGTAATATGCCCTATAATAGTGCTACTTGCTCAAACAGTGCGTTGGAAGTTTTAATTGCAAATGAATACTTTAATCGGATTTCGTCCTACGCCAATGTCGAGCAATAATTCAAATATTTCCCAGATGACGGGTAGGTACGACGTTGTTTATTTTGATTATTACTGGCCAGAGAGTGTGCACGTCCGTCGTTCTAATCGGTGAACATTAGGATTTCGATTTATTTTTCTAAATCCCATCGATATTGATAATATATACACCGCGTGGATATAATATTATGTATTAAATAAAATATCGACGATGACTAGGATTTCGATTTGTTTTATTATTTTCTACTGTACTCGTTTTTTTTCTTTTTGTTTTTATAATATGGTTTTGTTGTACGATTCGTTATGGTTCTCGTAATCGTTCACTATGGTAATTCCGTATTGAGTTATTTATGTTAAACTGGCAAACGTTTTCCAATTTTCTAAAGAACTACTAGAATATTCAATTGTAATTTAAGTTGAGTGTGTAAAATTTGCACATATAATCAGCAATGCGTATATAAAACTGAAAAGCCGTCCGCGGCGTTATTCGGTATGACGTCTTGAATATAGTTTCATTTCCAGATATTATTATTCCGAGAAAACCCCGATAATCATTTTGAACTTTGAAAGTAAATAGTTGAAGAGTTTCTAAATCTGAATATACCGCGTCTCCGCAAATACGAGTTCCCGTTGAATTCATTGCTCTTCTTGAAAAAGTAGTGGGACTAGTCACGTGGGGTGAGTACCTTATACATAATGATGTGTACCCATATAACGTAATCCTCATTACGGCACAATAATTGGAAACGCACTCAATTTACTTATTCGTTTCAAGCGTAAACCGCTCCGTCTTGTTTATTCTGTCCGAGTAATGTATATATTATAGTGTGTCTATGGTTATTATTATTATTATTTGAATATCGGACGTGAGATTTCCATCTACGCCGAGTTACGACGTACGAAAAACTCCTATGCGCACGTAGCTCGTTTGTTAGGTAGGTCATCATAAAAATTGGTTCCGCGGTATCTCTCATTCGATGTCTGAAATCCGGTCGATCTCGTAGAACCTATATTTTTAGTAGGCATTAAAGGTATGTGCCTACTACCTAGGTACTAGTAAATGTGTACACGTCAACGCCCCACAGTGGTCCACAAATTAAAATTAGACGATGTTTATTGTCCAATTTCAAGATGATAAAAATTGGATTTTTTTTTTTAAATATTATGTCTACATCCTGTCGAGTCCAGATGTGTATTTGGAAATTCATAAATATGTTTATAACTCGAGTCATAGCCATTTTAATGAAACATTTTTTGATGTATCAATATTTATGCCCAAAATTAAAATAAAATAACAGGTACATCGAAAAATTTCTCATTAAAATAGCTATAATTCGAGTTATAAAAATATTTATGAATTTCCAAATACATATTTAGACTCGACAGGATGTAGATAAAATATTTTTTTTAAAAAAAATCTAATTTTTATCATTTTGAAATCGGGCATTAAAGATCGCTTAATTTTAATTTGTGGACCACTGTGTATCCCTGTCGTATCTAAAGCACACTTATTGATCAAAATAATAATTACCCAAATTAAAACTGTTAAATATAAACAAAACAATTTAGCTATATAGTTTCGATTTTTCCGTCGTGCCTGATTTATATATTTTCTGTTTTCAATGGCCACGAATAATCTACAAAAAATAAATAGTAATAGTTATAAAAGTACAAATAAAATAATAATATATAATAATATAATTTGTATACAACAGAGAGGTCAAATTGCGACTCTCATCATAGACTCACGCGGCTCGTGTCTTACCGTAAGACGCAAAGTATTTTTACTAATATGCATAAAAAAAAATTGTTAAATATTGATATAGATCTAGTGCATGTACATATATTTAATTTTTGATTTTAAAAAATTTAAAAAGTATTTTTTATAATGTACCTATTATATTTTTAACGTAGAATAGAATAAACCGTTTTTACTGTAAAAACATAAAATACTTTTATACAACATACATAACTATTAAATAGTTGTATTATGCAAATTTCTAACTTAATAATTATTTAAAAGAGAAGCGTTTTCATATTAAACAAAACATAATGGAATTAATGTGCCCGAAAATTGAGATGGACGACCATCGCATAAAATGTAATATGATGGTTAAAATTTATGACATAAATCACAATTAAAAGATATTGCTTGAGAAAATAAATATTTTTTTCATGCACATCAATTAAAATAAAAACCGTTAACATAAATAAGTGTTATAATAGTTATTATTAAATAAAATACTTTCATAATTTTCTCTATATATTTGCCTATTTATCATTAACTAAAGTTACAAAATTAGAAATAATATCATATAACTTGATAAGACACACTAAGTAGTCATCATTAGAATATTATTCTAGATAGTATACCTAGTCATTATTATATTATATTTATCAATAGTTTTATGGGTATCACGTCAAAATCGCGAATCCAAAAAAGTGAATGTCAAAATAGTGACGGAAAAATAGCTAAGCATAAAATAGCAAATATTTAAAACAGCTAAATTATATTATTTTAAAATTATTATTATTATGCGTGTTTAGTAATACATGTTAACCTATTTTATTATCATATCTCATCCATCCAGAATATTGGATAACTTAGCTATAAAACTGATCGTGGTTATCTGTATCTTTATAACTTAATACTATTACTACAGATAAATAATAAGAATAATAAATTTAAAATAATATACTTTAGCTGTTATTCGCTATTATGTCTTTTAGCTATTTTGTGTTTAGTTGATTTGCCGTCGCTATTTTGACATTAGTATTTTTGGATTCGCAGTTATGACGGTGACTCAGTTTTATGAGATACTAACTAAACATAATTTAACTGCTCAAAATAACATTAATCTGTAATAATTATTTAATTTTTTGTCTATAATACTAAACCTTGCACACAAAGAATTGGTTCTGATTTAATTTATCAATGTGTGTTTTTGATTTTCTGAGTTTAATACTCAAATAGTAAACAATTTGAATATCGTATATTAATTTATAAATATATAATAAATATAATAATAGATATCTAATTAATATATAGCTCTTCGGCTATAGATAAATAATATATACATAGTGATGTTTACGTAGGTAGTTTGATAAAATTACAAAGATGAAAATGTCTTAAGCTATTTTTTAGGTGAACTTATTGGGTATAAACTAACGAGGTTTTAGTATAATAAATAATAATAAGTAAACTATAATAACTTTAGTACTGTGTATTTTGATTTCAAAGACCAGTATCATTCGTATTCTCGAGTTTTCCGATTAATTTAAATATTTAAATTATTTTTCTCTGCATTATTTCTCATACTTAAGTGTAAGATTGTTGTACCTAACATATATATTATGGCATGTGTGCGTACACTTTGTAAGGGGTTAGATTTTTAACTTAAGAGATTTTTTATACTATTCAATTTGATTTACTTAATATTATTAAAAATCAATTTGGCTTCTGTTCGGGTTTTCCTCTATCGTTTTAAATAATTCAAAACTATTGATTTAACATATTATGCAAATATTTGAATTGATATTCAGTATCGTCCAAAGTTGTAGGATTGTTCAAAAGTTGTCTATTTGATTAAAAACAAAATAACCATTAATGTATATTATTTATTATATGATAATAAAATTCGGTACTTATCACAATTATATAAATAACAGTTCTTGAACAATTTGTTTTGTTACTATTTTGTATCATTACTATTTTAAAATAATGAAATTATATAAGAGAACAAGGACTTCATAATTATATAACTAACTTCCCCGTAATAATGTCGTTTAGTTTTTATTTTGTGTGTCATTTGCAATGGAAAATTAATGGTGTACACTGTGAAATTTATGAAATATGATAGAATACAAATTCAATCATGATTTCCTTCAACAACTTCCTTCAAAGCAGTATTTGATTATATCATAAGGAGAAAATATAATGTAGGTAAACCAATTCGCCTGTACGTAGTAGTCACTGAAGCATAGTCCTAAAATATATTTTAAGGGATATTTTAAAGTAGTTATGATTTATCGACTTGATAATTTGAAAATATGTTCGTCAGTTAATATCAAGGGGTATTACCACCGTATTTTATATGTACTTTACAGTGTTTGACTTTTTATGATTCATATTCTTGAAATCAATTCATTTTTCTCCATGACAGAAATTCCGTTAAATAAATTATAACCTAACATAATTGACAGAAAATATCCATTTTATAATGAATCAAATATAGAAATCATAATTGAAATAGGTACTGATGATTCATAAACATTATATATTATTATTATTATTGATTAAATTTTAAATAATTATTGTTTGTGCTTTGGAAATAAATTAGGATATAAGGTGAAATATGTCATTGTGGTTCAAGATAACAAAATAGGAATACAGTTTCATAAAATAAAATTAATTTTATAGGTATGACTTAACCAATTAACAAACAAGTGCAATCGTTATATTAAGTATATGTCATAACAATACATATTTTGTGTTTTTACACGCTAAGAAAAAAAATATTATTTAGTTCAGAAATTATTAGATTTATGACACTTGGAATAATACTAGTTGTCTGCAATAATTATTTTGTTTTATATTGCACCATAGGTGTACCCGTATTAAAACAATATAAAATAAATCAGTTTATTTTAATGTCACCTGTACATATCCTAACCAACTAGAATGACTATAATTATTTAATATTTTAACAAAGGTCATGTTTACCACGAGACATAATATTTTCAACGAATGTCCAAAAACAAAACCACAATCGTCAACCTCCCTTAGTCCCGTGTAACATTCAAAAAAAACACTAAACGAACATCAAACCACCAAATGTACATAGCTTTTATTTCAATTTTGAATCGTCATCTATGATCACATACAAAATATATTAAATAGGTATTCACATTTAGATATATTGTTCATCTCAATCGATTTCGAAATTTTTTTTTCTCATTGTATATCATTAGTTGGTAACTATTAGCTTCTTTGAGAAACACTGATCTTAACGTTATTTCTCGTTTGTACACTTTTGTAGGATAACAACTTCAGACGTTGAAGCGTTAAAAAAGATTGGCTATAATGTTATCACTACAAATTATGATATGCATAATGTTTTTCGCGTTTAAACACGTCCAACTGGGTAACAATTTTTATCCGAAATGTAAACATACGATTTGAGTGCATCGCGTACACGTAGTTCGCGATTTTTCCAAAACATTTTTTTTTTACGTTTAAAACATTGTCGATAACAAATGATTTGTGCGCGGCGCACGATACACGACGACAATACTAATCTGTTATAATATCGAAAAATACAATGGTATTAAAACAAACCAAAATCAGGTAAATATATACAGCGTCATTGTTTAATGGACAGAAAGTATTAAGCATTTAACTGTTATACATCCACTAAACAAAGTGACTTCCAATAGTTTATCGTGTTTTCACGATTCATTGCTCAGGTCAAGTGAGTAAAATGAAAATGATAAATTTTGGAGATTTTTATACGAAACAAAAGAACCACCGATACATCTATACATATTGTTTTACTTGCTGCAGTGTAAGTCTCACATCTAATATTTTCAAAAGAACCAAACGTGTTTACAGGTCATCGATCAGTCAATTCGACGATATTTTATGAAAAACTCATATTCATACTGTCTCAGCTTATTTTCAGTACAAAAATTATTTTTGATTGGTTATGAGTACAATTATGAATTATGTAGGTACCTATATAGGCAATTATAGAAATACGTTAATTATACAAAAATACTAAATTAATTTTAATACCAGATATGTAATTTAAAATATTTAACTATACATAATATGTTACCAGCAAGGTGAATAATCCGTTATTATCATGTTTGGTGCTTTAGTCTCAGTAAGGCGTTTTATAAATTGACGAAAATTATCAGAAAACGTTTATTGTAAAATATTAGGTACATTTTCTAGATACCTGTGTATTATATAAATATATAAATTATAGTACCAAACGCAGACCCAAAATTCGTATAGTAGTTATGATAAAAACAAAACTGTACAGCACAATAAAAATATAATTTTACACATGATACATTGATTGTACGAGTGCTAATAAATTATTACTTAATATAACATTGTATGGAATTAAATTCTGGATTGACAATTAAATATTGTTCCAGCAATATAAACTTATAATTGCTGTGACTTTTAAGCATATTTAGTATAGAAGAGTCAAACTAACAAATCAACATATTATTTCCTATTCTCAAAATATACAAAAAAATCTTTAACTGAAGAGTTGAGAGTAAATCGCGACGTTATGATTGATGGAAAGCTGTGATTTTAAAATTAATTTACTTATTTTTGCCTAATACTTATGTACCTTATTTTATTGTTATTATTATTGCACTGTATGGCCTATAATTTCTAATAAAACTAGTTTTAATTGTTTTAAAAAAAATGTTGTAAAATCCATGATTTTTAAAACAAAATAAAGAAATTGTGGACACTTGCGAATCTCGAAAAGATCAGGAATGGCGACTTTTTTTTAAATTATCAGAAGACACATTTGACGAAACTTTTTGACAAGTTTCAATACTTTTCAATTTGTTGGTAGCTAATTACGGTTATTTGGGATTTATTAATTTATGCTTTATTATCAATCAAGTAACGTAGAATACCGAAAATTTTATTTTTGTTAAATTATTGCAAATTACTTATGTAAAAAATTACTATTTATTAACTCAATACCGAAAAAATATAAATTGCAGGACTGCATTAGATGATAGGAGCATTAAGTTTCACACATTTCGAGTTATTTTAGTTCCAGATTGTACTAAGTGCTAAAGTATCAAGTGAATACTGTTTCGACGCTTTAGAATTTTGTTCCAATAATGTTGCGATATTGCTACATCAATTCTGTACAATTAAATAAGTTGGATTTATTAGAGATCCAACATGCATTTAATTTATTAAAAAAACAACAAATCGTTCATATTTCAAAGGAATGATTTTATATAAATAAATAAAATAACTTTAAATGCTCGATTTTAAGATGCCCTTATAGCATATATTTATATTTTTTTTATTGAGCATAAAATAACATCAGCTACTATAGGCCATTAGTTATTAATATACATTAGTTATGAATTTGGCTTACATTTAATATAGACTTAAATTAGATTATATAAATTGATTTCCTTTAAGAAGTTGATGATGTTATTATTTGATAGGCGATCTGGTTGTAAGGCTTCATTTAATTGATATGATATATGGTGTTTGATTCTTGAGCCTACGTAAGTACATTAAACATTCAATTATATGTTTGACGGTAAATTCTACACCACATGACATCACATATAGGAATTACTTTACTAGCCACGAGGTGATTGTGTTACGAAGGTATTCCCAATTCGAAGGCAATCCAAAATGGTTTCATCTTTTCTGTTTTGGCCTGGGTTTTGCCATACTTGGATATTGTTTTTTATTGTGTTTAATTTAGTGTTTTATTTTGTCCAGTGATTTTACCATTTATGGTATAGTCATCTGGATAAGTTTTTTTAAATCTGAAAAAGTGCTTAGGTTTAGAATTTGGATGTCAGTAGATGAAGCTGATTGGATGATTTTTGATCTGATAGTTTGTTTCCATCTATTCCACTGTGTCCGGGTATCCATAGAAAATATATTACTTTCCTTTTTTTGGCGTGCTTCCTAAGTTTTTTCTTGAATAAGTTGAGATATGTCAGTTGGATCTGATGGGTTATTTATGCCTGTTAAGCTACTGAAAGAGTGGCTTAGTATTAAATAATTGTTGTGAGACGTATCATTGTTTTCCATCGTATTTTGTACTGCTTTGTTTATAGCTAATATTTCGTCTGTATAAATTGAGGATTCTGGATGGAGTTTGTAAGTAATGATTCTTAAAAATATTGTATTTAAAATATACATGAAATTGTGAAATGTCATTACATATTTTATACACTGTACACTTTTTAATTATATGTTTATTTTTATTAAAAATCCTATACAAATAATTAAATTAAATTAAGCCAAAGTTATTAAATTTATTTATTTATTATTATTTCATTTTATTTAAATTTATAATTGAAAAAGTTTTCCTATTATATTTTTTATTCATTTATTTATTTATTTTCACGGAATGAAATTGAACAAAATTAATAATTAATAACAATGCGAGTTTAACAATACAACTGTGACTTTTAAATAATTAGCTCGTTAATACGTTTCTCTTACAATAATTAACAAAAGGATAAAGTGAATAATAACTTTCAATATTTTTTTACATTTTTAATTATTCTCTTCACAAAAGTAAATCTATTTTAAAATGATGTGCGTGCGCGCGTGACTTGTAAATCCTTTTATGTTTCTGTGCTAGACAATTTATTGTTTCTGGCAGTATAATTTAAATTATGTTGAATATTCTATTACTATCCGTAAAATCCATAAAATATTATAAAATTAATACTTTTTGTATTCACATTGTTATAGAGGACAACGACTCCACGGTCTACGGATAGTTGTTTTTTTTTTTTAATATTAAATGATATTTGTTTAAAGTTTCGATATTTATTAAAAAAAAACATAGTATAAAGTAGTGATACGTATGACTTAAGAGCATCAACCACGATTTAAGTTATAGTACATAAAATTATTATCGATAATATTTTAAACCGTAAATTATAAGCATTGTTTTTGGACTGCTTAGGATTTTGATTTGCAAACCATAGACGATACACGACATTATGTTGAATTGATACTTTTGTGTTAACAATTCGATTCCAATATGCAATATGTGTATAATACTAGGTATAATATGTATAGTTCAATTTAACAACGACGATATTTTGATCAGTAAAATCAGAAATTTTATTTCGAGAATATAACAGTAAAGTATAATATACGGTTAGTACAATATTTATAAATGTACTGTACATTTTTTTTTTTATTATTATTCGTGTCACAACTGATTAACTTCTAAGATTATAAGTTTACAAAATAAATATTTATTAATGTTACAAAAGAGTAGCAATATACGATGTTGTGACTAAATTGAGTGTATATTATAATTGTTTTTAAAAAGAAAAGAATGATCTTAAGATTGACATGTTGTGTAATGTTTTATGTGCATTATAGTTTTGGAGTGGTTACGGAAGTAGACAAAAAGGTGTTTGACTGTTAGAGGCTAACCACATGTTTGGAACAATAATGGTTCCTCTATTCTCATAAGAATGTTAACAATTATTGTACTCCATCATGACGATTAAACGATTGAGTTTAGGCAAATATTCGACTGTAGTTTTAATATCCATAAGTTTATTATTCTCTGTTTGAATTTCCAAAATTAGATCAATAATATTTTATATTGATATAAATAATTGTCAACATTTTATTTTAATTCAATTTATAATGTATTATGTTATTTATAATATGGGTATATAGATTTACCATATATATATATATATATATTACAATTATTTTTCTCTACCTTGATGCTCAAGAACAAGCATAATATTTTCACTAAATTATAGAAAATTAGTGAAAAATGACTAGATTTTCCTGGAAATGTTTCAGTTTTATTTTTTTATAACCATGTTCTGAAACCGTGGCGATATTATAGTTAATTTATTAGTCGAAATAACCGGTACGTCGAAATTGAAAAACTAATTTTTACTCTACATGATTAATGGCTATCGGCTGTGTAAACTGTAAAGACAAAACATCTCTCGAACACACTGTGCCGACTATTACAACTCTACCGAGCGTGTAGGTAGCACAACAACTGTGAAGTTCCATTCAGCGTAGGTACCTACCTGTACCTACTCCAATTCTACAACGAAAACACACTTCGATTATTTCACGAACAAAGCAAAAAAAATCTGATTATTTTTTTTTTCACAAATATAGGTAGGTAGGTAATAATACAACATGTCTATGGCAATTATTCGGGACAAATCGTATAATATTTCCCGTTATGAATAATACCGTGTTGGTGATTATTTTATTGTAGCGTATGTTTTATTCGTCAGAGGTGCCAAATAAAAACGAGATAGCAGTAATATAGTATAGCTGTTGTACTCGAATCGACGTCGTAACTAATTGAATTCTACGAATACAATTTTATACAGTCGAAAATCTCAAGTGATTAGATAGGTACTGCATATATTATATAATATTATAGTTAATGTATTAGCTACCCATTATAATATTATAGTATAGGTAGGTAGGTGGGTACTGGATTAATTTCAAGCTGTAATAAAAACGAAATACGTCGGTACTAGACGTTATGATTACGCGACGGGAATGAATGGATTTTCATTGGTAATAATTATATCAATGGAAATGTTGATTGACGACGGAGAGGCGAGGGGAAAACTCCAAATTATACCCGTCCGAGACGTCATAGCATTTGATTAGTATACAGAGAATATAGTTGTAAAACTCATTTTCAAAACAGATTATAACATATATTATCAATCTCTGTCCAAACCAGAAGGAAATGCCTGTAATTTAGCCAGTCTTATAAAGTTATATATATATATGTATATACGCATACACACAGTAGGATGCGCATTAATATTGAACTGAAGCCGATGCGGTCGTTGATTCCATTTAATTATACAACCGTTACATGGTTCTGATTCAGTTACCTTAGAGTACAAAAAAAAAAAAAATAATAATAATAACAATAATAATAAAACCTAAACAAATAATTAATATAAAAACCAAACGAAACTAAAACAATCGAAATAATTTGTACGTATTATGTGTGTGTGTGTGTGTATTGTTTCATAACGTTTGCGGGGAAGTGAAAACAATCGGCCGAATAAATATATAACTGTTACACCCGTCTTATGCACTAAATGTATACCATATTATTATTATTATTATACCTACACAGTTGGCAGATTAGTGTTACGCAACCTCAGTTTTTCATCTAAGTTTTAATTGCAAGTTTCCGGCAAACATTTAGATTCACTATCTGCCAGTGCGAATATTAACGATTCCATTTGTATCCACGGCGAAAATGACTGTTAATTAGCGAATTATCATAATGTTCAAATGCTTTTCAGCTTTTCACTGTGCAGCCTTATCATTCGTTTTACAGCAGTTTCCCCGACTCCTAACTGCTTTACCGTCTTTCTTAATATAATATATTATAGGTATGCAATAAACTAAGCTTATTCATTTTATATCATGTCTCTATATTATTGTATACGGTATTACTTCTTGACTACATAATCAATTATTACAATAGTCATATTATTAATTGTATACACAATTTGTAATTATTATTCATTATAATATTTCCAAGTTCTGTCATTGCCTTAGAACGTTGAGATTATATACATTAGGATACATTATCATATATATTGTTATCGTTCATTTTGGTTAATTTATGTTTTGTACTAACAATTAGTGTACATTTCTTAGTTCTTAAATAATTTGTTTCTTATGTCTATTGTATAAAGTATCTAAATATTAAATTATGCATTAGTACACATTTATTTTGGTTATTTTAAAAATCATATTTTATTATAATATCATATCACAAATAATGATTAATTTTCTTTAGCCAATTTACACAATTTAAAATCTATATTTGTATTATAAATTATTATTATTAATGTACATATATTTTTTTAGAATTTTTTAAAACATATTATATTTGTCTTGATACAAAGTTTTATTCATAAACTATAAAAAATCAATAAATATTTTTTAATGGCTTGCTGCAAGTTACTATAAGTGTATATTATTTGTCATTGAATATTATAACAAGCCAATACTCATAAGTAACCTTGTGTCCTTAATAATATACCTACGCAATAGAGATAAAAGATAAAATACAAACACATTAAATATTTTCGTTCGATATTCCATTAAATATTTTATTACAAGTCTGCGCGAGAAAAGATAAACATGATTTAACCAAGTTCACAATAAATGCACAATTATGTAAAAGTAATGACACATATTAACTCGAAGCACAAAATCCTTGTGTTGTATTAAGATAATTGGAGAACCACAAAGAAAGGAGAGAAAGTAATAACAAATATAAAGTGGATTTTCATATTATTAAATTTAAATCATAAATACTAATTTATTCCTATTATAAGTATAATTTTGTCGAACCATCGAAGAAAATACGAATATAACTTGTATACTCCAAAATAGAAAAGGTGTCGATTTGACTTGATCGAAAACGAGCCTAACCAATAATAAAAATAATAACGCTAATAATAATATTTTATTCTAAACGATTGTCGTTAAATAAAATCCACAAACTGATGCAAACCACAGTCGAGAACCAAGATAACACGTGGCGCCAGTGCTTTTAAACATCGGTATGATTTTATAATCAGCTCATGAGTAATTTGATGTTATGCGTCTTAATGTCTTATGTTATGCTAAAAGCTCTTAAAAACTTTTACATTTTTATAGCGAGTTCAGTAAAACTAATAATATTTATATTTACAACAGCAAACATCATAAATATGGGATAACTTAAACTTTAAACTATACGGGATGATAAAATAGTATGATTATTCAATATTTATTAATTATTACTTCTCGCGTGAAATGGACACTGATAAATGATGGAAATAAAATGAAATAATATTATCCACGGTCATTAATATCTGTTTATTTTAAAAGTTGCATTAATTACTGATGTAAAATTGAATAATTATTACTATACAGGTTGATCCATATAAGTATCTACACACTAATTTGCAAAAGTTTCAACTTTTTTAAAAATAATTTATTTACATAAACTAATATCATTCCAAAACAACATATATGAAAATAATTTTATTTTCTACTAATTTTATTGTTATCATAATCGTTAAGTTTTTTTTTACTTTTTTGATATATTTATGACACCATATTTTTTTGATTCCAATATTCCAAATTAGAATATTATTCAATAATTTAATCTGGATTAAAGTGGTACAGGGATACTCCGCAAAATGTTGTTATTCAAAAAATTAAAAAACTTAAAAAAATAGATAGAAAAAAAATAATTTTTTCAGAATTTTTTTTTTTTGAAATGATATCAAGTTAAATAAAAAAATATTTTATGTTCTCTTATCTAATATTTATATCAACTATTGACAAAACAGGTACGTAGTAATTAAAACAATATAGATCAATAACCGTTGTCGTAGAATATATAGTAGAGTCTAAACTAATACTAAATAATTCATAACAGAATGAAAAAACTACCATTTTATTCACCGACACGGCATAATATTTATATATGCTTAAAGGATTTAGGTATTATTATGAATTGTATTAAAGATGTTCAAAGTTTAAGACAAAAGTTTTATAAATATTATTCGAACCGACGGAATGTTCTGAACGAATTCTTAAAGTTATTCCCTTTTAAGAATACGTAGCAAGATTTTAACGATTTATTTATTTCGAAAATTGTTTTACAAGTGTTGTTTTTGTGTTTGTTATATTTTTTTTAATTATTTCCGTGTATAGTTTTGACCTGCACTGAATACAGTATAGTATTATAATTCAGAAAGCACCTACCGAACTGATACATTATTGTTATTTATTAACGAAACTTAGTCGAGAAATTAGTATACAATAATCGAGTATAAATTTACATTTAAAATTCGAGTGATTTTCGTGTAGGGGGAAAATACGAAGTCAATAATAATAGTAACAACAACGTTGAACAAAAAAAAAAATAAAGCAAAGAATTATTACACGACTATCTGGGCAGCAGCTGATTTTTAAATTACATTCTGCGAATCAACAACGTGTGTCCGTGTGACTTTATCTTTATAGGTAGGTAGGTACCTCTACTCATTGATTCTCGTTGAACGTCCAACAAAAGAAATACTTCAACTACACATATAAATTATGGTATTAATTTTGTGATCGAACGTGTAGATTAAAATAAAAAATTATGTTGTTCGTACAACTGGATGTTACGCAATCATACCGATTATATTGTGTGTTATTTATGTTTAAATATCGCAGTTTAATTTACCGTCCGCCTAGATACAACAACAATAATAATACAAATAATAATAACTGTAAATCGATACGCTTTTTCCAGACAATAATGTTCGTGTCGCATCAATCACAGTCTATATATATATATATATATATATTATTGAAAAATAATGTTGACGCGATAATGTCATGAGCGTAGTACGGGGGCAGCTTTTTAAAAAGTATTAAAATTGATAATAATCATCGCATACTTTGACAAATCGGCAACACGTATACTACCACCTTCCTCCTCCCACTAAAAAAAAATTGATATCACACCATTATAATATCATGTAATCAATTTATTTATTGATAATAATTGCGATCGCGCAGTAATATAGTTACACACAATATACAGCCATTTGTTCAATTTTAGTATTATTATATTTGTATCGCCACAAAACGCATGATTATACGATAAAGAATAATAATAACAGTTTACGAGAATTGGCCGAGAAAGTGTGCGTCTGTGTGATACTTGAACTGTATATATATATATATATATTCAATATTATGATTCAAACAACCTAGTATATCGTTAAAAATAATAATTAAAAAAAAAAGTTTCTTAAATAAAAAATTCCGTGTACTCACAAGCGTTGTGCTGCGTACTTATACATATATTATACAGTGTGTGTGTGTGTGTGTGTGTGTGTAGTTAAGGACTAATCCCACAAGACGGATAGTCGTTATATATTATACTACATACGAGACGAATAATTCTGTTGCTGTTACTTCGATTGAATTAATGTAAACGAGTTAATGTGAATTGTTGTCGTTTTTGACACCGGCAGTATAAAAAATAAACAAATGTCGTCCGACAGGAGAAAAAAAAAGAAAAAAACCGGCATTTAATTTATGATAATACTTATCATCGAGGATAATCGATAGAGCGTGATGACGAAAAACAATAATTTATAACTTTTTAGAGGATTTCCTCTCGATATATACCCATTCTAGATTACCATCGTCATTAGAATATTAATATTATAATATTATATACATTATGAACACGAGACGTCATGACTAGGCGAATATTTTGGTATCCAATTCGTTTTATCGTCGCTTTTCGATCGATACACGCGAGTGTGTTGTAACAGGAGGTGTCTATGTCTCATATACCAATATATTATTATTATAAACCACACTAGCAAAGTTTTTAGGTATTCTATTTGTTTATTATATACTATATATATTCTCATATTTCACAATGCAGGGGACAAAGCATTATAAAAATAGTCCCGTCGCGCGTTTGGTAATTTTTACCGCATAATCCAATGTAATTTGGTCGACGGATAACGTTCGACAGACGTCGCAAAGTGTCCTAAAGGATTTTAACGTCATAACGATTTCGGTAGACAGACGTCTGTCTCTACGACAAATTAATTGGGAAAATGCGAATATTCCGTTTTATCCTCTCCACCACTACGATTTTTGGCGAAATACCTGTCGAGTAAAAGTCACGCGGCTAGCTCCACGTGATTGTCATCAAAAATGAAAGAGAATAATAATATTGTATACTTACGTATATGTTATACGTTTATTATATAAATGACATAACGAGTATTTTACGATTTGGCATTGTGTTAACTGATCCGACAAAGTTGCCTCAACAAATATATAACAATATTTTTAATTTATGTAATAAAGTAATATAATAATATACAACACACTATATTAATCATTAATACATTATTATGTTTTGCATACATTATTATTTTAAGCAAGATCTTATAAAAATGGGTTTACTCAATGTTGGAATTGATTAAAAAAAAAACATTTAGAGATGCAACGGACTATATAGTTTTCAAAAAAAAAAATAACAATAAATTAAATAAAATGTTCTCCTCGCCGCCACGACGAGCCAGCCCACTGCAGTTTAACTAATACGCATAAACACATATTATCTAATGTTAAAAAGAAAATATACCATTTCCCACTATTGTGTTTTATTGATACCATAAATAAAGGTTGTATTAAAAATCTTGCGATTTGAGTATTGGACGTTATTCTATTATTTTCCAAGAGGGTTTTTTCGATAGTTACTAAGTGAATTCCTTTTTTTTTTTTAATTTTCATGAGCATTTTACTTTGAAATAAATAAAAAAAATGAGCAACATGGTCAGTCTGATAACGCGTATCCATTATTATTCCGCTTTGAGCATATTAAATTAAACAACAAAATTAACATTAGAAATTTTGAAAGTTTGCTCGGTATAATACGCTCGTTTTATGAATAGAATAATAATAAATTTGTATTTTTATTATTATATTTGTATAAAACACGGGTTCAGCATAATAAATCAAACCTACAAAACCTTTAGACTGTATTTAAAACAATAGAATAAATCTTATAAATGGTTAAAACACATTTCATAACCTCTTTTACATAACACAAAATGATAATAATATTTCTTCGAAATTTGCATACAATATTTTCGCATTATTCTCGTATTCAAAAAACTAAAAATTATAATATTAGAGAAACGGGAAAAAAATTATAATTTGTCGATATACGCATATGAACTAGAGACGATGAAAATTTATAATATGACTTCTGCATAATATTATTATGTAATGTTTTAATAGATTAGGTACATACTATAATGCGTTATATTGAGAAAAAGTGTTTAATAAAAATTAATGAATTTACTAATAAACATAATACTATATGGTATAATCAATATACAATTATAGACATCTCCAATACTTGGGTGTACTTTAGGGGTGCATTAATAATTTTAAATAATAAATAATAGTTTTTCAAATATCAAATTTCATAACGTTTATATATTTTATAGCCGGTAAAAATAATATACACAATTACTCGATTAAAAAATAAATAATGATAGTAATTTAATATTACAGTGCGTTGTGAGATTTATGAGCCTAGTGTATACATTTCAGCTAAGGAGATACAATTAAAAAAATAAATATTTGGTGGAGATTCGCATTAAATTAGTGGCAACATGCAGTCGACCATCTGTGAGTTGTAGTAACATAAAATATTGATGTCATTAAAATTGTTTTATGACTTTCATAATGTTACGAGTTTGAATCACCAATATTTGCAAATTATTTTGTAGTTTAAAATGCATAATGTTAAAATATGCATACCTTAAGTTTGAAAATGCAATAGAAAGTTCCACATAAATGTTTCTTACAAAAATAATTATAATGAAAGTCGATCGCAATTCCACAAATATTTTAAGGAGCTTCTAAAGTTTAGATATTGAAAAAATTAAATATATAATCAAAGAATTAAGTTCTTAGTTATTTTCTTGTAATTCAATAATATTCGCGAAGACTAAAATAAATAACTATAATAGCAATATAAATAAATGATAAAATATATAAGGTAATAAAATAATATAGGATAACAAAATCCGTTCAGAATCGTTTTTCGTAAGCAATGATCTATCATTGGATTCAAATTTAACACATCCATTTCAATGACCTACATAATTACGAAGTACACTTAAATTCTACTGTCAACAGATCGGTTACTTACTTGACCTCTTTTTGTGTTATTGAAATACCTGCAGTAAATACTATTTAATAAGTCGATAAAAAAAAAAATTGAAAATAATTGTATAACACTACATACATTTGTGATTTTATATTCCAAACCATAATAATTTTTAGGATAAATCACATCGATAAAAAAAAACCAAAAAAATCGCTCTGCTGTGTAGTAGGTTTCAAATGTACGTCTTCATTGAATTTCAGACTGAAATTTGAATTCAGTGATAGTTACATTTTGCATACAAAAAACGATTCCAAAAATGTGTCAGCACTCATCTCTATTTCTAAGGATATTTTATTCAAAACGTCATATATATATATATAAATAATTTTGTATTATTGAACTTTTATTTCCACACAGTCACAGTCATTAATGGTTTGTGACCAACTACTGGTTTACTAATATAATTGTAATCGCACTGTATTTTTTTATTATTTGGAACTTGGAAGTAAATATTATTATTATTATATTAATTAATTCAATTAATGAGTCAACATCCATGGAATAGGTACCTTGCAACGGTCAGTACTTAAAAATTTTACATTAGCCCCATTTTTCAAAAAATACAAACTAAACCAATTTTCAACCATTGATAACTAAACGTCTGAAGCATTTTTTACGGTATAAAAAGTGATTTCAGACACGAAAGAAACAAAATACATCGTTATAAAAGTGATTAACCTAACCTAACGCTCTTCTCAGGATCTGAAATTGAATTTCTAATGAGTAGTCAATTAATTATAATTATTGAAAGTTTTTTACGAGTGGAGTTAGTCCAACATTTTGTGGAGCACGGGTACCGATGTGGCACTCAACTCTACTTATTCAAACTTAAAATACTCAAGAGTTATGGCTAACTGTAGCTGTATTACCTGACTTCGCCCTAGAAAAAATGATCAATGATAAAATACAAAGCCTTACCACTCGGCGTATTTCGCTTTAAATGCGGGGCACTGCATGAATCGGTTACAGTGTACTCTGTAAAACTGGTCAGGTGGCATGCACCATAGTTTATTATTTATTTCTCACTCGATTTTTCTGGAGCATAAATTGGATCTATAAAACAATGCTCGAAATCTGTTTTGTAATGTGTCCTGTAAATTTAAAAAAAAATCTCTTGAATGATTAGTACGAAGCTAACCCATTTAAACTTAATGACATTTACAGTTAAAATGTTGCCCAAATTTTAACAGATTTTTAACTTTTACACAGAAAACCTAATCATTTCCGGAATACATTTTGAGATGACGAGAGAACCGGTAAAATACGGTTGAGAACAGCATTTTTATTGATACGATTGAGAACTTTTTTTTCCAACGTTGCCAAATTTAATAATTGTTACCGAACGATAATTTGAGCATGATTATTTTTTAATATTTATAGGGCTTTCATAGGATTTACCGGATGTTATTAGAAACTAAAGTAATATGAACACTATTATCTAAGTATTAAACTTAGATACGAGAGAATAACGGTTAGTCAGTCTTGGTTAGTTTAGACAGTCGTGGCATAAACATCAACGAAATACTCGTCGCTTTTATATTCCTATTCGTCACATAATTAAAAATAATGAATTTAAAATTATACTTTTCAAGCGAAATGAAAATCTAGTACTATATTAGATTCTAATAAATATCGTTTTATTCGGAAACGCAGAGACAAATGGATGAAATGGAAGTGTACAAATAATAAATTTACAGCAAAAATTCTTACAAATCCTGATAAAAAAATCATTGATTAAAAGAATCGGTAGCACAATCATTCCAATATTTCTACCATAGAACGTCAAGTTATACGTGAAAACTGCAAATGAAAAGCCATAGATTCCCTTTCAACAAAACCGAATAAAATAATATGCACAGAACTTTTGACATACAGTTGTTTGACTCTATGCCATAAACACTTTATAGCACGATTAGAAAAGCTATGTACACTGAAAGAAGAAAATATTATCCACCATTACCAGAAATCAATTGATGAAGCAATTAGTCAACTTAAGAAGAAACAAAATGAAAAAAGTTTATTTTGTAAAAGTAAACAATTTATTCACGTATCTGATGATCTACTGTTTATACGTTTAACTACAATGCAAAATATGGAATTTATGACGACTTGTACTGATTTTTTTTGGCGACGGTACATTTGAATATGTGTCGCAATATTTTATTCAGGTTTACACAATCCATTGTTATAAAAATGGCCATTATGTCCATGTAGTTTACTTTTTTTTAAAATTAAAATAAATATTATTATTATTATTAATATTTTTCATTATTATAATTAAATTTTCATTTTAATAAATACAAATAAAAATATTTTTCTTAAACTAATAAAAATTGCCTTGTAACTAAGACCAACCTAAAAATTAATCGTTTGATAAAAAAAATTATATGGCAACGTTGCACGTAAATTCGTTCACAATCGTATTGGTTTTTTGGATCAGCGGTAATTTTTTTGTTAATTTTAAGTGTTTTCAATTGTTCGGCCAAAAGTATAACGTCCTCAATCGTCTGATAGAAAAACTAATCTACTATTTTTCAAATAACTGTAAGTTTTTGTTTTTTCACAGAACTATATCTGACGTGAAACTTACAGTGATATAATGTTTATAGTAATTTAATAATATATGTATATCATGGATACCACGATTGTGTGTGTCTGTGTGTATACATCTATACTTACATAATAATAATAATGATAATAAAATCATGTTTGTCCCTTTAATGACTTTTTCTTATTTACTAGCATGAAAAATAGAAGAATCGTTAAAGCGTCTGGGAATGAACTCACCAGTTTGGTCTTCTACGTCGTAGTGATCGGATATCTATTTGTATGAATGATGCATTTGCAAGTAAACTGTATACACTAATAACATATGAGAGTTTTGTATTTTCTACAACTTCGCGGCGGGTTACGATTTACGTTGATTTCGTAGGTTTGTTACTTGTAAGGCTGGACAGTGAGTAGCTGAGACCTGGGAGTATATGAGTTAAAACAGACTTCGATTTGGCATACCATGTACTCAATAGTTTTGAAGATGGTTTAAGTTTCCGTTGTATTGTCTGCTTATATTATAGAACATTTATTAGATAGTTTACATCGGATTTAGGTGTTTACACATAATACATGAGGGCCGCTTTGGTCCAGTCACCCAAAACACCGTTCGTAAATATATGGTCGTGTGTTTTGATTAGGAATAGCGTTTCCCTGTGGACATTTTTGTAGGTATAGAATAGGCAAATTAATTTCGCGGGAAATTGGTGTAAATCCAAGTATATGTTCAGAGATATGTGCCATATTATGATTGTCTTATTATTTTTATATACCCATATTATGCCCTCATATGACCTACATGCAGATCCGTTTCCTGCAGATGACTTTTACCAACGATGACACGTCATTTATGATTATCGTCGTAATATAAACATTTCGATTTGTGTATTTCGTTTAATTGGATTTTTCTTATAGTTCGGGGTCTAATATTGTCGTGATAAATTATTATAATATTATTTTTAAATCGATATGGGTTTAGGAACTGCTTTAACACTTACTTTGTAGACAAGTCAATATTGTCAAAATAAAAAAAAAAACGTATGTCCAATGTTCACGTTTTTGTTCTGTTGCTTTATATTTGTATAAATGTCTCCGGGAAATATAATCAAGCGATACACGCCAGATGATGACATGCAACCGAACGGTTGGTAAACATCTCAACCGCAATGCGGGTGGTACCTGTTGTACAATTTGTCGTTATAATAGTAAATTACAATTTATCACTATATTATCGGCTGCTTGGCTGGGTCGCGATTAATTGTCAGCCACTGCCCACCGATTGTCGATCCGCTTGTACGGGTGGACTGAGTGTAGTAACCGAGATATTTAATATGTTAATGAATAACGATAAACCGTTATTAAATATAATATAATGGAAGAATACAACATTTTGAAAACACAAATTATTTGGTACAATAATAATTACGAGTCGACAAATTATTTTGTGATGATTAGTCTATAATATATTATTAAGGATTGTTGTTATTTTTTTAAGGTTTTAAATACAATGATTTATTGGCCTATGGTCGCTTAAGATTTTATACAACTGTACAGTTCGGACATTTTTTAAGTACTTTTAAGTTACAATGATTGCGGTTGTTTAGGTTTTCGTTGGTGCGTTATCTTATATGCTGTCTGCGAGATTGGCTGATGAATTTTAATATTTTTATATCTTGTCCGGGACTAAATGCATTTATGAGTGAGGTAGTGTCAATATTGGATTCTGATCGAACGTGCTGGGGCATTCTAAAAATGTGTTTCACCGAGAGTGTCACTGATAGACACGTTTCGCAAATGGTATAAATGTTATTATAATATGATCATATTCACAAATATAGGTATTTAAGTACTGAGTAAAAACATAATAATTGATATAATCAAACGAGGTGATTGACCTTAGTTTAACAATCGGTAAATACCAGATATATCTTTATATTATATAATGTACAAAATGAATGAACAACGATAACGTAAAATTACAGTATACAAAAACTACAGTTACTGCTAAGTAGTATTATATTGTTGCAACATATTTGAACAAAAGGTAAAAACTAATCTACTCATATACAAAAATATGCACCATTAATTTTAAATTAAAAAATTGTACTTCTTCCGAGTACCTAGTATACTAGCTAAATACTTTCTTTGCAATATAACTTTTTTATTGATATAATGTTCGCGAAGTGGCCAACACATTTATGTTACATTATGCTAGTATATGATATAATATGGTGGATATTGGTAAATTCTAGTATTCGATAACACCAACCTAATATTTTTTCTAATCATATAACATATTTCTGCCTGCTGTGATTGTGATTTGAAACTTAAAGAATGCAAAAATTTGCGAATGATCAATTTAAATATCAAACTCTTGTGAATAATTATTTTTAAATGATACTGGCACAAACTTTCAAATGTTGTTTTTCAAATTATTTTTAAAATTGTTTCTTCTTGTGCAAATTACCATAAGTATTACATAAAGGTATACAAAGTGCTACGCCCCAAAACGTGAAATCGCTCAATATTCGCGAAATGGAAATATTTAATTTTTTTTTACACACCAATGAAACAAAGTCTATACATTTCGTGAATTCATTTTATTTTTTTTTAATCCTTTCTGTTCGTTTAACGGAATTGAAATTAAATTATTTCAGTCTATAAATTAAAAGAAATTTTTTTTTATAGACAGGTACTTACAATACCATGTAATTCTTTTAAATTAAAAAAAAATTTATAATTTATAAAAATTATAAGCATTTTTGAAAAAATGTTTTGCATAATTTAAGTCATTACAAAACAGCATAGTCGAAAAATATATATTTTACAATTTTTATTGTTATTGTATTTTTAAGTTTTCAATTTTTTTTAATTACATACTTTAATTTTTATTTCAAAAGCAGAATATTATTCGGAATACTAAAATATTCAAAAATCGAATTTTGAATGTGCAGTATTAAATGAGTTATAACTATTTAAAATTTAGATAGAGGAGCAGTGGATTGGAATAATAGTGTACCACACAAAATATAACCAACTACTTGCTGCCCATCAAAACTTTAAATACTTATAACAAATTAACTAGATACTAATCCAAAACTAGGCATTTTATACATCAAAATCACTGAATAATATTTTCCTTTAGAATATGAAATTAAAAATGTTTATTGTCATAATAAAAAAAACGATAACGAAAAATAGTAAAAACTTATGTTTAGTAACGATACAAAAATATGAAAAAAAAATGTTAATAGTTATTGAAATAATGATTTGTTCTTTACTTTTAATGAATCATCATAGGTAATTGTAACTATAAATATTCTTTTTTAAACATTTTTTTTTAGTATCGTTGATAACGTTTCTGAACGGCTTATTTAAACATGAAACATCCTTAATAAATATGTGGCGCAATTAGACCACATTGGAGTGAGTGCTAAACTTCTCTAAATGAGATTTTAGCCTCTCTAAAATTTTTTAGTATTTTTTCATTATATAGAATAAAAATAATTCATTTATAGTTAAACATTTAATATACGTAATATTTATTTTAATTTTGAGTCGAGTACTTAGATTATTTTTCTAAAATATGATAAATACTATCATTAAGAAGCGGAATATTAAATATATTGTACATTTTTTTTAATTTTTATGAAAATAAACAATTGTTTAGATATTTGTCTATTATTAATTGATTTACCATATCTTGGGAAACTTAAATGTATAAGAATAGCAGCAGTTATTTACGTATTGTAATTTTATTATTATTTGCCACAGTTTTACATTTAAATATTAAATAGAAAAGTTTTTTTTAATTAAAAGCCTGGTTGACATTTTTAAAATTTGTTGACACAGATATTAGGTATACATGTTACGCATATCTATATTATATACATATACAATTATAAGTTTAAAGAACAAATACTAGTGAAAATACATATCACTTATCAGTATAGTAGCACATTGTACATTTAAAATATAATAACATCAAATATTAATTGTTTAATATAGTAGTATATAGATTTCAATATGATGGTCTGAGTAAAAAGTTTAAAACTCAATATAATATGTGTAAGCATCTCCATAATTATACAACTACAATACCTGCAGTACCTATAATTATAATTTTTTTTGTATCTCAAGTTTACTGTTTTCTCTATAATATTTTACAACGGAAGTACCTATAATAGTAAAACACAAATAGTTTATATGAGACATAGCCACACTAGTAATTTGTTATAATTGTGTGTTTGTATAATTTTGTTTTTCTCAGAATAATAATTGCATGTAGAGATAATATCTCTGATTTGATAATTTATAATCACTTTATATTTCCCTTCGTCATTCTACTAAGAAGAACTTCTTTTCGGTCAATCATAGTTTCCTTTGCGTTTATAAAGATAAAATAATAAAAAAAAATATTACTATATTGAATACTGATTGAAAACAATTAAATCGAAAAAATATTCAAAGACATATACGTGTATAATGCACGTAAGCGAATCTATTTAACATTATAGGTACCTATAATAATAAAAGTTATTAAGTTTCATTAAATTATGCATAAACCTATAATCAAATTAATATACAAAAAGTGGTTCCTGTCGTTCTTCTTAGTATTTTTTTTTCTAATTAAATACGAATTAAAGTTTCTACCGATTTTACCGCCCACACTAAATATTATATAACGATATTAATATATTCGACTTGCTTTGAGCCGCCGCCGTGCGCCGACTTTGATAAGATCATCGTCGATAACGATTTTCGTTCATTCATTTTATATGCATTTAATATCGAGTCGCTAATTGTTTAAAAAGTATTTTTCCGCGCTTTTAATCGCCGGAGGAGGTCGCCCCAAGCGAAACAATAGAATACGTATATATTATATATTCGTAATATTATAACATAACACGCCGCCTTGTCCAATTTTAATCTAGCCGAGAATTTTGGTTTTCGAAAACAAAACATTTTCAGGTATTCGCACACGGCATTTCTTGGCTCCTCCCGCTACGTTTGTTCTTTACTTAACGAATTATTCGTTTCAGACGCTTACGATAATTTTACAACTCGTATACACATCGCTATTGTATATACATTACGTACGCGTATATACGTGTACCCCGTTCAACACCCCCACCCACACAAGACCACCCACACGCACCCACCCACACGCACCCACGCGCACACACACACAATGGCGCGCGCGCGCACCGGTCCTGCAGCCGCCATGCACCTCCACGCCGCCGCACACGTAAGTAACATGGCGGTTTTACATTATTTTCGGGGCACTGTTTGTTTTTGTTCGTTCCATTAAGATGATTTACCATGTTGTCAGCCCGTGGCTTTAAATAAAATAAATGTGTCATCTGCATAACTGTATTATGATTGATTAATAAATATTTACGTCTGTTATTGTATAATATTTATATATGTATGCATATCATATACCATTAATATCCATCAGAAATACTTCACTTCGAATTAGAGTAGATAACCGGAACAGTGTGTTAATATTAATGTAATGTATAATTATTATGATTGCCATTACGAGCAATCGATCTCTTCAAATTAAATTAATTTCATAAATGAACAATTTTATTATTTATATATATTATTAAGTGTACCATTAATTATATTATTTTTTCTGAATGATCGGTCAGCTTGTATACACGTATAATATACATAGGTAACCGTAACACGATAAGTGATAATATTATCTAAACATTTATGATCGTTTCGCGCAAAATACTGATTAATGTTCATTTTAAATACCTACTACGCAATAATATTTTTAATAATATTTTGTTAAATCAAAAATATATTAAAAACTATACTGCAAATTAAATAATGTGACTTTGGTCGCGAACAATCTTTTCTGCAGCAAACCTTAGGTACCTGCAGCGAAATAATTATTAATAATTAAAGACAAATTTCATTTTTTTTTTTTTGTAACACTGTTATATTATTCGTGAACTACAACAATAAAAATACCGTAGTTGCTGTATAACATGCATAATCTGATATTTATGTATTATATATTATAATGTTATGTAATGTAGTTTACATTTAGGAACGGATATGATTTATAGCGTTTATTCATTTTTATTTTTTAATAGCCTTTGAGGCACGGGTGAGGTTAAATTAACAAATAAATAATTTAATACTCAAGAATGATGATAATATATTATAATATTTCGTGAGTTTTGCGCAACAAATTTTAATGTTTATTCAAAAACCAAAACATCTTAATGTTAATAATAATGGTGCCAAGAGAGAAAAAAAATACCGTAAAAAGCTACAATACCATTAAATCAAAAGTAACTAATATCTCGTTTTTAATTTAAGAATAATTTACGACATAATGCATTGTGATAATTTCGTGAATTTAATTAATTTGTTTAGTCTATAATTTAGTTCGACCTTCGGTGCGTATATGTACATTATTCATTACATTTATCACTATTAATTACAAATACTTCTGTAGTATACGAAATAAAACACATTTTATGTTTTATTAACGTCGGAAATGTATACACTCTATCAGAGCAGCACCGGCGGCAACAGTGTATGAACATTTAAGCATTTATAATATTTTTCATTAATATAGACAAATGCAGTCAGTTTTTTCGCGCTCCGTCCTTGAAGCAATTAAGTTTTAATGATCAAATGTTTAGTCTACACAACGCTCAAGTGGAATATCGTACACACACATATTATATAATAAATATTATCTTTTCTTCGGGAAAATAAATCCGTAAAGACTACAATACTATATTATAATATTATTAAACCAATGAAAATAAATTTGACGTCACAAAATAATATGATTTTATTTTAAGACTGTATATAAATATAAATTAAAAAAACATTGATTATTTTTTAGTTATTTCGTAGTGATGGGTTTTTAACCATTAGTTTTAAAACCATACACATAATCCGTAGTGCTCGATAAATTTTAAATTATTACTATAATTATTATTATTATTGCGCTTGGTGGGATTTAATGTTCAGTTTTTTTTCAACAGGATTTTGTACACGAGATATTTTAACCGGGGATTACTTATTCAGGATTTTACGCATAAATACATGAATCGGAAGTTATTACAGTGCATTATTAAAATGTAATTAATATAAACAGCGCATTGTCATTCGACAAATAATAATGTAATTAGTGTTTATTTATTTTTTTAAAATTATTATCCATAATATGCTGATGCAATAAGTATTAGTTTATTGTTAATTTAAATTTAAATGCAGATGATTTAAGTTCACAACCGTTATATTGAAATAATGCCTTGTTTCGTGTCAAATAAATAACGATTCAATAATAATAATAATAATACTTTACAAGGACGTGACATTAGTAATAGTCAATAAGCAACAAAAAAATTAAATTCTATAAGCACACATTTCAAATTATTATAATAATAATTATTTAGATTTTTATATAATACATTTCAAAATAATATTATTTTAATATCCGTTTAAAGTCTTTTTTTTTAATATCAACTATAAAGTCAGAATATTATATTGCTGTCAGCCTCAGGTTCAAGATTTCTATTCGGAGGCTTATTATGTATTATAATATTATGTAGCTTAATAAAAAAAATAATTTACTCATTATGGAATTTATGATTATTATAATTTATTTCTTTTTATGGATAGAACTATATATAATTATGCTTTTCACACCTGATTCCTGTCTATTCTAATAAATGGAAACCTAAATTTAAAATTATATTATATTATTAATTTTATAACGATTTACCTTTATTAGAGAATATTAATATACAAAAAAAAAAAAAAAAATGATTAACATTTGACAGTTATTAAAATATTTTTTTAATTAAGAAGTTTGTAGTGAAAGTTTCTGGAATAAATTAATGAGAAAAATAAAAAAATGCTTACTGTAAATCATATTTTAAACCTTTCTATGAAATAATAATTATAAATTTTTATTATCCAAAACCAAAAAAATACTTATAAAACGTTAAATTAATACATTTTTGTTTAGATTCAATAAAGAATAAAATATGATATGTATAGGTTACATTACTATGGATATTCAATAGTAATAAGATCTTATAATTAAATATAAAATGTATCTTCAAAACATTATTTTTTATATCAGAAGTTCTTGACATTTTAACATAACGTATTGTACCTACACATTTTAGATTCTGAGCAAAGCAATGAATGTATTGATTTTACAATGATATGTGTGTGTATTTTTTTACCTATCTATGGACAATTTTTCTACCAAAAAATTCTTAGATTTTCTTTCTTCATTACCATATTTTTTCTGGTGATAAAGTAAATTTAGTGTTAATTTTTTTTGAGTGGTCAAAATTAAAAATTCCCAGTAGTTTTCAAAAGCGTCGGGAAAAAAAATTATTACTGTAGATGCATTTAATTTTTACCGGATGTTTATGTTAAAAGTTTCTACACGTCATAAAACTTTTAAAATATTTTAACTTTTTCGGAAATAAATTATTTTAACAGCATAATATTATCACAAAATATAATTAGCGATTGTCAATGAATTGGACTGACATTCTGTTTTCGCTCTGAATCGTTTTTCGTATATAATTATTTTATATCATTGAATTCGAATCGATCACATCAACAGTGACTCACTCGAAACATAATGTACAGCAGAGCGGTGCCCAATTGCCCAACTTTTTATTTTTTGAAATGCAAAATTATTATTATAGTATAAATTATTTTTGTTTGTCGTAGTAGTATTATTTTCATTCTCAGAGAATATCGTAACTAACAATTCGACAAATATTAACACCACTATCATCTACCACACATAAACATATGATATTATGTTACCGATAGGTCATTAGTATAGTAAATTATTTCAAAAGTTTACCTTTATTAGCATTTTGAACTTGAAAAGATCCAGGAAACGAGTTAGGTTAGGAATTAGGGAAATGGGCAATTATAATGATTATTTATTACAATCATGACCGATCACAGTTGTAATGTAGGTGCAGTAACAGTAGGACGGAGTATTGTAAGCAATTCACTAGCCACAAAATTGTGTAATAGCGGAACTCGCCGTGCACTAATAAATCTCAGGTTATGAGATATTTGCGTTTCCAAATTTCATATATTAGAACATCTTTGTGATAGTAACGTCAATAGAAACAAAATTAGTTACAATTCGATGCGAATGAATCCGATTTGTGTAGGATTCTAAATATAGAATTCTACTTAGCATAATATGACATCAAAAATGCATATATTATTACCACGGATATATTATATAGTCCACGTTTAACGTTGTTTGGATATTACGTCGTATAATTTTAAATCCCCGTGTTCCGTTTTGACAACACAACAGCTTCAGTGTACCTAATGTCGTTTTTAATATCAGATTTTATGTAATTTAATTTTAATCGACCTTGCGTGTAGTATCCAGCAACACTTATAGAATCTAAATGTTTTCAAATAATTCTGAAATCGATTTAATTTACATACCTGTACACGGCTTACTGGGTAGATGAGAGTCGTCATCCGGACGGAAAATTTGTTTCTTGTCGCAGGGAAAAGTACTCTTCTGGGATTCGTCGTGACCTGGGTCCTGAGGTGGTCTGCACTCGCCCGTTCTCGCACATCGTGTCTATATTATTCAATACATTGTGCCTGTCTTTAATAAATAGGTTTTTGCAGTACACCATCCAGCCATTTTAGTTCCTTCAAGACCGTCACCCATCATCATCCGTGCAGGCAAAGTATTTCTAGGGATGGCGATCATATTTATATACACCACATTTCGTATGAGTTCCTCATTTGATCAAGATAAGTCGATTACTTATTATTACGTATATAATATTTTGACGTGTTATTTATTTATATCAATGTTATTGATTATGGGAAATATTGCGGGACTAGTTTGGCTTACAAGTACAAAATAATGTGAATGATTATTGTTTAAGATTTTTGATTCTTTAATCGCAGTCTTTCTGTCGTTGATACGTACATCTATTACACCTCTACTCTCCTTCCGCAATACCATATTTGCGGTATCGTTGTGATATGCAATCAAACTATGTGTTAGACACATTACGCTGTAATTGGTCATTCGTGATAAAAGACGGACCTGTTGCTGTATATAATTGTAATTTTTTGTTTATTTTGTCACCATTTTTTCATCGTTGGGATACTACCAACTCTATTTTGTACACCAATCACCATAATCCTTCCATTCTATCACCGTCAACTGCAGCTACCATCCACAAGACCATACCACTTCACCGCCTGACCACGGATTACCTGGTTTCTATATTTTTGCTATATTTTTGTTATTTACGTACTATTTGTGTTTTATTGTTAAAGTAGTATTTTATTTATACCAGTCAACTGGCTAGCATCCATTATGCCCCCTACATTATCAAAGATTGTCTTATTTACAAATCGTAGGCCGTCAATTCGACAATAAATTTATAAGATACCGTGTATGTTAATTTTCACCATTTCGCCTAAGCCGAATAGTTTTTATCTATACAATTCACTTACCACTAAACATTGGTTCATCGAGCCTAAGATACATATATTTATATATTATTCTAAGTGATAATATTGCTAGGATTCTTTTACCGAAAAATTACTTAGAAAATTCATATTTTTAATATTAATATAATTGTTTAGTTTTATTATACTATAGTAATATAATATTATTATAATATAAATCTTTGCGTAATATTAGAATTAGACTTTGACCGGTGCCGTACGGAGCGACGATCGTTATAGTGTGGTGAGATACGAGGTGCCATCGTTGCAATTAAAATAAAGACATGGAACCGAGATTCATGAAAAACGCATAAACCAATCAATGTACATAACACATATTTGTAAAGGGAAGAGACAGGGCCTGTCCTGATCCTTCCCCATGCTAACAATGAAAATATTTGTGCTCCTTGACGCTACATACACTACATATATCACACTAGCGTTCGCTAAGGAAAGTAGTGTCTGTTTTCGACAGGGTCAATCTAAGCTGTAAACATTATTATTTATAATAAACGATGCCAAATGAGGACTAAGTAATGTGCAAAAAGTTCGGTCCCCATTTTGGTGATGCCACATTGAAAAAAAAATGTGTCTAGGTCTTTTTTATTGATAATATGAATTATTAACGAATAACTGTGTACTGTTACAAGTTATAGGTACTAGATTATTGGTCTCGCATCGTAGTACATGAATATGCCAGGTAGAGATTATTTGGTGAAAGTCAATCTCAAAGGCGAAAAGGTTGCAGTTGGGAATAATTTGATGGACAATCCATTGGTAAACAATGAAAATATGGAAACCAAGAAGTGATATTTGTAATCATAAACTTATAGTCATACATTTTTTTCCAACTGTTATCTGTCCAACAAATACCATTTGATTATTTAAACCTCGACAAAAGTAGTTAAGCTAAATCCGGATTTATAAAAGATTTTAAGTAGAGAGCTGTGATCGATTTAATCAAAACTCAAAAGCTTTAACGAAATCCGTAATGACTACATAAACATGAAATTTGTTTTTTATGACATTCAAAAGAAAATAATTGAGTATTCATTAATTATATTAGAGTTGCTGATGACTACATATCTGGTAAACACTAGCAATTAGAATAATTTTGTAATGCCACTTAGTATTGAGATTGTCTTATAGTAAATAAGAAATACCTGAAATTGTATCTGACAAGTAGTTGTAGACTCAGCGTTTTTTAAAACATTTTAAGACCAGCATGACATCAGTTAATCAGATACTATAGTCACATGGTATATTATGGTATAAGAATGAACATTAATTGGATAAAATCGTAGACGGCGTAATATAAACAAAATATATGTAGGCAGAAAATATATTAGGGGCTTGAGCAGGAATAAATTATTCATCGACAAGGTGTTGTAGCACCATATGTGTGATATTAATTTCAAACGTATTCTCCTGCAAGTCATATTTTATCAAAACAATATAATTCGTCATATTTTTATGTTTTCATTAAATACCTTTACCTTCACATGTCAGATTTATAGTAAGTACGTTTAGTGGACGGGTATGCCCGATAACAATACGGTATTTGGCTGAATTCTGAGTAGTTTTATGATTGGACGAGTGACAAAAGAAACAATATTGTCCCCGGATGACACCCCATTATTGGCTATAATAATCACACGTTTTTTAAGAATTTATGTTTACAAACTTTTCGGGACACGGTCGCCGTGGTGTGTAAAAATAGATAAAAATTCTTACCTATACGGCCCTGGCTAAATATTGTTATGATTGCATATTTTTCTAATTTATATAGCCTTCATAATAGCTAATATTTACAATTGAAAACGTTCCCACCAACCGGACATCCAATGACAAGATGAAAAACGAACGTGTTATAGAATTATCGGTTGTACTCATAGCATGCATACCATTTTAACTGTATAATATCAATTCTGAATAATATTCGTTTAACACGTCGCGTCAGAACATAATAATAATATCGTTTTTATATTATATCTATATAAATTTAATATAACTAACTGCTGTAAAACCCGTGACTTTACCCGGGATAAATGTGCAAACATAAAATACGATGCTTTATTGGTGCATCTCTGTTTTAGTGTACCCCGGTTGGCAGGCAAATCGGTGTACCTCAAAGTGTGAACTAATTCGACCGAGGTGGGCAATCCACTTGTGGTGAATTGAATATAGCATTTGGCACATTTTCAGACAAACTACTTTTTTTTCTTTTCTGATATATCTTTAAAAATAATCTCTTTCGTCAAAATCGGTTAAGTATTTTTCAAGTCTATATTATAAGCTACAAACATGCGTGCATTGTTTTTTGTTGAACATTTGAATAACAATAATGATTAATTAAACATTATTTTATTTTATTTTTAAAAAAATTCTACAGAAACACACGGTTCAGGGTCGACTAGTCTAAACCAATTTTTTTTTTTAATATTTCTTCTCAAACCAATGGCAACCATTTACAGTATGTTAACTAAATGAATGTGTAAGAATTCGCATTGAACTCCTCAATACCAATTATTAGAAATAATTATTAAATAATTATTTTTAATCCTGATAATTTCGGATATAATATAAAGATTTACACTCCACGGTGTATCTGTAGCTTTATAATAATATATACCTACCTTGTACAACCAAATATCTTATACCTACCTATACAACTTAAACCTTATAGGTTCCGTTATATTATATAAGTATACTTATTCTATGTTTCACATATTTTAGTCAAACGCGGAATGCTAGTGAGTTGCATTACGATGCGTACAATATTATACTTAGAACTTAAATGAATATAACGGAAGCGAGGGTTGAATACTTGTATATATTATTATTATATAGTTAAAATGTGAAGTGCGTTCTTCAAATCCCAGTGGCAAGAGTTCCATTTTAAGTAGACAACATTAAAATGTTCACGTTAAATAATTTTGAGATTATTTTAATAATAATATGTAACCTCAAAAATATCCAATAATGCTCCACCGACCAATACTTTCCCGGCCAGACAAAATGATCATATGCAGGTGTAAACAAAGACAACACTAATGATACGTCTCCAAATATGCCTTCTAATAAATTATCACGATTTATTCCACACTTGAATTTTATCATTAACCCACTAATTTATCTCAATCGATAGCTTAAAATACACGTCCTCTTACTAAAGCAACAAAAATCTAGTATCTCTCTTTAAGAGAACCCCACATTTGTATTTATTATCCAACTTTAATAAAATAATATTATTTGTGTTTTCACTTTGGTTTTATACGATATTTAAATTTTTATACAAGATGTGAGTAGATAGGCCATGTAAAATATTATAATTTAAAAATACTCATAAATCGTTTGTGTTGTACATTTGACGAAGATAACACATGTGGTTCGTGAATGTGTCTCATAATCATTAATTGATAGGTAATGATGTGATAGGTAATCACATTCTGTTTATATTAGGTATAAGCTCATTTTTTTCTAGTATAATTGTATTATCATTCGTTTATATTATGTATAAATTAACTATCCAAATGTAGTCATTAATTATACACACGTATCGCTGTAACTATGGTTTATCAATTAATAAAATAATAATAACATGTAATCGCCTCGTCGAGCTGTTATTAATTTTCAAAACGAATACCTAGTAAATTCCTGATATTTCAATAAAAAAAAATTAATATGCCGTGTTCTAATATTATTTTATTGGAATATTATCAATCACATAACGACATGACGTATATTATATTTATACGAGAGTCTTTCTATGTATTATGCTATATTTTCAACAAAATATTATACCGCCCCCATGGGCCATTAAAATAGGGGAGTCTCAGACCTCCATCATCTCTTAGGACAATGAACCCACGTGCATGACCATTTGATGATTTTTTTTTTTATTATTATTATTATTAAAAATATTTACAATCTACACAAACAGTGCACAGTAAGTGCACATTTGAGAATAAAATAAAGAATAAATAATTGAATACAAAAATGGGGGAATTATACACTAACAGCGCCTCTGTTGGATTTTTAATCTATATTTTTTTCTTGATGTTAAATTCTAATGCAATGTTTATTTTTTTTAATCGTATTGTAAATATTTAAGTTTGTTTTTGTTTTGAGTAATTCATTTTCGATCCATAATTATATTGATAGTATACGGATGGTGTTTTGGTTATTTGACAATTTTTAAATTAATTTCTCAATGACAGTCGATAGAAGTGGTTTGATAAGGGTTTTTTAATTCGTTTAAGAATATGAAATTAATTGAATAGTTAAGTATTCCTTTTGATGTTTACAATTTACATGGTCGAGTGTTTAGTTTGCGCAGTTTATAAATAAGTTTTATCAGAAATATTATTCTTCAAATTTGAGGCGCTGCCTGAAAATTGATTACATACATAAAAATTGTGTCCACATTTAATAGTCTTTATTAACAAATTTGTTTTGTTATGTTAAGATGGTGATTGAAGGTGTCTAGCGACGAAGTTATTGTATTTTTTTTTAAACCATTCGTTCACAGTAATTTTTGTGATCACTGCCATTGCAGAGGGCACATTTGGCAGCAGTTTTGCGACTTTTGATGCATATTAAAGAGCTGTAGTTTTTGCCACAATAAGCACGTCTGAAATTACTGTTGTAGTAAAATCTAAGGTGTCACCAAAAATTTTGCAATTTAAACTTTGTGATAGGTAATTGTTTCTTTGCTGTATGCTTGTATGTACTTTGTTTTTAGTGGAATAAAGATATTTTAATTTAAAAACATCTTTGTTATTTGATGAAAGATCTTCATAAATTACAGGAAGAGGTGTTTTTGAGAGATTGTGTTAAATGTTTGCAATTTTTTTTTTGCTATGAACTTGTTTTTTCGGAGTCGGTGTTTATCAATATTTACCTTTACTCAATATGTACTGGAATTTGAAAAATTACAAAGTCTGATTCGTTGTTAATTATAATATTTTAATCAAACAAATGCTGCTGACTCAAATAATTTTTTCTACGAATTATTTGCACAAACATTAAGTATAAAAACAAATTATTGAGAATAATGTAATTTATGAACAGTACTATATATTTCAATATTGACATTACAACTAAATTTTAATTAACATTCATAGTAAAAGCATTTACAATTTGTGGATATAAACTTTCATTTTTAACATAATTACTGTTTGAATATTTTAGATACAATTGTGATTGTTATTTTTATTTCATCGTTGGTACTTAAACACTTTTTATAGTAAAAAAAAGCTTCTATTTTCAACTTCAATACCTATCTTTGTCTGTAGGAAAATGAACTAGTCGTAACATGAGGGTGAGTAAAAAAAAAAATAGTTTTTTCTAATTAGAAGAAAACAACAATAAATTATAGAAAAAATGAAAATATTTACACGACACCAATTTTTGACAAAATCGATTTTCTTATCTTGTTGTAATTGAAAAACGAACAAATACAAATACTGAACACCAATACTTTGACCAAATTTTAATATTATACGTTTCCATACCTGGTATAATTTTCAAAATAATTAAACTTTTTTGAGCTATTTATAGAATTTTAATATTTAAAATTTTTTTTTATTTTTTTTTTCTATTAACGTTAATAACAAAATTATTGATGGGTCAAAAAGCTTAACGATTTAAAACAGGATTCTTGATAAATTCTATAAAAATATTAAAGATACATAAATACGTCTTTTTTTTTATAAATATTAATAAAATTTGTCAAACCACCAAAATTTGCAAATTACTTATGTAATTAAAAATGTATAAACTGTTTAATATGTATATTGTATTGTCTGCATCATAAACAAATGCCCGAAATAATTTTTATTAAAATTTAGATTTAAATTTTTGTCAATGATTTAATGAATTTTACAATTTTTAGTATGTTTAATACCATCAACATTATTTTTGATAATAGTTTATCTTTTCTATAGTTTAGATTACCTTGCTATTTTTTTTTTTTTTATAGTTTGTTTATTGCCTAGTGCATTAGTGCATAGATGTATACAATAAATTATTGTATTATCAAATATCTATGGATTAGTGTTGACCTTAACATGCGACCAAACCACAAATTAAGATACAATCACAGACAATAATTATTTTTTTATTTCTTACTGCAACATGTAGGTATTGCGTATTACTATCAAAATGGGAATTTTTATAATATAAAAAGTTACTTATTTAAGTGACTGAATGTATAAAACGTAATTGGAAACAAAAATGTGGTGAATATAAATCCACATTAATTTACATAATATAGTCACAATAATTTATTATAATATTTAGAATTAATATAAATGCAGCCGATAAATATAAGTAGTATTCAAAATTTTGGCAAAGGGAGGTGGATGTGAAAGCTCCACACGAGTTTGTGTTAAATAATTTTGCACTTGGAACTTAAATTTTTAAATCGTTTTGAAGAGATCTTCTATTATTTTTTCTAAATTCGAATACTGTCAATAGTAAACTGAATTTCCTATTTTAATAGCAATATAATCATTTCATCAAATAAATTTGGTAATAAAATAATATATGCTATAGTTTGATTGACAGTCTTCGTACAAAATCGTTTTTCGAATGCAATGATTTATTCCATTGAATTCAAATTGAACACATACGTTACAGTGACTTACTCAATGCCGAGATAAACTAAGCTATACCTATTGTACAGCAAAGCGGTTATCTACTTTCCATTTTTTTTCAGCAAAGTTTTGATTGTGTCGGTGAAAAAAAAATTAAAATTATGTCAATGAAAATATAAGTATTCTATTATAATACGTACCTATATATAATGAGAGAGAAAAGGAAAGTATGACTAAAGATAATTTATTCATTTTTCTTAAATTTGAGTTTACAACTTTCAATGCTTTCAAAATTATAACTAGAACTGGCTCATTTCATAATTTTAATGCACTTTAATAGAATTGTAATAAAGAGAAATATACTCGTCATATTACGTATTATTGTAAATTAAATTATGTTTTTTTTTAATTAAAACAAAAAATGTAAAAGAACCTTCGTGATCCGTGTTGTACACGTGTATTTGAACCTACGTTTACAAAATCTGATTTTGTTATCTATATTATAATGGTTTCGTATAAATTCAAAGGAAACATTTAAAAATACTGTGTAAACTATCGATTATTCCCGAGTTTAATTAATATTAATTAACAGTAATTTATGAGCATGTGGCGGTTATATTTTACGCAATAAAAAAAATAAAAAAATAATAATAATAATAATAAAAACTAAAATAAATTATAATATACCTACTATTTTATCGAAAAAAAAAACATTCGTATTACGTTGAAAATTGTAAAATAAAAAAAATATTTAGTGGTGAATAATAAATGTAAACGGTGGAGGTACTGCATTATATTATAGGTATTTCATGTTGTGACATAATAATATATGATTAGATATTTTTTGATAAGTTTGAGGTACATGCGTGTATTTGAATTTTAAATTAAAAAAAATTTATTTAATTTATTTATTATGCGTTTTTTCCTCATTTCAACTACAATTATAGATAAATGATTTATTCAATAATAACGTGTTTACAGCAAGAAGTCAGTTTTAAATAATTTCGATTAAATGACAATATAATGTTGCGACAGTAGATTTTAATCGAAAAACATTTGTAGCGAATGATACCGACTTGGAAAAAATACGTATTGATAAAAAACGCGTATATTAAAATTTTCCTGTGTGGTTTTAGGCAAACGCGGGAAATGGTAATAAAAAAAAACTTTACCTGCTGAAAACCAGATTATTTATAAAAAAACGCTACGTTTCAATCGTGTTATTGTTGTATTTTGGTTTAGACATCGCCTGGGTTACAAAAACTTGATATTGAACTAAATACTTTATTACAAATTACTTCTTGGAAGCAATAAAAAAATAAGAATATATTATACTTTTTGGTTTTTCTAAGGGCTTTTAAAGTTTTCATTATTTATGACTTAAATCTTTTTTCTTCTCTTATAAATATACAATATTATAGTTTTTGCTCTGTGAATGCAATTTGAATACATGCATATAGGATATTTAATTTTTTTTTTTTCATAATATTTTATACGAGTTTTTCTAACCATCAATCTCCCATAATCTCGGAAATTGTATTCCATTTAAGTTTCGTGTATTGCATTATTATAATGTAGTTTGTAAAATAGATAAATTCAAAATATTGTGTTCATTTCTTGTCATTGGAAAATCAATATTTTTTTTTTTTTAGCATAATACTAAGTCATTTGTATTATACGACGTACGTATTTATAATAAACTGCAAAACAAATAAGTAATTCGCATCCGTTAACTTTATAGTCATAATAATTATATGAAGCATCGTTCCCCATCACATCGATTGGTTTCAATTTTTAATTGTATTGGGCGTGTGTTTGTATGTCTATTATAACAAAAAACTATATTATTATTTATGCTGACGCGTAACAATTATTATTTTTCATTTCTTTATTCAATTAAAACACGACGTACATGTTCTGTATAGGTAGGTATCAGATACGAAAGTATTACATATTATTATTGTTTAATGTTGTACAGATGAAGAGTGTTAGGTGCATTCGAAAACCACAGTCGTAATGACACTATGCGTGGGTGGCCGTTTTTCAAAATAGTTTATCCAACACTGGAAAAAATATATACAAATAGTTACATAATATTCACTACATGAAGTTTGTAGAAGGAACCTGTTATGGATTAGTGTTTTCGATTTAAAATAATTTATTGTACAAAAAAAAAACTCGTGAAAAAAATTGATTTAGAAATAATAAAAATACAATAACATAAAAGTCTGAAATCACAATATCGTCTGTTCATTTTCTATTTCCGATTATAATTTATAGAATTTGTAGTTGGGGTACCCTATGGATGTTTAAATAGTATAAAATTATAGATAAATAATAATCCGAAATGGGGAGACTCGGAGGTCAGAATGAAAATTAATATAAGAGAACGTCGTACCCGCATGCGTTGTCTCCATCTTACACTCGCCCTACATAGCAAATTTTCGATTACCCAGTTTTAATAGCAAGCTGCAGTTTCAAAAATGTCATAACTTATAAAAATAATAATATTAATAAAAGCCTACGTGGAGCCCTAGAAAATAATCTTACATTTTAATTTTATAATAGGTCAATTCACTCCAATATCAAAACTAACAGCACACCATGGAAACTAGTGAACGAAAATTTGCCATGTTGTACGTGTGTACGTATAGGTTCTCTTAAGAGGATGTCAGCGCCATATTTGTTTTCTCCCTCAGACTCACACTTAACATAGATAAAACGATTTCAACTAGAATTGTTTTTTTATGATTTTTGAGTTATCTTAGAGTAAAATCACCTATAACAACAATTATAGAAAATTATATTTTTGAGGGTATGACATATTGGTTTATGTTTTATTATTATTTAACTTTTTATTAAAAAAATTGTAAATTGAAATTATGTTTAAATTGTTTTGAGACAATATTTAGACAAATTGATATGTCATACACTGAAAAATATTGTTCTCTATCATTTTGGTAATGGGTGATTTTACTTTAAGATTATTCTAAAATATAAAAAAAAAATGATTCTGCGTAAATGTGTTTAATTTATGTTGTGCGTGGGTCAAAGAGAAAAAACAAACAGTGCACTGTCATGCTCTTGAGAAAACCAAATCTCCTCGCACACGTTGTAGTAGAAAACGTCAAATGAATAATAATAATAATAATAAATAGCACCTAATGTAATTAATAAAACTAATAAACTAATAAAAATCGACGGGATAGCCAAACACGCTAAGGACAATGGTATTCTCCAGTCCCGGCGACCAAATCGACATGACGCGTTTTCATATTTTATCGTGTTATATTGAATATTTATCATATTATTATTATTTTCGAGACGATAAATTATAATAAATAATTATAAAACGGCTCTAAACATACCGATATATTACCGAAATTAATATTTTAATATTAAAACATTCCTCGGTAATTTTCCGCTCGTAAATTCTTCAGTAGTTATATTGTTGTCCGTAATATTATAATTAATCCGTAATAAATATTATTCAGAAAGTAAATAAATTCGTAATACCTAGCTAGAGAATAGTATGTAATATGTACGTGTATATGATATTGTCATGTATTATGGTTTAAATTTAGAGCTAGGGACTTCTAGGAGTTTGTATGTTTTTCGATAATCATATTTCAAAACTGCAGCTAAGTAATATAGAAATTTGTTTCATAACAATACGAGTTTATAATATTCAAAATGTATGATTTCATATTTTACATATTTGATCATTTTTCGTTTAAAAGTGCATGTTGACCATTTTTGGTATAAAGGTTTAAGTCTTATAGATATTTTATAGAAAAAACATAGTTTTAATTAGATTTCCCGGACCTGAGATATTATTTTGATGGTTTTATTTATATAAAATTAGTGTTTGTAGTTATATCTTCACTGATCACTCAAAATGTTACTTATTAGTGCACGTGATTCCTGATAGTTAAAAAAACAATTATCTAATACAAGTTATAATTATGTAAATATTATCTAGATGTCAAAATAGAAAGTTTTTATTAAATACTACGATTTATTTTTCTAAGCGCATATTTAGTGATCCTTTAAGACATGTATAATTTAAGGTTTTTTGGGGCATAAAGTCCCTAGTCCTACATATATAAGTATGCTATTTTCAAGTGTTATACCACTGGCTCCCGATATCGAAGAACAACAAGAAACGGCGATAATATCGTAGGTAATATTAGGCGGGTGTAAAAAGTCGTAATTAAATATTTCGACTCGTAAGAAATTTAAACTCCACACCACTACCGACAACAATCGTACGAATGAACACACGCGGACGTAGATTATATGCCATCCACCCTCCGACGGCTACTAATAATATCACCACCACCCCCGCCGTCACCGCCTCCACATCCGCCCCACCGGTATACAATACAACAACTACCACTATACAATATAACTTCTACTAATATCGTACGACGATCGCCGCCACCCCGTCCCGTCCCTTGCCGCTATTAAAGCACCGGAATCAACGGAATATCTAACATACTCGTTGATATTGATTTTCCTTTTACCCTTCCGCTGTTTTTCCCCGCGGGTCTCCTTTATTATGGAAAAGAGGCAAACCTTACGAGCGCGCGCGCGGGTGTGTGTGTGTGTGTGTGTGTGTGTGTGTATTTGTACGCTGCACACGCCATGCGTAAACGAACGACGACGAGGCCGTCAGATTTTTACTACACAAATTACTGTTATCGTCGTCCGACATCTTTTATTTCCGTTTTCGTGATAAGAATTTGACGAAATTCACGGCACACGTGTTTTCCCGCTGATCGGAGACACCATACATTTACCTATATACGCTAATGAATGACCTAGACACCGAGCACCCGAGTATTTATCACCGAGAAATTATGTATGTATCGTTACAAAAGGCAAAAAAAAACTGATTATTCGACAAAAAACGAAAATTGTTTAAACCTCGTGTCACGCCATTTTTTTCTTCTTTCGATTCGTTTAATAAATATTCAAACCGTTTTTTTACTCTGTTGATTATTTGAAATCGATTTTAATCATCGAAATCTCGTTCGATATAACATTCGAAATGCTCGTGTGTACGACCAATGTTATGATATTATCGAGTCTAGTTGTATATACAGCTAGGTCAACGAGATATTTCCATCGAGTTTATGTACCTAATATAATTTAACTGCTTGTATTCTAATAATGTCATAGCGTATTAGCATGGTAGGCAAATATTTATATCCCAGTTAGATCATTTTATTATTTTACTAGAATTTAATGACATCATAGGTTTTATTAAGTGTTATTTTTAAAACATTTTCTATTTCTAACAGAATTCAAATGTCATTTACATAGAAATGCGTTCTGCGAAACATAAAATAAACTAATAAACATATAGTGAATAGAATATTATTTAATGTAGAAAAATATATTTAAATACTCGAAAGCTTAATATTTATAACTCAACTTAACCTATAGATTATTTAATCTGAATATTAAAAATAAAAAATGAATCTAGTTATTTATATTTTATTTCCATCGTTATATCGGAGTCAACTAGCACGATATAATTATATCACCTATATAAAATACGTTTTCTATGCATTTTAAGACGACTTACTGTTGAAAATTAATAATGGTTAAATTTCACAAAATGTAGATGTACATATAATACATATTATACCAGTTGATGATATCGTTTGTATAATAAATGTAAATGTTAACTGTAGTTTTAGGGTTAAATAGGATTACGTTTTGAAGTTCAGATACTAACTCGAAGTTATCTTTTGGAACTCGGTTAATGCGTTGAGTGATCTACCGAATACGTCAAATAAATATGAATGATGGCCTAATAAAATACATAGATCTTCATATTATATGTAATATAGGTACATAATGCCTATATATTATTTTTTTTTTTTTTAATTTCGATTACATATTGAGCACGATTAACTTACACAATTAAAATTAAATTTTTATCTCTATAAATGAAATTGTTATTAAAAACGTTATATATTAATAAATGAGAAACGTTTTAATTACAATAAAAATAATTTATCTATTGGTTATTTATACGTCTTGTTATTTTATCACGATTAAAAAATTCGATAAGACAGAATGCATTTAATGGCGTGGACAATAATAATAATTATTTTTTAAATATTTTATTTAATTATTGTTACTCAATTTCTATAATAGTTATAAAAAGATAGATATTCTAAAACCCATCTGAAATTATTTAATTTTTCTAATATTTTTAGCTAACTAGTTTTTTATTTGATTTTTTTTTTATATGACTGATTAATTCACGGTTTCTTGACTAGCATATGTTTATTTATCGATGTCATTTGTAAAGGTATTTTTTAATTTACTTCCTATTTATGAGGCCATTGACTACTGAGGTCATGGTATAAAATGTACTTTTTTTTCATAAAAAAAAAAAACAATCTATCTATTTTCGTTGAACGTTTTACTTACTTATAGTATTTGAGTTGCATAAAAAAATATCTTTTGACGTTTATTTTAAAGAGAAAAAATTATTAATTTTATAATCGAAAATATTATCTATTATTAATTAACAAATTGATATAATCACAAACTTATTAAATCAGAAAAATACAATAACTATAAAAAAAAAAACTTAATCTTTAATGTGTACATAATAATGATATTATTAAAAAATACTTAATCATTATAACTATAAATGAAATAATTGATATAATTTACTAACAGTTTATATAACATCATCACAATTTGGTATGGACAACCCGTTTTAAAATGTTTCTTCTTTAGGTAATAATAATACATTACATGAAACGTTGTTAATAGTAAGTAATACAATAATAATTATATCTGATGTTCGAGTAGGTACACAACATAAAAAAACAAAATTGCTCTCCTAAATCGCATAATATGCGATATGATGTCTTTTTTCTATTTAAGTACACAGTAGTTATTATTTATTAGATGTGTAGTGATATTGAATGCTTTATAATATATTTAATTTAACATATTATTTTATGGGGGTAGAAAGGTAAGTAATATTATAGGACATAAGTAGCTAGATAATAACGTCGTGTGCGGACTTAATATCAATTTTCTCGAAGAGTTTCTACAATAAATTATATACGCTATATGTTTATAATGCAATTTAGTCGTCGAGATGAATTAATAAGAATAATTTGTACATTTCAGCGATATTTTTAAATTAACCTCTTGGATATGAAAACATCTCAATTATTCCTATCATCATCTTACACTTAATGATTTATTCATTAAAATGTTGTTATTGCATTATTTTAATAAAGTTATTTCTACAGTTTGAATGAAATTTTTTGTACTGTTGTCGGGGGCTTAAGGCTTTGCTCGGATGTTGTGTTTTGTTTGAATGGGTCTAAATTTATTAATATTCATCAATAAGAAGTTTGTTGTTAGCAACTTGAATACATTATTATTCTTTTATTAATTACGAATAAAATAACCAAGTTTCAGGAATTTCGAAATTAATAACATTTTATTATAATCTACAAATATTTCTTATCGAAACCGGAACACAAAAAATCAATTTAAATATTTACATTTTTACTAAAATATTTTGTTTATAAATCGTCTTGGAAGAAAAAACATTCAACAATATTAATCTTGTACACATATATTGTCTAATGTAAGTGTTAAGTCAGTTATCTATTGTGTGATAATTATTTTGTGTATTTTGTTTGTCACAGTTATTAGTTCGATTTTAAAATAAAGTAAATCATGCACAAAAAGTATTGACATTTTTAGAAATTAAAAAAAAACAACATTTTTTATCCATATGCCAAGGTTATTAAAAGAACAATTGCATATTGATGCGATCTATATATTTTATAAAAATCTATATTATGCCTATCGCTTCAGCTCAAACACAAAACCTACATCTGTTGAAACATGAGTTGCATATTTTGTAGATATATTTATAACTTATTTAATCTGAATGCTTCGATTTAAATCATACATTGTTTTCAGAATATCAGTATTTACCGAATTATGTAAATCAATAATTAAATGTTAATTCGAAACTTATGTACCAAAAATTTAGGTATACCTAGTCCAAATGTCATTTTTCCAAATAGGTAGGTACATAGTATATAACATTTCTGGTGTGAAATTTTAGGTTAGTAACCGCATTAACACATCGGTCAATAATAATTTGAAAAAAGTGGTCTGCAGATAAATTACAAATCGCAACAATAACATTTTGTAGAGGACAAAACAAGGAAAGAGTCGATTACAGTTATATGTATAATATACAGATATACAGATTTATATGAAGAACAAAATTTGAATAATCAGAATAAAATGCGGACATATTATATTTTTAGAATACCTAAATAAAATTAAAAAAAAAAAATAATAAACGTTAATCTTATGATTTGGAGACCATTACTTTTATCGTGGTTTTATGTTGCTGTTCCTGAATTAATGCAATATATTATGTATTATTTGCCGTGTCCCTACAACAGTGTTCCGTCTGGTCGGCGTGCCAAAATGTCCGTGAACATTTTTAATGGTTTATCTTTTTACAGAATATTAATAAATTTAAGTAGACGAAAAAAATCATTCTGGTCACGTATTGTGGCTTGTCAAGTGTCGACTGTTCTATAGTGGGACTTAATTTGAGAGTAACAGTAAATTATTCATTTACCAATCAACTAATTACAAAAATTTAACTGCAAATATTTAACTTATCCATTACGCTATAACTTTAGTCTATTGTGATATTTGCAGCAGTTTTATATACAGAATGCTCTCAAAATAGTTTATGCAACAATATTAAACTTTTGAATAGTTTTAAATGCAGTCGTTTGTATTCTTGATAATTAATGACTTTATTTTACTTAAAACAATATTATAATAATAATTTTATAAATATAAATAAACTATGCAGTGCTGCGAATTTTAGTATTCATATTATATAAAACGTTTTATCACGAGAGGAAAAATTCAAATATAATAGAAAACGACCGTAATTTGATTTCATTAATTTCAACAAAGAATAAAACACGAGACCAACGGATGACAGGTTTTGAATTATGGCGCTGTTCAGAAGAAAGGTCGTAAGGTACGTGTGATGTTTTTTTAAATGCGTGTACAAAATACATCACTTACCTATATTAAAATGGATTGAAATATTGAATAAGCCATCTTTGTATAATATAATAGCGCATCAAAATATTCATCCGGCACTTACAGGAAAGTTACACTTTTCCGAATCTGTTTTCAATCAATACATTATAACTATTATTATATGTTTTCTAATGGTAATAATATATTTTTCAGATTAATTTATATTTTAAAATAAAGGCTTACCGTTGCCAAGGTTTATAATCTAATCGTAAATTATACTGTAATCATCATACATTATAACCTACGTATAGATACTTAAAATTGTAGGTAGTTTGTTATTTTGATTAACGGTTGCCTGTTATTAAAAAAAAAAATAATTAATTTCAAAAAAATTCTTCGTCATTAAATTAATTGTTTTTTTTTTTTTTTTGTTTTCAGTACAATATTCATATCGGTAAAAATGTTTTAACTTGATAAATTGAACCTTTATTAATCAAACGATATAAATTATAGCTAACATATTTGTTGAATGTTACTAAAATATTTTACATTAAAGTTAAACCTTAGATAATGTATTAATTTTTATCCATATATTTCAATACCCATAATAATTAGTAAAATATATAAACAATATAGGTGTAAGTATAATGATTATCATTATTATAATAGCATAAGCCTATGATGAGTAAATAAACCAATTTCATATAACAAATTCTACATTTTTAACACGATTTATACATTCTATTCATCACTCCCGATATTCAATTGTTCGTAATATTATAATATTTAATAACACAGAGAAGACCACAGCAATAGCGTACTTACAGAGTGATAAACATGTAATACATTATTAATGCTACATATCAATGATAAGTACCAATAAATAAAAATCCGTTGGCATGCAATTCGGCTGGAAATGTTTTAAAATAATAATATCTAATATCGGACGTCGTTCGTTTTTTACGTCATATTAAAACGTAAAACAACATATCATATTATAATAGCACGTAAAAACTACGCGAGGATGAGTTATTAAATAATTATTGTAATCATTATCAAAGGAAATATAAAAATAATAAGCCAATAAAAATTAAACCGCATAAATTGTGTATTTATTTTTGTTTTTTGTGATGGGCAAGTATATACTATCTGAAATTGTTCAACATTAAAACACTGCACCTATTTCAAACAAATGTTTCTTTGCGTTTCTCAGCACTCTCGAGGTAGCAGCATATGGCTAAACATAATATATTTTAATATTACGATTTCGATTATTCGACCGATCGATTTATGTAACATCCGAGTATTCTGTGCACACGGAAACAAATATAAATAAATTACTCTTCGTCTTTACTCGGAGCACGCGCTTAAATGATATTTCCCACATCGAAATTCGGTCGGACGAGTGTTTTCATGTATTATTATACTATGATAAAATTATACCGTTCATGAAAATAATTGCGGAAAAGGAATAGGTATATAGAATATAACGTGTTGCGTTTATTTTTTCGTGACTTATTTTCTAGAGTGCGAATTTAAATTCACGAATGAATCGAATTCGAATAAAATATTATATTTATTTTTACAACAACAACTACATAATATATAAGTATTTTGATCAACTGCCGCAGTGTCGTTGGCCGTGTCGTAACACGGCAGTACACGAGAGTTATCTTTTATAGCTAAATGTCGAATCGTCATGTAGGAATATTTTTATGTTTTGTTTCGTCTAAACGGTCGAATATTATACGTTTGTATCATATATTATGTAATGCGCGACACACGTAACCATATACCGAAATACCGGTTACCATAAACAAATTCGTTTTATATACAATCAAATATTCAAACGTATGCTTGCAGTGTGTGATGTGTCTTGAATATACGCACATAGGAGGTGCCCAGTGGAACCCAAAACATATTTTTTAGGTGTAGCAAGTTATAATGTTACCAATCTACTTCCCTCCAAAATTTAAAATGAAAAATTAAAATTTTTTTTATTATATTAATTGTTATTATTGATAAGTGTTAATGTATCGAGGAATAAGTATCATCAGGGTTGGAAGTAGTTTAAGCTATTTAAAAAAGTGACTAAGTTTCAGTCATCATAAAGTCATCATTTAATCATAAAAATGACCAAAAGTGACTCATATAAGTATTTTTTCCTAACAATTAACTGTTATTATTAAATATTTTTCATTAAATATTTTTCACCTCTTATATTTTCAAAATGTGATGACTACAACACCTAGTCATAAAGTTGGGCGCTACTGTAGGTGCCGCTCCAAACTTTAAATATAAAATTTACGTTTTGTACAGTTTTTTGATCGTCATATACAAAATATCAAAACAGGATTAAATAATACGCATAATATACGGTTCACAGTGATTTTATATCAACGTAAAACACTGGAATAACATATACTATGGGTACTATATATACAATAGGTACTCAAAGTCTAAATAAAAAAAAATGTAATACGTTTTTAATTTTTTAAAACAATAACAGTTTTTAAAAGTATTTTTTTTCACAGAGGTTATCTGAAGTTGTTACATAACTGCATTTAAAAATAATATATATAATATATTCATTTCTTACTATATTTTTTATCGTCATATTTTTTTAAGTTTTACTTTTTTGAATGACTACACGCGCATTTTGAAACTAAAAATTCTAAGCAGAATATCACTTTAGGTATGTCCGTATATAAAACGAATTTCAAACGGGTAGTTTAGATAAACGAAATGGATTGGCATACACGAGTATCCTGAAATATTCTGCTTAGGAATATTAAATGAAATGTATATGATGTCGTTAAAAAAGTAAAAATTTGGATATCTTAGACAGAAAAAATATCGATAAAAAAAAATCGTCTATAAGAAAAAAAATAAATATTTTAAAACAGTTTTTAAAATAATGAGTGACTTGCGACAAAAGAATCACTCTATATTGTAAACGACGGGGTCGATTATAATGGCAATTATTATTATTATTCCAATCGAAACGTGTGGGTCCAGTTTGCGAATATTATGACAATCATATTTTTATGCTATACAGCAGGAACTGTTGTATACGTCGTAATACGTAAGAATTATTTTTTATGATTTAGGAATTATGTATTACCTAACCTGGTAATCTATATTGCTACAGATTGTCGTCGTGCATGCACAGGGAACACTGGTTTTTCCTCAAAAGCATGGATAAATTAGTTTTTTGTATTTGTGTCAAAAAATGTCCGGCTAAAAAAGTGCAGTGTGGTGTTGAATTTCAGATTGCGTAAGTAAATCATACACGTAACACAGACAAATGAATAAAATACATTTTAAATCAAAAACTAAATTACTATACCTACCTACATATAATTATGTTACCCACTATTATAATGCATATATAGGTACCAGCTATTATTTGAATTTTTTTTCCTTGAAAGAATATTATTACATAACCATGAGTCAATAAAAAAAAAAAAAAACAATACTCACATCAAACTGTACGATCAAGTGAAATAATACATTAAATTCAACATTTATGAAGGTTCTTATTTATTCCCATATTCAAGCTTTGTAGCCAGGTAGTTAATTGATTGTTCACTATGTATATATACATAGGTATACCTACCTATTACGGTAAATAATATGCCATATTATATATTATATTATTCGTGTTCTTAGCATTAGGCACGTTGCGTATCATTAAGCCATTATGTTGGAATTTGAAATTCAACTATTTTGCAAGATGTATTTTATTTGTGGTATTCGGCGCAAATATTATATTATATAACTATATATTCGCGTATATATCTTAAGCTTCTCCACTTTGTCACAATAAAATTAAAATTCTATATAATAGTATAATATTTAAATTAAATTCCATAAAAAAATCGCCAAAGCTTTAATTAAATTATTTAAGGTTTTTTTTTATTATTTATAATAAGTTACTTTGGCATGAATTTTTCTTTTTTTAATTGGTATTAAATGAAAAAAATATTTACAATCGTTAATCCGTGTTTTAAAACAATAAGCAAAGAAGTTTTTTTTTAATATATATTTGAACAATAGTATATTATGAATTGGATATAGAACCCACCAATTGCATGTTAACCGATTCGATTTTAGAGCCAGCGTGGAAAGTGGCGAGTTGGATACAAATTATTATAGGTTACCTGCTTAGAAAGATCGACTAAACTGCCATGCTTGAATTGAAGGGAGACGGAGTCCTTCTTTTTAGAAAATATTTATGCGTATCCCTTCTAATTATATTCTAATCAATAAGACATTTAAATGATGAGTACATTTTTTTCACACCTAGCATCCCCTTTCTAATTTTTTCCCAATTCAAGCATTGATAAACCACTAGTATATATTATAAAATTAAGACGACTTTGTAAGGTCCTAATTTGTGAATTTGGATCACATATTGGCCCAAAAAGGTCTTAAAAGAGATTTGTACGTTAATTATGAGTTTGATGTAGATTGGGAGTCTTGGTTTTAAACGGGATGAAATATATATGATCGGCTGTTGAGAATTATTTTTACGCAGTCAACGTGTTAATTTGAGGAGAGAGCCTAAATACGTTTTTTTTTTTTATCAAGTGTTATGACGATATATTTTACTTCCGAAGAGGTAAATATGTAAAAGTTAAATAAATCAGTGATAAATGACAAAATTTTAACGAATAGGATCCGTAAATTAACGGAAAAAATAAGTAGCTAAAATATCATCACCGTTTTTATATTTGACGAGAACATTTTGTATTTTCGTTTTTGAAAGTTGAATATTGATACAACGTATTTATTCACGTTACAACATTATGTTCAATTCATCAATATATTTATATCAGGACTTTCAAACGTTATAATAACATTATGATTATAATGTTCAATATAACAAAAATTGAAATTTGTAAACGTAATTAAAACGGAAATCGGTAAACAAAAATAATTAATTATCGCAAAACAAAACATAACAATTAAAAAAATATATGATATAAATAAAACAAAAAATATAGAATTTTGCATTAAACTAAATAATTGAATATCCATTTGCTTAACAGTTATAATATTGGTTTTGTAGAAATATTTATTCCACTCGTTTTATTTATTTATCATACAAACCAATCCAAGAATTTATTATATTCCGTATCCGGGTCATTTCCTGCATTTGATATTATTTTCAACGATAAACGGAAAAATTGTATTTTTAAAGTTTTAATTCTCAATAACGATAAACTCAAAAATTGTGTAACGTGAAAATATTAAATAACGTAAAACTATTTTTTTTTTCAAATTCAAGCTCTGATATGTGTATAATATATCTATTATGTGGTTTACGTAAATAATTATTTTAATCCATTTTAAATTTCATAAAACACACATATATCATATTATATAATAACTAGAACCATGAATCATAGATAAAATTAACAAAAAAGAAAATAAAAGGCAAAAAATATTAATAATTATAACTAAACAAATTTTAGCTATATATTCGATGGTAGAATATTATGTAGGTATGCTTTGGTCTAGAGACAAACTAAAAACTATTAAAATTTTGTTGGATAACAAATGTGTTCGAAAAACAAACAACAAAGTTTGTAACGAAAGAGAATTAATCTGTTTTTTATCCCAACAGCGAGAATTAATTAAACCTAAACATACTTAAGTCAATGTTATGTAATTATGTGCAAATAAAGTACTGTATAGTGAAGTGTGCGAAGGGATTGGTCGTTGGCGCGAGGAGAGGAGGACACAATTCGTTTGCACAGCGTTTATACTTGTAATCGTATTGTTCTCTCTCTCTCTCTCTCTCTCTCTCTCTCTCTCTCTCTCTCTCTCTCTCTCTCTCTCTCTCTCTCTCTCTCTCTCTCTCTCTCTCTCTCTCTATCTATCTATCTATCTATCTATCTATCTATCTATCTATCTATCTATCTATCTCTCTGTCCTTCTCTTTATTTCTACTCTCTCTCACATGAATTTGTTTGTTTCGAACTGAACTTGTCGGTCAAATTGCAAACCCAAGGTCTAAAACAATGGTATTTCACTTCTCATTAAAAATAATAATAATTATATTAACATAAACACATAAACACAAAAAATTAAGAATGAATTGGGCCGGTGAAAATTAAAAAAAATATACTACGTCATATATTACATACCGCAATTCCGGACGAAATGAAAAATAAAAAACCCTTCTTATACTATTATTCGATGACCGGCGTGGCGCGGCGGTTTCTGCTGCAATGACGTTATAAAATAATAATACCTCATTTATATATATATATAATATTATATATTCGCACTGTATTCTTTCATTTACCTAAATATTATATTATTATTATACACTGCAACGATATACGACAGCTGTACACCACATTTGTTGTGTGTTTTTCAGCCGCCGCGCGTATTACATTAAAATTACACTCGTAGGACTCAATTCGATTTGTTTACTGTTTTTCGTTTGATCATTATTATAATAATATAATATAATATAACGTTTCGTTTTGACATCCCTTTTACCGCAGCTTTTCGTCGAATAGAATCCCACATAAAATTATTATATTAATACAACACGTCAACAACAGTCATTCCGTATGCGCGCAATGGTTTTATATTTAGAGGAGGCGAAAGCTCAAAAGGTGAGTAGATAAATGAAACAAATTAACTCAGTTTAGTCAATAAGTTAAATCAACTACATTAAGAACATTATTATAGTTTAGAACAGTGGTTCCCAACCTTTTTTTATTCTACGCCTCCCTTGTAAATTTTCAAAAATTTCATGTCCCACTCCACCCCACCCCCTTCAATTAAAGTTTAGACGACCTTTTTTTAGTGAACCGTGCAAATAAGTCTAGACTCTAGAAGTTGATAGTTAAATAATAATATATTAACCAGCTGCACGGCCTCCTGAGTTACATTTAATGATGATTACTGCTACATGCAACTTTCAAACTTTTTTGAATAATAAGTTTATAGGTAATAAATTACCATTTTGTTAGACATTCGTCCTATTTAATGATTAACTGTAGTGGTTCGGGCATGCTTGTATCTGATAAACTATTAAATCAAATATGAAATATAATATATAATACATTTAATGGTTTATATTTATTTATAATTAAACGAATTATGCAAATTTAACAGGCAAATATATTCAATCAATATTTAATTTTAATCACGAATGCCCGTAATATAAAGCAGGGAATTTTCAATCTATACGGTCCACCGACCGATTCTGACCCATCAAGCTTTTTGAACCAACTGCTAGCTAAGCTGACTGCAAGATGTTTTGATCTTGAACTCAAATATCCTGGCTGTATATATTGGAATTCTTATGAGAAAATCAATAAAAAAAAATTTTCCTTTTTTAAAACAATAAAATATTATTCTTCTCTCAATCCAATCTCATCGCGTGATATCTGTAGGTAGGTACCCATCCCCCAACGACTTTGACACGCAATGACATAACGTAACTCGGGTTCGGCCAGCCGTAAAAAAAATGATCGGAATAGACCCCTCTTGATTAGTAAAAAGTAATAAGTTGTTTTAAAATGGTTACTAAAACTGAAGGTCGAGTTATTGAGTCAAAAAACAAACAAATAATAATTAATTGATTTAAACTTTGTTAAACCGTTAAACTTTGGACTTCAGTCGATGGTATTACGTTTGAACGTTTTTCTCGTTGTCGTCTTTGAGAACAGCTACCTACGTGTACTTCCTATTATATATTTGATGCCAACGAGGACGAGATTTCTCACGATTATTATCTGAACGACAATATACAAACGGAATCGTCGATCATCGCGCATTTATAGTGCGGTTTGCCAACCCTTTTTTGATGATGTTTTTACCGGATATTATATAGCACTTAACAGTGTAATGTTTTTATTTTGTATATATATAATATGCTACATGTTCTTACATGTATTTTGTCTACGATACGGGGCAAGTCGACGCGATAAGTACATCGAATTTAAAATAGGTGCATTATTATCGGCCGTGCCGTCTATATTATTTTATCTAACTATAATAATAATAATGTGCAATAGTTTCACAGGTATCATATATATTATATTATGTGCGAGCACAATAAACTATATTAATATTGTACGTCTATCTTGTACGACTATTTGTCACTAAAAACCGAGTGGTCACCCATCCGATAAGTAGTGACACCAACTGATGCTTGACTTCAGAACATGTTTTGTGACTGAGGCTAACCACCACACCAAGCCACCAATATATTATTATTAATCCATTATGCAAACATTAATCGTTACAAAAAGTAGTTGTCGCAGTCAGTGTTATGATATACGGCAGAGACAAAGGTCGTTTTGATCGGCATAAATGATATTAAAAAATAACAGTTTTCAATCATCAACGACATAATATTATGCGCATCATACTTAAAGTCAAAATTGGTGCATGATATTATTATCTCGAAGATTTCAATAGCAATCGGATACTTGAATCGCGTTGATGGATGGACGATTATAACTCGTAACGGTTGCACAAAGTTTGATACAATGTTTCTACCATGGTATATCCACCCACCCACCTGTTAATTATATAAATTACACTAACCCACTCCGTCCTCCAACGGATATCATCGAAACTTATATAGAATTGTATATATTTAAACATTTAAGTGTTATCATTAAATTCTGAAGATTTTCTCTATAAATTTGTAGCTTTCTTCAACTGTTATTTCATATTTCAAAAAAGAATATTATTCAGAGTATTTTCATATATAAAAAATTTAATTTTCGGACAACTAGTTATAATTAGTTAAAAGTATTTTAAGTTTAGATGAGCAGATAGTGGGTCAACATTTTGAAAGGGTACATCGGTGCCTCTTGAAAGAATAATAATATAAAGAATATTCTAAGATAAAATAATAATAATAAACTAAACATGTATGTTGTATTGTTATCTTTAGAAAAAATGAAAATTCCAATAAGATGTACAAATTAGTAAAAATATAGATTTTTTCAAAAATGTTGTTTATTGATGACTCGAGTTAAAAATAAGTGAAAAAAAATGTATAAAACGTTTATAGTTTTTGAGATGTGTATTCATTGATAAAATAATCACCCAGTAGGAATTTAAATATAACACAATAGCTAGTATCCATAACAATGAGTATACTCAATAACGAGATACACCTGAAACGTACTTTACAATAGAAGCGAGTTCTTTGGTATTAAAATCGAAAATCGGTTGCAATTCTAAGGAACCTGGACGTTTTTACTTTCTTGATTTTTAATCAAGTAAGTATGGTAATTGAAATAAAAAAAATTCTGAATTTTGAAAACTTCAAGAATTTGTGTTAAATAGGAAAATAATAAAAATGTAGCTCAGTAATAATGAGTAGGTAGATAATGAAATCAGTTTTAATATAAAATATTAATGAGAAAGATCCGATGTCATACCAAAGCCGTATAATAATTTTAATCCACAAAAACGTCAGTGTGAACGGTCCCAAAGTTTCTATTTTCTAACATTTCTCCTAAACTACGATAGTTAGAAATTTGGTTGATAGCTCATTAAAAAAGCATTATCAAGTAAATACAAAACGTGAAATTAAAAATGTTTTAAAAAATTATTTAATTTTACTTTTTTACAGCTAAAAAAGAGTTAGTTTTTGTTAGATTTTAATTTAGCGGAGTAGATTTCCGAAACTAGAAAACGGATTTTGTTGTTTGGGGTTTTGTTAGATTCACATTGGCTAGGAGAAGTGCAGTGAAGATTTTCAAAACTTTATCTTTAATCGTTAATACAATACAAAACTTTAAAGCTGAAAAACATCAAAAAAACGTCCAATAAAATGTGTTGTAATTTTTTTTAGCTCTATAGTGAATTAACTATTAAAGATAAAGTTCTGAAAATCTTCACTGTTCTTCTCTTAACTAATGTGAATCATACAAGATCCTAAACAACAAAATCCTCTCTCCAGTTTTGAAGATCTATCTCACTAAATGAAAATAAAAATAATTTTTTTTGTGGGGCTATTCACACCTATGTTTTTCTGGATTCAAATTGTTATACCACTTAGATGTGATATTGGATCTCTCTTATTAATATTTTATATTAAAGCTAGCTTAATTACCCACCTACTTATCATTACTGAGTTATATTTTTATTATTTTTATATTATTAAATTTAATAAATAAAACAAACAAAATGACTTTAATACCTTTTAAATTCAAACCAGTTATATTCAATCTATTATATTCTATTATTATCTAATATCTTCTCAATAAATTAATTTACAATTAATAATTTTCTTAAAGTACAATTTTGGTTTAATCATATTGTAAAAAAAAAAAATATTACATACAATTAATACATTTCTAAAAATTAAAAATCAAGAAAATTTACATGCCGATCTATGACTTGGCAAGCGTTTTTTTTTTTTTTTTTTTAATGGTCGCATAACAGTTTTATCGTATAATATATCTACGCAAAAGCAAATGTTATAAAATACAGTAAGTTTTGGTTTGACGTAGACTTTTAGTCGTGCGAAACGTTTTTCAAGTGTTTCGCGGAGGAAAAAAATTGACCTTCATTAAATTCGGTACACTTTTAAAACAAATTCAAATGGTGCCCCTGGGACCCAATACCATCGCTCCGCAGCAATATCGTATAGAGTCATGTGTACAGTGTATAGTCGGTGTGTGTACATATATATATATATCATGGTATATAATGTACAAGGATATACGACGTGAAAATAGACACAGATTCACACGAACAATTTAATATGGCTGTTTAACTGGCTATAGCAGTTGGAATCGGTCGGGCGGATTTGTGTGTATGGAATGGAGGGATGTTAGGCTGAAAGGTCTGAAAACACTTTGAGAGCTGCCGGTACGTGATTTCGTTGATAAATATTAGACTCACAGTAATATGTCTTATAATCAGACCGAATAAAAGTCGTGTAATAGCGCTGCTGGTGTTGTTCATTTGTTTTCCAGATCGGAAAAACGCACACACAAAATGTCCCCGATCATAATAATATTATGCATAAAACGATCGCGTGATGAAAACATAATGCGTTTTGATTCCGTTCTCCTCCACTGCATCACCGCTAGAGTTCAATAACGACTTAAATAATATTGCACGACCACAGTAATAATTTTCTACTCAAAATAAATATGCAAATTAACAAAAAATAATTGTATTTACACTTTTAGAATGCCTAATTCTTTTAAAAGTCTGTTCGCACATTTATAAAAGGAAAAATTTAATTTAAAATTCCGTTATTCGCCGGATTTTCACTTTAAAAATATAATTTTTTTACACCATAATATTCCGTTATCAAAAACTAATTAATTGAAAATGCATATCACAACTAAAATATACTAAAATAAGCAAATTAATAAAAATATGTATACTAAGTTATAACGAATCTTTTTAAGGCTATAGGCAATTTTATTATGCATGATACATCATGTCCAGGCCTTTTTTTAGCATAAGTAGATATAGATAAGTAGGTACATACTTAAGTGGTGGATGGGGACAAAAAGGCCCGAGTTGCCAAGTATTGCGAAGGGCTATTACTTTTTATAAATTACATTTTTAATTTCATTATTAGGTTTTGTGGAGTGGAGCCCGACATGCAATTACACTTTGATAGTTAGTGCCTGCACTGAAATATAAAAATATATATCATTATGTACAATAAGTGTACAAAAAGTATTTAAAACTTATATATTTGAAAGACCATTCATCAGGATTTAGATGTCATTTGTAAGTATGGACAGTGTAATTTGCAGACAACAAATAAAATGTTTTACCCATTGTTTGTAACAAATATAATAAATTCATTGTGTGTGCGATGTGCCGATGGACTATGTTACAGCTAGAGAATTTGCATTTAATTATAATAATATATTAATTAATAATTTATTTGTTTTACATAAATATGTATTATTTATTCTGTCGACTTGAGTGTCATGTGAGAAGGTTTTCTCTACGCTAAAGTTTGTAAAATCTGTCAGCAACATTTAGCTCTATTACTGTTCATATTATGGCTGTTGAAAAATAAATTTAAATTGATAAAGAACAAAATATTATTAATAACTTGCTATAATAATTCATCTAATACACCGAAAAATTTACTTTTATCACGAGTGAAAATGCTCTACAATATAAAATGTTAGACCATCATGTATTATTGTTAAAAAGTATAATATCTAAGTTTGCAGTAAATTAGTGAGTTCTGACTTAATTATTTAATTAGTTTAATCGTCTTAATTCTAATAATGTTTACGTATTGCAATGGGTTGCATTAATATAATATATTATGTTATATGAACCAGTGCTCAAATTGGGAAAAAAATTAAAAGAGGGGTGTTAAAGTGTAAAAGAAAATGTACGTACTTGATTATTTAAACGTCTAATCGATTAGAATATATTTAGAATGGGTACTCATAAATATTTTCTAAAAACAAGAAGAGGACTCCGATTTCACGCTTCCCCCCTCTCAACTCAAGCAGTTAAATAAACCCTGACTTTTTGTATATATTAATACATTAATGCAATTAAATACATTTAATTTATTAATAAACATATAATACATTCATATGTATTATATGTTTATTATATTTACATTGTGCTTGATACACAGCAAAATACTCAAACTTTGTATATCGCTCGTCCGTCAATCGGGTTTTTGTGCAGTCAATAATATTAATTATTTTTTTATTGCACATACTTCATCATAGTTATGATCGTATTATACACGATGAATATTTAAATGTTTTGAAATGCCACCGAATCATATCTCTGCAACAGTGTATTATGATATGAAATTCATCGATTAGCTGACCATATAGACAATGCACTTTGTGTGTAGGCAGACATTTAGTGAATTTTATCGGTCATTATCTGTTTTTTATTATCTTTAACATTTCGGCACATAATATTATTGCCCATATGTGAAGTTTTCCTGAATAATTCTACTTCGTTGTCACGACACCGTGACAGTTTACTAAATTTTGTAGAGCATCGAAATATTAAGTGACATGTGGAGTGTTCTGTACCGTTTATCATTGATTTAGATTTTCGTATGTCGATTCTCCGTCGCCATCGCGAACAAAGACAAATGTGTGAATCGAAAATATAAATCTAATACCTACTCGCTTCGAACTATAAATATCTGAATAAAAAATAATAAAATACCGTCATAAAACGCGAAAATATAATTTAAGATTTTGATAAATTCCGAGCAACCTCGCCCGACAACAAAATGTCGTAATCATTTTAAAGCGTTTTACGAGAAATTCATCTTGGGCATTAATATTTATCTCTAAAGCTATTAATATATAATACTAAATGTCCCGCCCAGCGTTGCCTGAGCCAAATATTAAGTCAAGATTAACCTGAAGTGATTTACATGCATCTAAACCACCTAGGTAGGCAATCCACTGCATTAGATCACAGGCAATGTGCGAGCTGTAAATTATCAAGTAGGCAATCCACCTGCGGTGAATTACGGACCCCATGACGTGCGTAAATGAATGAAATCAGAATTAGGTAGGTACATGAAAAACATTGTGACGGTTATCCGTGCCAAAGATTTGTTTTTTTCTATAAATTTATTTGCAAAAATCTGGATATGATATATTCTTACTAATTATAATAGTTATAAAATATGTAACCATTGACAACCTTATCATTAAACAGATATCATACAAACCAATATAATGACCATAATTACCAATAGCAACCATTCATAAATGAATATTTCCATTGCAAATCTCAAAATCCCTGTATGAGCACCTACCGAGGTTGGACTTCTACCTTTTTAAATTAGCCTATCTTCTCTCCAGAGGTCTAATTTAACTTGGTCCCAAATTTAATCGCAATCGGTTGAACAGTTTGAGAATGCATAAAAGACAGAGAGACAGATATTTATATATATATATATATATAGATTGAATGGAAGAGTTAAAAAACGATACAAAATTTATGGCGCAGTATAAAATAACTTTTAGTTATAAACTATTACGAATGGAGACTTGATTCAACGGGAGGTGTTTCAATTCAGTTTGCAAGAACAGGACACAAATGAAATTATGCTCCTTCGTTTTGACATAGGTGCAACTAGGCCTAACTTTTAGGGGGTGCTAAAATTAATATGTATACCTATTTCAATACCCACAGAAATTTTGTTTTTTATGATATTTGCATTTTGCAAAACACTTTTCAATATTTAAAACGAACAAGACAGTATACCATTGCTTTAATATACTTATATCTAAGCAATTTTTAATTTGTTCCATACTTGAAAAACTGAGTTCATATGTTGCAGAACTTATTGGAATCTTAACTGAAACTTGATAGGAAAAGCCTCTTTTTGATTTTTTTCTTTTAATAATTACATACAATAAAAAAATAAGTACCGCTCCTTTCTCACATTATTTTTGGTGTTTTGTAACAGAGGCCAGGGAATGCTTAATTAGTGTTTGAGGGTGCTTCAGTAATCCTAAGCCCTCCCCCCCCCCTAGTTGCGCCTATGCATTTTGGTGTGTTCGCGTATTGAAGGTGCAGATTAAACCGCAGAATAAGTTTAAGCTAGTCAATGATTTTCGAACTCTATCTGTTGACTATTCGGACTATTCGGATTTCTTTCGTGTATATATTATAATAAAAAATATAGCGTACAAACATTAATGTCGGCCCAATAAGGAATGTCTGCTATATCCGTGATATCTAAACGGATAATATACCGTTGTACACGTATGAATATTTTTTTGTATTTTAGATAAAATTTACATCGTTTTCTAATCATTGATAGTAGAATAAATAAATCGGTTGATTTGTATTGAAGGTTTACCGACTCCCCCGTCGTCTCTCCTCTCCTAGTCCGTTTCTGTAATTTATAAATATATATAATATATTATAGTGTCTATACACTGCTCGTTTCCTTTCCACTGCAGGCCGTAGTTGTCTGGCGAGATTGGTGGACCAAATGACTTTTCCGGTGTAACGATCTGACGCGAAAATTTCCCTTAATGTTCGTTACATCCTTCTCCTTTTATGCTCTACGCGTTTTTATTGTCTCTTCTCAAGCACCTCCCTCTTTTGTCACCACCACCACTGCGCAACATTGAATAATTCTTGAGCAATTTCACATACTTTTCAACTGTCCTTCTCATTCTATACCGACACATTTATCTTATTCATCCACCCATGTACATGAGCGTTTTCGCGGTGTTTCGTTTTCAATGCACGCGAAACTCTTTTGAACGCACTGGCATCGGTACGATTTCTCTGCAGTAGTCATCACCTATACCCTCGTCGTTTTATTGAAAAATATCGCAAGATTTTTAATTATTGTACGTAATATTGTGTAGGTACCTCTACTCAAATCAGGAACAATAATATTGTAACCGTCGTATTTGATATCAGTGCAGACTTATCGCCAAATGGAATATCGGCCTCGTGGCTTATACGCGTGGATGTGTGCGGGTGCGTTAATATTTATGATAAAAACAATTTTAAAAATGATATTACATATACATTGTTCCCCAAACAAATTAACGGCAATACGTCCAGTTAGCTTATAGTATTATAATATTTTACTGTAGGAAAATGTGCTTATCTTGTAAAAGAAAACTATTGTTTAATTGAATAAAAAAAAATTTGAGAAAAATAAAGAGAAATATTTATGATAATTATATTGCTGTTAAAATCATTGAAATAATTGATGCGTAAATAATTTTCCGTTACGAAATAACATATTATAATCGACTAATTACTTCGCTTATCGCTCATCACTATACTATATTATGTTATACTACTATTAAGGTATTTTTATTTATGACTCAGAATAGTATTAATGATGTAAGACATTAAAAATAATGCGAGAATGATTCTCTATCCTTACAAAACAACAATGACACAAACACTTTTATATAAAACGATGCAGTAATATTGGAGAGAATCGAGACAACAATGGTACGTGATTGGTCAACCGATTCTTAAGGGCGAAAATAATCGTCGGGGGAAAGAAAAAATTGTAATGACGAAAATAATTGCTATTATATATTTTAATAGGATACAATAAGATTTACTACTACCCACTGTATAATATTATATTTATTTTTTTATATTTGTATTGTTACCATTAGCTACACGTTCGGTTTAAAAATACTCAGCGACATTGAACTCATTTGAGCTGTTTGGTACGATTAATATACATAATATGTAGTCGAATTGTTGTGATTCGATAACAATATTTTGAATACAATTTTTGAAACCAATTTCATCGTTTAAATATCAATCCATCACAATAACTTTACTTTTATAATATTTAAAAAATAACAATAGTATTTGTTTTCTTCGAAAAATTCATACTATTACCAAATAATTCGAACTTCCTTTTGATAAGTATTTCGAACTAATAAAAGAAATATTTTGAATAAAATACAAATATTTTTTCATTATTCATAAATATATTTTTTTCTGTCGATTACAAATGGAAATTTAAAAATATTTAAATGTATTTTGAAATGCTTAAGTATCCCCCACCTATAATCATTTTAGAAAATGTCAATCGATTTAAATTAAATATTTTAATACCATAACTAAATATCGGGTACCTATATACATAGTTCATTTTAGAACATTTAAATTCAATTTTCAAGTTTGTATATTAGTAATTAAAGTTTAAAACATCTTTGATGATAAATCTGAACCGTGTTTCAAACAAATATAATTGCGAATACATTTGTGTATATACTTGTAGCAATTTTTGTTGTAATACAATTTAATAAATTAAGAATTGCTTCTATTGAATAATAATTCAATTCGTAGTGAAATGTAAAATCTTATTAAACATTGATTACAATCTATAGTTTTATTTTTTCCATGGAGGCTATTAAATAATGTAAATCAAATTTGCAAACATATTTGTTTATTTGATGGAATAATAAATATTATTTTAACATATTAAAATTAACATTAATATATTTCATAGAATTAAAATAATAGATAATCAATTCCCGCTTAATTAATCACATACAATCATTTTGGATTTATCTTATGCGTTGTATTTACTATTGGTAAATGTTTATATTTTTTGAAAAAAAAATAACAATAACTAATTATTTATTTATACCTAATTAGTTCAGGTATGTAATTGAAAAAATTAAAATTCTAAAATGACGATTTCATTTTCTACGAAGATACTAGATAGGATATAATAGTGTATAATATTGATAAGATTACAGAAAAATAAATTATTTAATCCATCTTACTACAAACAAACTATATTATAATCATATTATAATGAACAACAAAATTATCGACGTTGCCGAGAAAAAAAAACAAAAATTTAACAAATTAAAAATGAATTATGATATATATTATTATAAATTATGCTAATCTCGTAAGTACTTTAAAACACAATTGTTTCTGAGTAAAAATTGACATAATAATATACAAAATAATACATTTTTTTATTTTATTTTCTGTTCAAGGAACTTTTTTATTTGTACATATTTCATACATATATAAAAATGTCAAGTAGTCCTCTATATTGAATATAACACATAAAAAACAATACATCAAAGTTCCCAAATCGTAGTTAGATGTATTCGTTGGGAATCTGAAAATGACTTTTAAAACACGTTAAACAAAACAGATTTTCCAATTTTGAGAAATTCATTAGTTATTTCATCGGAAAACTCTTTTTTTAGAGCAGTAAGAAACATTAAAAAGTTTAATGTAATCCATTTATAGATTTTACATTGAACTCAGACTGTATTTTTTTTTTTTTTGAACTCTCAGTATAGTTTTTGATAAAAACTTTGTAGCAAGTATAGTTCACTTTCACACACTTGTATATAGACTAAAGTATTGACAATTTCACAGCAGACTGATCTCTTCTTCTCGTTATTGTTTTTCGAATTCAACGATACTTACAATTTTAAATTTAATCGCACACCGTGCATGGAGGTGGCTGCAAGAATTCCACCAAACTCCTTGTCGCTTTACCTACTTGTTTTTCGCGTTTAAAAAAACTGTAATATTTAAATTTCACAAATTCAATATGAAAGTCGGCTATAAATTGGGTGCTTTTATGAATAAACGTATTGTTTCAGTTTTGATTTTAGCCGTTGAATAGATTATTATTTGACACGTAACGGAAAAAAGAACATACACCTAATTGATTATACACCCTTGAAATGTTATTTTAGCTGGCTCTGTTGTAAAACGCGAAAACATTAAATGTATATATTTTGGGCACATATGTTTAATTTTTGTATTGTTATTTATGTTCAAGTATTTCGTATCTTAAGTTAAGAGCTTTTACTTTTCATAAAATGTACAGCGTCATATTACCACGATGAATGAGGCCACTAACGTCATATTAGCGTTTTGTTCGTCGAGATACTTTTTGAAGTGTTTGTGTGTGTGTGTGTATTATATATAATAGTAAATGCTCTTTGATTTTCTGGCACAAATTGTTTTTGTTGGTGATTCTATTATACCGTAGCAGCATATAATTCTCGGAAATTAAAACGAAACGTAATTATTTTATAAATAATATTGCATTGGAATCGTTAATAATATGCAGTATTATAATTTTATTATATTGTTGAAAGTGTTCCGAGAAAACGTAGACACTACCTGTAATACAGAGTATTTGAAAATTTGCAAGCCATCTTAACGAACTAAATAATAATTATAATAAAAAAAAAATTTGCATGTTTAAACAGTAATATATTTACAATTAGTGTTTTGAAACGAAACCGACGTAGTTTCGTGGGTAAATAAAAGGCTCTAGGTTTATTGTTTGTGCGGTGTGAGGTAAAAATAAAACTAATAATAAAACCTACCTTTTAATATGAAGATACAAGTTGTGTGCAAATTATACAATACACATACATATCTGCTTTATACAAATTATATTACTAGACCGTCGTACGCCTATGCATTTTAAAATTGTATAATAAACAACAATTTAATTGAAATTTGCAACGAACTTATTATTACGACGTGATCGTGAATTTTAAAAATAATCACTCAATAATACTGCGCTCTTTTGTATTGTTTGCAGTGACCGTACAAAAGAAGTGTGATTATATATCATATTTTTACTCTTACAAAGTGTATTAGAAAACATAATTGTATTGTATACGTATTTACAGTTTTTATCGCTACCTATATAATTTAAATACCATATTGTACGTAAAGCTTATAAAGTATTATTCATTTTTCATTTTTCGTAACCACCTTAGTACTACTATTGACATTCGTTTACTTGGAGTTATTTGCATTTCAATTATCGTTACATTTATTAGTTATATACAAAAACAAAATTAGGTACTATTGATGAACGTTAATTTTGTGAAGTATTTATAAACAATTTTTAAATAATAATAACTATTCTATCATCGTATTGATATTGTCGAAGAACATTTAATATTTCTAGAAATATTTTAGTGACTGCGTTCAATGGAAAACGACGAGTTTCGTTTATGTTGAGAAAAGTCAGTTTCTCTTATTTACATTTTTTTTTTTTTAATTAATCACTCGTACATATTATTATAATAAATCGTTATCTGATAAAATTAGTAGCCATGCCATATTACTTTTAAATACACGGTAACTGTGTCTCGTGATCAATAATAAAAAAATTAATAAATCGTTATTAATTTCACATATTATTATTATTCTTATGATATTCGTTATTATTTAAGATTTCGTCGAGTACCTACATCACAATTTTACACGAGCTCCGTGTGTTACACATTGTATGAGTTATAATCTAAAGCAATAATTTGTAGTCGACTATATTAGATGACACTGCAATACGGGCTTCATATATTATTCATACATTTTATCTTATTCCTACAACACAGTTGAGTACATTTATATTTAAACAACAGTATCTATTTACTGTGCAGTGAAATTTACGATTAAACTAATAATTCATTCTTACACAACTATAATATTATAATATATAAGGAAATAAACTTAAACCTACTTTAATGAATTGCCATTGTTCTCGGTTTCTTTAGTGCCGTCGTCGTGTTATCTGCTATTTTTTGTTACAGCAATAGTTACCGAATTTTAAATTTTTTTTTATTATTTCAGGTAGATAATATTATTTACTCGTATAATACAATAATATAATACTTAATTTACATTATTACCCAATGTTGTTACACCGACGAACACTGAAAACACAGTACGTATATTATCAACCAATGGTATCGACTAATAATTTAATAAATACGTAATTAGCTTAAAAAATGAATAAATATTATTGACAAAAATCACCAGTTTTTTAAATATATAATTAGATAATCTATAAGATAAAACGCTTCATGTCCAACTTTATAATAATTGCCAATGTAGTTTTCATTATAATTTATGTACTTTTCGTATTTAATATCTAACTCTTTATTTTTTTTCTTTCAGTAAAGAACCCGTATTTTTTCTAATGATTTGTGGAAAATTCAAATAAAATATGTATTTTAAAATAGCAATTTTTGTTTGTGTACGCTATTTTGTAATAAACTTTAACAATATGCTAAAAAATGCAATTGAATAATTGCCAACATCGTGTTAGTATTAATTTAGAGATTACGATTTACTTAAAAGATAATTTTTAATGAACATAAATATTTTATGGACAGTGTTTTATCTTACATCAAAGATATTTCTGAGAAATATATTTATTTTTTTATTTCAACAAAAATTGTTTTAACTGGGGTTAGGACAATTATAGAGACGAGTTGTTTAACATTGCTGTAACGATGTATGTGCAAATGAGAATGGTAAATTGAACTATCATTTAGAGAGTATAAAAATAAAGTATATGTTTATGTTTTTAGTTCAGTTAATTTAGGAATTATAAAAATGGAATAACGTTAAATCATAAAAATATCATACAAGTATAAAAATGATTACGATTTACCAGATTAACAACACTTGTCTGAAGACTTTATGGTTCATAGTTTTATGGTTATACCTACAGTATATAATATTATACCCCATTAAAAGTGATTATAAAATATTGTGTATATACCTCCGATATATTTTAACTTCAAATAATTTTAATGCGCAATGGCTTATATTAAGTACGACAATAGATACCCAAAGTATAAGTTATTTTGAGATAATTATATCGACAAATCTTTATGGTCACCAAATTTTGTATGCTGTATGCTTAGCGCATTCATATTATAATAGAAAACAAATTTACGACGGTCATTATTGTAACAATAGTGTTTGACATTAATTCGCAATTTCCGTTTTAATCTAGATTTTGTTGTTCTAGTTAATTTAATTTTATTTTTTTAATTTATTAGGTCATGGTTTTGGACGGAACATAAATTAAATTAGACTATTTCTGTTGTTTAATTAACAATAACTTATTATTTTTTCAAGCAATTAAAGTATCATCTAATTATAAATGTTATATTTTTTACGAAAAATAAATTCATTTTTAATCACGATTTATTGTTGCTGGTATGTGAAATTAAAATGTAATGTTTACCTATATCATGTTATTATATTTATTTTGTCAAACCAATTATAAAAAAAATATAAAATATACGATTACAAAAAAAAAAAATAATAAACGGATTTTCTTAAGCGTTAATTTTCTTGATCAAAATTAATGTTTCATAACCAATACGTTCTGAAATTATGTACGTCTTATTATTATTTTTATTATTATTTAAAAATCGATTCTTTCAAGTCAAATAATAAAGGCTAATAATTTCCCATACATAATAGTTTGTATATTCTTTATGGCGATATTAAATATTAATATTAAACTTCTATCGTCAATTCAATTTAATATTGTTCATAAACTATACACATTTATTTTATATATACATTGTTATATGTTCAGATCACATTATTATCGTATGAAAAAATGATTAAAATACCATCGTCCGTAATTCAATCAAAAAATAAGTAATAATGTTAGTAAAAATAGGATTTTAAAACAAAAAATACTATGCTCTCATTTCGCGATTCAAGTAAAAAAAAAAAATAGAATGGTTTATGATTTTAATTGGAATTAAAACCATGGTTTTTTAAAAATATTTATTACTACGTGTAATAATATTATTTACCATGATTATAATTATCCTAATAAAATACACCGAAAGTAATAATTATAACGAAAGTCAAAATGTAAGAAAAGGCAATTGGGCGGGACATGGCTCAGCAGATCGATAAGTACTTTTCCGTTTTATATGCAATACGCTTATATTTTTTAAATGTATATTATATTGAATGTGTTATTCAATTATAGTTTATGGAGTAATTATTAATTAATTTGTATACAAATTCCATTTTTTTGTACGTAAGTCATTAATTTGGAGTGGATACATACATGCGATTTACTTTACAAAATTGTTAATTACAAAATTCATCAAATTAATTTATGTTCGTAAAGTTATATTATTTTATAAACTTGAAGCTATTTTGCTTTGTATTAAAAGAAAAAAAAATCCCTATTAAACATATTTTTAACGTAGTACAAAAACGTGGTATTCTGTAATCAATCGTCTGAAACATTCTAAGAGATTCTTAGAAATATTATAAGCTTTCAAGTATAAAATTAACATATTGATGAAAAATCGAGTTTTTAATTAAAATAATTAAATATAGTAACACTCACATTAAAAATAATGTAGGTAATAAACAAAATAATTGTTAGTTCCACATTATTTCGTGTCCCCAACGACGAAATTTATGAATATACTCTAATTAAAAAGTAAAAACACAAAAAAAAAAAAATAATAATGTAATCAAAATTGTTAACAGTGTATATTAATAAGAAAAATTTAGGTTTCTGTGAAAATTGTAAACAAAGGTCGGTGTGGTTATTTTTCTGTTCATGAGTACATGATAAATATTTTTATACATTTTTTACGCTCGCCTTCTCTATGAGTTTTATTCTTTGGCGGGCCATTTTGGTACACAATTATCTTCAACGGGGCCACCAATTATAAAAGTACGAATAAACGTATTCTTAATCCAATAATATAATTTTGTTACACATAGTAGGTACGCAATATAATATTTGACTGATATATTTGAAAAAGTAGATTTTTATCTTCAAGATCTTAAGCTCGATTGGAGAAATCTAAATCGCTTAACAATAGACGTTGCTCCAAATATGAAAAGAGATAATATTGATTTTATTGGTCGAGTAAATAAACTGTTAAAAATTAAAAATATTGAATCTCCTATTAATATGCATTGTTTTATTCATCAGCAGGCTTTCTGTGTTATTACTATTATTATTGTACTTTTTGAATATTTAAAAGAATTCATAGATCAATAAAAATCGTAATTTGTAATAATTTTATTTTTTTTTTTTTTGAATATTTTGTGTTATCTAAAAAAATTTTATCTGACCACGGGTTGGGCATCGCTGTTATAGATAGTACTATTATAGATTGCTAAGTATAAACAATGGTTATAAATGGGGCTAGGGACTTCTGGGAGTATACATATTTTTCAATAATCATTCAAAACATAACTAAGTAATGTAAACATTTATTTCATAACAATACGTGTTTATAATATTCAAAATTTATAATTGAATATTTTGCATATTTGACCATTTGCATCGAGGTCTAAGTCTTACAGATATTTTATAGAATAAACATAGTTTTAAATAGATTTTTTGAACTTGAGATATTATTTTAATGGTTTTATTTATATAAAATTAGTTTTTATAGTGCTATCCTCACTGATCACTGGCAGTGTTATTTATTTGTACTTATTCACACACACAATTCCCGATAGTTAAAAAACAATTATATAATACAAATTATAATTATGCAAATATTATCTAGATGTTAAAATAAAAAGGTTTTATTAAATACTGTGAATTTTTTTTTAAATACATATTTTAATAGCATATTTAGTGATTCATTAAGGCATAAATGCATTTATATATTTTAAGGTTTTTTAGGGCATAAAATCCCTAGTCCTAGTCATAAACTTAAAATAAAAGTGTCTGTTGGATATTTTTGGAATATTCGTCAACCAATTGTATAGTGGCTTCGATAATAATTATTATGTTCAAATGTCAGGTATAAATTTGTCTATAATAATTATATGTAGTAGTCCATCATAGTATTTTTTTATTTGCTCGACAATAAAAACCTATTCGATGTGTTTGGTTTGCACACAATACATAATAATAAGCAATACAACCGAACCCCGACATCGTATATTATTTATTTTTGACGGAATTCGACGACCAAAAAAAAAAAAACATTTAAAATTCTCACAACAACGAACGACAACAATATTATTTTATTATTATTTGACCAGGCCGAGCGAGCGCGATTGCAGGCGTGGAGGGTGCATGTTTTTTTTTCCGCCGTCGTCGTCGTAATCCGCGAAATCAACTCTATTCATGTAGTCCCTTTACATGGGCGGGGGGGGGGCGATGATTTCTCCAATTACAATTGTGGCTGGTCCGGGTACGCGCCGCCAAAATCAAGTTTTCGGTTTCATTTATTGCGCACGAGCCGAGGGAAGCCGGTGAATTTCACGGAAAGAAACGAGCCGTGTAAGAATACACTTGATGACCCCCGGGAATAACCTTTTGATTCGTCGCTAAAGTTTCTGATGACTGTTGATTAATCCCCGCGGAACGGTGGTTGTTCAAGCGGTGGCAAGTATATATACCTACCTAGAAGAAGCTCCTCCTTGATGATAATAATAATATTTCCCCGGTGACTTGGGCCGGCTGTTCATCGTGTATATTATATTCTGATAATAATGTAACTAGGTATATAACAACAATAATATGAAGGCGATATCATATGTGCACACAAAGTGATGATGTACTTTATACAAAGAGAGCGACTTTTTATTTTTTATATCTCCGTTGTGATCAAAATAAGCTGATTTTAGATAGATACATAGACTTATTGGAGCGTTGCCGATTTGCCCAAATTACTTCGTTTTGAATACAGCCTTGCATTTGCACCAAAATAAAAAAAAGGTATGATTTTTTCCGACAGTTCATTTGCTCTAAAATTATCTTGTAACATAACTATTACAAATACCACAAGATTGCGTTTATCAACTCCGAACTTGAGTTCCCGGGTCTGGTGGACGAGCGACAGCATAAGTAAGACCAGATATGAAACACGATTACTTTTTTAGTGTCATTATTCTCAACGGTGATTAAGCCTCTAGGCCTCTAACCCAAAACCAATTTCCAGTGGTATTTTGTAAAACTGACACAACTGTGTGATTGACTATATTCCTTTTTTATTTAAAAATCATTTTAAAGACCTATCTTAGTTCAACAGTGATTTGTTTGAATAACACAACAGTATTTAACTAGGTATTTGAAGTTTGTTTTAAGAAGTATTCATTTAAATATTGTAAAATCCAACGTAAATCGTTAAGGTAAGTTAGCATAATTTATATTTGTAAAACGGTGATTTGCCAAATTGGCACAACCATATTATTTGTTTGTAAAATAAACAATAAAAATATTCTCTCATCTTAATTAAATATTATAAAATAAACTTATATAAATTAATCAATAAAAACATTTATATATCTATTAAATATCTCTTTTATTTATTTTAAAAAATGAACCATAACCTATTCACAAATTAAATGAAAATAAATGAATAGGTAAATGTTTCCACCTGGGTAAACATTTATGATTCATATTTAAAAACACGACATAGGTAGTTATTATATAAAAAAATGTGTATAATTGATTATTATAAGAAAATATGTGTTTGAAAAAAAATATATTCATTTTTTTTTTAGCTTTTAGTTGGTAACTATGACAGCTCGACAATTATGCAATTACACCAATAAATACGGACTGTTAACTAAGTTTTGAAAAAGGAAAAGTATATTATAACTATTATAATGTTAAAAAATAAGAATAAAAATGTATTATTATTATCGTATAAAACAGAATACCCTTGTTTAATTTTGATTGATATTTTAATTTTTTTATTATAAACTATGTCGTTTCTAGATATATATTACATGTTCACGCTGGTAAATTTGGCGCAAATGCAGGGCTATATCCAAAATCAATTAATTTTTTTTTTCGCACAATTGAGTAATTCCCATTTATTATTATTTTCAAATAATATACAAATTAATTATCATGTTCTACAAATATATTTTCTCAAATGGCTAGTGTTGTGACTCACATATGAGTCATGTAAATTTTATTTTACAGTCCATAGACCATATGTGGTTCATTTTAACTAATATTTATAATTTTAATTTGTTTTTTAGACTTCACAATAGGTTTATTTAGATAGTTCGATTGTATTTAGGAGATAATAAATTTTTTAATGGCATATAGCTTTCTAATGAAATGATTACAAAGAAATAACCACGTATGAGTCATTGGACAGGGAACGTGTTTAGAACAAATGCGAAAAAAATTTGTCTCCAAAAGCCTGAGCTTGTAAGGAGACAAAAGTTCAAGAGTTCGTAACTTTTTATATCATAATTATTTTATACGTACTCATTTACACAGTTCTTAAATCTAAATACAAATAATTTAAAATAACAATGTAGTAAGTACAAACGAAAAAGATAAATTTAAAAGCAAAAAACAAATGACTTATTAATAGTATTATGGTTGTGGAATTATGTAGATAAAATTAACTGATTTTAATTATTATTCAAGTTGTGACATTCTCATTTCATAAATAACATATTTTTTTTATATATAAGTAGAAATTATCAAAACTATTTATATTAATACAAAAATTATTATAGTAATATAAACCAATATAACAGGGATTTTGTTTACCTAATTCACTGTTACATTTAAACAATTTAAAAATGTTGTTTTCAATTTGGCGTGTATTATACTTATGATTTTAGGTTGGTATACGACATACTATATGGGCATGCATAATTCTATTTACATAATCGACAGTCTACCATCACTACGACAATGACTGTGAAGTTACAAACGATTGTTTGTGGAGTCGATCGGATTGACCAATTGCCGGGGCCGAGTGAATTTAGCTCCATCGCCAAATGAAAATTGTTTATTTTGGCGTTTGTACTTTTGTAGCAATTTGCAGTTTGTGAAACCCGATTTGCAATTATTTGCAGTTTATTTGCAAAATATTGACACCGGTTTGGTGTCGATCGGATGAGTTGGTGATGAGGCTAAATTCACATAATTGTATTTCTGCACCCTTTGAGATATAATGATGTATTTTAGATATCCGAAATCCTCAGTGGCACGATTTGTAAATATATTGGTGGAATATTAAACAAAACTATTTAAAATTCAATGAAAATATTGATGGTAAAGCGTACACACGCGCGTGCTTGTATACTTATTACGAATGTTTTGAAATTTTATCGTAAGATACCGATATTCAACATTATCTTGGCCCTTGGGTCATTTAGATTTCATTTAATTCTAATTCATAATCGTAAATGTGACGGGTGTTAAAGTCGAATATTTAAAATTTAAATAATTTTTTAACGTATTATTATAATTATATATACATTTTGTTGCAAACTATAATTTTGTATAGTATTATTAATTGAAGAGAAGAAAATGGGAAAATCGACTTTCCTTCTCACTCGGAGGGCATCATCGGCCCTTAATCGAAGCCCAATGATCGATGCTCTTATACCACCGAGGTTGATCTTACAGCTTACAAAAATACTAAATTAGAAATTGTTGTCTCGCAAGTCGAGGCACGAAAAAAGAATAAAAAAAAAATTTAAACACAAGCGGCCACTATCGGCTTCCGTCCTTGTGATAATTATATTATATTATTATAGCACTGCACTCTGCAAACGTAATTATTTTTCGACTTATCGATTTTCGAAACGAATACTGCGTACATAATAACGATAATTTTATGTTTGTGTACACCGTTCTATATTAATATATTATAATAAAAATAATATCAATATAATTAATATTATTGTGTTGTGATTGTTTTTAATGCGTATAATTTATATTATTTTATATCATCGCCAATAACCTACCTATATTATGTAATTATTTTATTATAATATACGACGTGGAACTAACAAAACTTTTCAATAATAATAGGCGATCGTGTGTGCGTGCTCACTACAATATTAGGTAAATACCATATAAAACGAGATGCGTAGGACCTGTATAACGAACCCTATTGATTCCGAAGGTATAGTTGATACTATTATATAATATAACGTAATATTATTATTAAGCTATTCCCCCAGATATTGTGTTTAAGACTCGCTCAAAAATAAAACCTCGTGTCGCAGCACTGTTGTAGTGGTACCATATAATACTGATGTTTTACTTTTATACGTTTTTACAACTTTAGTGAGCGCGTTTTGAAATTATTTTGGAATTAATTGTATACAATTAACATATATAAATACACATTTACCCTTTTCGTTTTAATAGCGTTTAGATTAAAATGTTACCAAGACTACTCATCTTCTCTAAAATTATCTTCAGTCGTTGTGGTGGTAGTATATGCATTAAACGAAACGCAACACCTATACAATTTTTATGATAAAATAAAAGACCAACGAAAATTAATAATATACTTATTATAAAGCGTTATATGGCTTAATAGCTGGTGATTGTATCTCAAATATTCTGATTTAAATATTTTTTTTCGATTTCTCTCGAGTGTGCACGCTTAGTGAACATTATATTATTTTATTTTACAACAAATATTTTATTTAAATGTTTAATACATTATAATTGCCTAGTATAAAATACGTCTAATCTATCTCAAATAAATAATAATATTTTCATGATTATAAAATTATAGGCCATGGGTATTAAAAAAAATTTTAAATACACAATTTTATTACAATGTGTATACAAGATCTGGGGGTTAATTACACTGAAAAATGGACGATGTATTATGTTTTTTAAACAAAAATAATAAGCTGTGATGTCACCAAATATTAACGACAAAAACATTGCTCATTAGGTAAAAATAAATGTTGTGTTATGAAATTTAAATTACAAAATTTATAACTATTTATTAAGTATTTTTTTAAAACATTTTTTTATATTTTAATTCATTAAAGAGTATATGGTAAATATAATATATAAAAATAAAAAACTTTAATTTATAAGTTTATAACGTCTTATCTTACCTTACTGATTATTTCATATCTTATTATATTTCATTTATAAGTTTCTAAAGAGGAAACATTATGATAATCATTAAGCATGACGTGCAAATTAAATAACACAAAATATAATACATCTCAGTATACTATATAATATTGTCCTTGATGCATCATTACAATAATACGAATAAGCATAATAATTTGCTTATTTCTTTTTATTTATTTTTACTCAAATGTCTTTCTCCCACTTCCAATCCCATTCCTAAAATTGGAACACTAAACTGTCTAATTCACGAAAAGCATATTATGTTAATTTTAAAATCTATTCATGTTATATTATGATGGAACTTGGTAGCTGAATATTTGTAGATACTTTTTACTAACTGGGCACATAAATAGTTGTAATTGAATCATTAACCAGTTTTAGTTAAGCAAAATTTATACAGGTTTCAAGAAAGACCAGCAGCAAAATGCTTAAATAAATATACAACTATTATAATTATTATTAACCAATTAACTAAATAACAATATACCAATTTATAATTTAATCGTTTCAAATCAATTTTTTTTACGTTTTTAAATAGAATATTGTCTTGGCCAAGAACATCATTTCAAGACCAATTTTTACCTCTGCATGTGTTCAAAATCTAAAATTATTATATAATGTTACATGCGTTGTTTTTCTTGTCCATTTCATTTTAAAAGTATTTTTACACATGACTTTTATCGTCTTGTAAGCTCAAGTAATTTATTATGTTTTGTTTCTATTTATGTACTATGACCAACGTAAAAATGCCATAGATTTTGTTGGCTCCCAACTTTATTATAATGTAATCACCAAATATTATTTACAAAACAAATTGATATTCAACCTCAATTGTTATTTATTAATCGTTATTTATGAAACTGTGGCCATAGATTTCATTTTAAAAATCGTGTTACGTAAGGCACATCATTTTCTAATTTAATAAAAATAACGCATATTTACCAAGTATCTACCAAACGAATTTTAAAATAATTATTCTTAACGCATATGTCTTATAAGCATATTTTTTCTTTCAACCTTTGAATTAGCATTGTATAGTATAGGTATGTTATGAGTACGATGACGAAACTATTAGTTTTACAACCTATTTATTTTCTAGAAAGGTTTTAACGCTTAGCTTATTTTATTTGTGCAAATCATTTAAAATTATGAGCGAATTAAAGCATAAACTGCGAAAGACAACACAAAACATGCGTAATATTATATTCAATTTTTTTTCCTTTTTACAATGTTTCAAATTGAGTAAAATCATAATTTTCTCCTTAAATTTCCATTTCCATGAAGTATGACCGAATGATATATGTATTTAAATTATTAAGTACATTATCAGCTAGGTTCCTTAAAGTTTGAGCAGAAAGTTTATCAAACTTTGTACAAGTGTAAAGTATTTTGTTTAAAGAATTAGATATCACTTAAGCAACTGCAGTTCTATCATTTCGAACTCCATTACAGTTAGCGCAGTGAGTTATCGTGTGGTTATCTGAGCCTATTGGATATGTTTGTTTGCTTGTTTGTTCAGGGATGTGTATTTTGAAGGTTAGATTATGGAATGGTATTGCCACAGAACCTTATTTCATGCGTAACATAAATTATTATTCTAAATGTACGCAGGTTTTTTATAACTGAAGTTATATAATATGTTGTTTTGATTTCTTTATTCAACAAAACGTGAAATTTATTATAATATTGATGCAAATATAATGATTTATATTATTAATTTGTAAATTTAATTGTTTCAAATAACGATCGAATACCTATTATTTATTGTGTATGCCGAATATGGTTACAGTTCAGTGACTTATCCGTTGCCGTATGTATTGTACGCAATTATTATGCATTTATGATCTTGGGTTCTTTTGTGGTATTAACCGCAATTAATGAGTTGTGTCCCAATGTTTACCACTGCAAAAGAGAAGTATACACGAATCGTGTGCCAACGAAAAAGAAAGGTATCTGCATGAATTGTGTCATAAGGATAAATTTATTTTACCGTTGATCTAAAATTTGTAACTTGATTAATGAATAACTATGTCATGAATTTCATTATTTCCTAACTTCCTAATTTTCTCCTCGTTTATGGGCAGAATATTTCAGTTCAACGTTACGCACAACTGACAGTTGTGAAGCATTGACTTCAAATTTAATTAAATTAAACGAAGCTGACATTCCGATTATTCAACCACATGGTAGAGAATATAATGTCTTCTAAACAGGATGGAAAGCGACAAGGCAGCTCCAGAAGAGACTGGACTAACTAGACGTCTGAGGTGCCATAGACCACGACTCTTCATCCTATCCTTATGAAGTACTACGTGAGGGACAGGCAATCACTGCAGTTCAAATGACTTCATTCATGAACAGAAAAGGACCACTAGAACGACAGGCTGGCCAAGTCGATTCGGGAATTACTGGTGTATAGTAATCAATTATTATTTGTATTTATCATATTATTTTAATTTTTTATTCAATAAACGATGTTACATGGGAGTTAATAGCGTTTCAATATTTTTAAATTTTATTGAAATTATAAAGAATTTGCAATGTAATCTTTACATTAAAATTAGAGTGCTGGAACATCATCAAAGACAACATGCGAAAAACATTTAATTCTTAGTAAAAAGTTTAGTGGATTTAAGAATGGACAAATTTCTTGATTTGGATTTATAAAAAAACAGTCCCATTTAAATTTTTTTCCAATATATAATTATTTTTATTCTTGATTTATATTAGTTATAAGATATATGTATAACATCTATATAATATTGTAACGGAAAAACTTCTCAATTTGAATTTATCGACATACAACTTGTGTTAACTTACCTTTTTTTTCGTCAGGACACAATTGATGTATCTTACAAAAAACTACCGGACACAACTCGTGTAACCTGAAAAAAACGAAGGACACAATTCCATGTTTCGAACACAACTCGTTTGCGTCCGTATAAAAATCACATAAATAACACTTCTAAAGGTACCATATAATTGTAATATTTATAGTTTTTTTTCGGTATTTAAACATGAAATTTTGAATAAAACAAAATAAATTGATTTTTTTTTTATTCCTATACTATTATTATTGCTTATCAGATATCGGTAATATTATTAGTGCCTATATTTAACCGACAAGTTTATTATAGAATGGCAGTTTGAGAAATTTGATACTTTTTATTGTTATTTGTGCATTAACATTGGTAGTAGTAGTAAAAGTTGTAGTTGTAGTAGTAGTAGTAGTAGTAGTAGTAGTAGTAGTAGTAGTAGTAGTAGTAGTAGTAGTAGTAGTAGTAGTAGTAGTAGTAGTAGTAGTAGTAGTAGTAGTAGTAGTAGTAGTAGTAGTAGTAGTAGTAGTAGTAGTAGTAGTAGTAGTAGTAGTAGTAGTAGTAGTAGTAGTAGTAGTAGTAGTAGTAGTAGTAGTAG